>JAJKFI010000008.1:17508854-17551499 GCA_029204185.1 Lerista edwardsae
TTCTTTCTTTCTTTCTTTCTTTCTTTCTTTCTTTCTTTCTTTCTTTCTTTCTTTCTTTCTTTCTTTCTTTCTTTCTTTCTTTCTTTCTGACTCACTGCAGCATTGCCATTCAGTGAGTTCTTAAGAAGATTTGGTTTGACTAAAACTTTGATATGTAAAGTGGCCCTATATTGCATACTGTTCTGTATATACAAAAGATCACCTTCTTTCCATATGAAATCCAGCCAGATAGTCAGAGCCTTCAAGTGCCCTGTCCTGAGATCGCCACCACTATGTGATGATGGAGACCTGTCACACTTTCTCAACAGAGACTTACCTCACTTGGAGTTCCCTCCGCAGAGAGTTATTGTAGTTTAGTTTCCTTTCGACATTGGATGAAGACCTTTTATTTGCCTGGGACTTTTACATTGGCTCATTTATTTTGTATGGCTTGGGTGCTGTGGTTTTTGTTTTTTTTAATGCCTGTTATTGCTATTTATTTTAATGTGGATTGGGGGGGGGGAATGTTAATAAGGCAAAATCCAATTGCTTGTAATAACCAGAGCAGGACTTCTGCATTCATAACTGTGATGTGCAATCCACTGTTCATGTTCTGCCCCTAGTCATGAACTGTTGAAACAAATGCAGACTCTGCAGTAATAAAACTTTGGATCACTCCTACAAGTTGTCTCAAGGCCATTAAATTGTTGGGGATGGTGCAGGTGCAAAAATCTAGCCACCGATTGAAATCATGGTTCATTGTCAGTTTTACCTCCTTTGTTGAGCCTTTTCTTAACTTAATTATGATGGAAAATAAAATCTCATGTTTGCCTCTGTGTGGCTCTTCTAGGGACATTCCAGCTATATTACACACCTTGACTGGACCCCGGACAATAAGTATATAATGTCAAACTCGGGAGACTATGAAATACTATACTGTGAGTACGAAACTTGTGTTTACTTCCAGCTTAGAGAACTGCCTTGAACAATCATTGTGGGGCGGGGGCCAAAGGGAAGGCAGAACTGATGCAGGCAAGCTGTTGGTGCAAACGCATGCTAACAGGGGAGCGGTGCTCTTCTGTAGCCTGATCTTCTGATAGTATTCAGAGTGGCTTCTTACCCTAAGGATGCTTCTAAATATAACATGTGTCTCTGAATGTTAGGCCTCAGGGCGCAGTCCTAACCAATTTTCAAGCACTGGGGTAAGGGCAATGCAGCTCCAAGGGAAGGGAACAAACATTCTGCTCCCCAATTGCAGGATGCAGCACATGCCCCATTTCCACTGCTGTGTCAGTGCTGGAAAGCTGGTTAGATTGCGCCCTCATTCAGTTTTAACAGTGTGCACGGAGGAGCGGCACTGGTGTGTGATGTGTCATAAATCAGGTTTTCAACTTTTAAAGTGATCTATACGCTATTGGCTTAATCAGAGCCTCTTATTAACTGCTGGTGGAGACATATGCTGATATATTAAAAAAAACCAACAACTGTATACTATAATTAATGAAGTATTTAGCGCTTTTCCTTAGATGTTCAAGGTGCTTCATATGTATGCATAGCGTACCTACGCAACTTGTGGTACACAAACCCTAAGCTGAAGACAGTAATGTATAGTGTCCCAGTAAGTTTCCTTGCCTGTGATTTCCCTGCCTGCCCCCCCCGCCAAGTTTTTGTTGTCAGCTATGTCATGAGGCAAGAAGAACCTAAAAATGAACACTATATAAAACAGTGTTACAAAAGAAAAAAGGAATGGGCACTTTAAAGTGCCCGCGCGCCCCGGCGGACAGGCGGGGAGCGAGCTGCCGGGGCGCATTCTGTTTGCGCCTGCCGGCTAATTTAGCCAGCAGGCGCGAACAGAACGCGGCGCCGCCCAGCGCCCCGCCCCCTTTGAGAAGCGGGAGGGGGCGCCAGGTGGCAGCGCCACGTTCTCCTCGCTCCGGCTGGGCCAGCCGGAGCGAGGAGAATGCGGCGCAGGGTCTGGGCAGGAGTGGGCGGGCCATGGGCGCCATTTTGGGGGGGCGGGCGCCAAGCGAATGGCGCCCCCCCGCGAGATGGTGCCCATGGCTCGTGCCACACCCTGCCACACCCTAGAAACGCCCCTGCAGGTGCCATGCAGGTGGAGGGAAGTTGTGTGCAGGCAAGCAACGCTGCCAGCGGCAAGCAGTATTCAGCCCTCCTCCCACCCCTGCATCTGTATCGCTCCAAAATGGAGCTTTTTCAGATGCTGCAGGTGTGGTGGGGATAGCACAGGAGGCAGGAATTTGTAGACCTGACCCTGGGTGGAAGGATAGAACGCAGGCCCTTCTGCATACAGCGCAGAGCATGTTCTCTAATAACTGAACTAGAACTCCTCCCCTTTGTGGTGGATAAATCACAACCCCTTCCCACAGTACTTGACCAAGTGCCACCCCTCCTCCATACCATATCTGCAAAGATACCATATGCAAAGGAGCAGGAAAAGCTCTGCTGTAACAGGAAAGCATCCTGTCAAGGTTGACAGAGAACAGCAATTTCTGCAAATGAAACTAGGTTATATTATCTCTTGCCCCCTGCAGCGTACCTTTCCTGTCGCTTTAGATGGTGCCTTTCATAATTTGGCTGTCATTGACATAAACACGCAGCTGAAAGTTTGGCACTACCAGCAAGAAAAAGCAAGTTTACTGGAGGTTGATGCCAGAAATACTTTCGCCATTTGATTGTTTCAGATTGAGCTGAAACTCATCTGTCCCTTTCCTGTCCCAGACTGGTGCATTGTAAAACTGTACATTTTCTCACACTTCATTTTTTTAAAACACAGATGAAAAAGGCATACCATCTAATCAATTTCCTGCCATTTAGACTGAGCAAGCCTGGCATAACTTAAAACTAATCAAAATGAAAAAAAAAACCTGTGCTAATTCTATGTATTTTATGCCTAAGACCAATTCAAAGTGGCATTTAAACAATATAAAGAACATGTAAAAATGAGCGCAACCTCTTCGGAGACAGAGTTCCCAAGAACTACAGCCATAACATAACAGGCCGAATTCCTAGGTCCCACAGATATTGCCCAGTTCAGAGATGGGATTCAAAGAAAAAGAAGTACTTTCCTGGTTGATTTTGATGGGTATGCAAGCTAATATGCACGCGAGTGTTGTTAAGATGCCCAGATGGTTTAAGGAAATTGCTGATGCAAATCCAAGCAGCCCAGTTAAGTGTAACCCTGGGCCGTCAGGGAGGGTGGGTAGGATCCAGTCAAAGTTGCCAGGTCAGTCCCAACCTCCTCCTGGACCTGGTCTGCCCACAGGCCCGCCCTCTCCCTGCACCCTTTTCCGCCCTCCAAGCCCCTGTGCCAGCCACCCTTGGCTGGTGAAAACTTACTTTGTTCAGTGCTGTGGAGGCTGGATTAAGCCTCTGTGAGCCAGTGCACGTCCGTGTGCTAGCTCAGTCAACTCTCAAGGAGACATGAACATGCTTTGGGCACATTCGTGACCCTCCTGAAACTGTTATTGCAACAGGGACATATTGCAGTCAGGATCTCGTGTTCATAATCGCCCGTCCTATCTCACTGCTGATGGAGCTGTTCTCTGTCTACCTTGACAGGATGCTTCCCTGTTACAGCTGACAGGGCGGGGAGCGGGCGCTTTGCAGTCCAAGCCGGGGGCTTTAAACCCCCGGCTCGGAGTGCGCGCCCCAGCGGCTCGCTCCCCGCCTGTCCGCCAGGACGTGCGAGCACTTTAAAGTGCTCACGCGCCCCCGGCAGAAAGAGCGGGGAGCGGGCGCTGCGCTCTCCGGGGCGGGGGTTTAAAGCGCACTTTAAACCCCCGCCCCGGAGAGCGCGCCCCAGCAGCTTCCCTCCTGGCTCGGAGGGTGCAGTGGCTACTCCCCGCCCTCCGAGCCAGGAGGGAAGCCACACCCCGCAGTGTCATGACGTTGTGACGTCATGACGTCGCGGGGGGGCGCCCTGTTAGTCCCTGCCATGGGCGCGGTTCTGATTAGAATCGCCCCTGGGCACCTGGGGGCACTTCCCCCCTTCAACAACATAGGTTGGACCACCACTGGTAAATTTACATTCTGTTGGTATCAGTTCTGTGTACCAAAGGAACTAGGTGCTAACATCCAAACTAAATATCAAAATGGTGGAGCCGTTTCATTCTCGGTTTCTGAGCTATGTAGAAGTACCGTGGGGTATCGGCTAAGGAATGGCCGACACGTTGGTAGGTTTTTTTTACTAGAAATGCCAATGGTGCATAGTCTATTCTGAATGCCATGCTGCAGAAAGAATATTTTTCATTCAGTATGATCACATATCTTTATTTTTTGAGGTTCCAGAGTATCACCCAAAGATGTTAGCTGTCATTTAAAAAGCTAATGAGGGAAGACAATTGTTATAGCTCCAAGGATGTTTTCCTGAAGTTCTTTGGCAGAAATTTTCTTTATGATTGTGCCCTCGTGTGGTCATGCCTAGATTTAATAGGACTGTGAAAAACATCTAGTTTTACTAATTATTGAGAAAGTGATTACATCTGTCATGGACCTAGCAGTGGTTCGTTTACAAGAAAGCTTCACCTGGCAGGCAGAATACAGTAATGCGTCAGCTGTATACTAAGAATTGTACAAACCGAGTATTAAGCCAAATATTTAATTGTAAGAGGGGCGCACTTTTTCCCAAGTCCCACATCAAAAGAAATTTGCGCAGTGCTTGAATAGCCTTCTGTAACTTAAAGATGCCAATAACTGTACAGTTCGATTAGCCTTTTGTTTCTCCAATGGCTACAAAGTACTTGGATAGCTCTGTAGTCTAGTTTTATTTTCTTTCATCCCTGGACCATTTCAGCTCTGGACTTTAGACGTGCCACCTTTTGGGCACTTATTTTTATGAGTGGTCATCTTAGACAACTACAAGCATGCTACTTACTCATGTAATTCTGTTACTGAGTATGCAATTCTTTTAAAGGGGACATTCCAGCTGGCTGCAAACTAATCAGGAATCGTTCTGAATGCAAGGATAAAGATTGGGCAACATATACTTGTGTGCTGGGGTTTCAAGTATTTGGTGAGTGGCATCTTTCTGTTTAATATTACAGTACTTAAGTTTAACAGCAGAAGGGTGAGGCCTTGGCTTCCTTCCTCTGAAGCAAGGAAACCGTAGAATCCAACCAAGGGATGCTATATATAAAAATTCCCTATGATCTTGCAAGTATACAAAATTTTCAAAAAAATGTTTCACAGGAATTCATTTGGTCTTCCTTCTCTGACCCAAGTCACAGCATGTCAGTAGTGTTCAGCTAAGAATAATGTTATACCTAAATGTTACACACAAATGCATTCAATGAAATCACAGTGCCTAGCATTTTTTTTCAAAAATAATACCTTTTTTGTTAGAAATATTTTGTAATGTCTAGACATTCAAGTGTCGTCTTTTTAAAGCTCTGTAGCTGTTTGACGAGATTCCTTTAAGCAGAGGATAGTGCTAATCTTTTAAAATTTTCTTCTATTGAAGGAGTATGGCCTGAAGGATCAGACGGAACAGATATAAATGCTCTAGTCCGGTCCCGCAACAGGAAGGTGATAGCTGTTGCTGATGACTTTTGTAAAGTCCATCTATTTCAGTATCCCTGCTCCAAGCCAAAGGTATGTCTAGATGACGTGGTTTTGCAGGCTAGGGTAGGGAAGGTCATGTGTGGAAATACACTCTGTTTTATATGTGCTGATGCGTGCATGACATGGAGCAGAAATATCATTCTAGAATCATGAATAAAGGTCACCAGCACCCCAAAAGCACCCCTTCAAACTCACTATCCTGTATGGTTTGATTATTTGGCCCAAGCCCAGAAAATGTTTTGCCATTTTGGCAAGTAGTGACTACCTGCCAAGCTGAATTATTTTACTTTCTTACTAAACCTTCGGTAGGTAACATTTTGGCAAATAGGTCACAAGTCAAATCTTGGAGTGTGAACATGGTCTGTTGTGTGCTTTCCCATCCATGTCATTTCTTGAGCTGATGTTGCTTCTTAAACTGTCTCAACATCACATGGACTTCTAACTAAGCCTGGGGGGGGGGAGCAGGGGCTCTGGCCTTGCCCGGGTATACAACATATTCCTGCTGCTTCTGCCAATCAAATGGCCCATGTCTGCAGCCAGTCGCGGATCCAGGGGGGTGCAGGGATGGCAAGCCACATGGGCGGCGGGGGCGCGCCATTGTGCGGAGTCCGCGCGCCATTGCGCGGTGTCCTGGCGTTTTTTGGCCACCCACCCTCCCGTGCGCCTGGAATGCTCCGAAATGGAGCACTTCCGGGTGCAGGGAGGCGTGGCGGGGAGATGCATGGGGGCGGGGAACGTGCCGGGGGCGCAGTTTCGTCGCCTTGCCATGGGGCGCGCTCCCGGCCCGGCCCGCCTCTGCCTGCAAGCACATATGTTGCACATTGTAAAATGATGACATGCAACAGGGACATATTGCAGTTAGAATCTTGTGTTCATAATCGCCCATCCTATCCCACTGCTGTTTCCATAATTATTTGCCAGTTGCCCCATATTGGGCTATAAATTTTAATAACTCCCCAAGTGCTTTGCCAGATGTTATGGACGTATGTAATTTTGTGACTGACAGTCTGCCTGGTCACATATTGCAAATACAGAATAACTATAGCTGGGCAGATAGCAAGTTTTTCGTCTTTTTCACAGATGTACATGTCTGTTGCACCACTAAGAAGATTTCCAGTAACTTCAGCAGTTGTATTTGCATAAGGAAAATTGGGCCAGTGATACTTTTGGACTATTAATCTGTTTTTATCAGATATATGCAGTTATTCTAACAATCAAACTACCAAATAATTGCAGTGCAGTCAGGCTTACAGTATGTATAATTCATGCACAGCCTCGCAAGGATGCAAACATTGTAATAAAATATGACCAGATTTTTTTTTTTAAGTTTTAAGTTTATTAGCTTTGGCCATCTTTTCATCCTTTGTTTCATTCAATAAGATGAAAAAGCTGTTCTAATGGGCTTTTGTGATACTAGTCAAGTACTGAATATTTCATTTCCTGTTTTGTTTCAACAGGCCCCAAGTCACAAGTACAGCGCACACAGTAGCCACGTGACAAACGTTGCCTTCACTCATAATGACAGTCACTTGATTTCAACTGGAGGCAAAGATACGAGTATCATTCAGTGGAAACTTGTGGAGAAAGTAACTTTGCCACAGAATGACATTATGCTAGAAATGAGTACAACCAAAGTGCCTGTAAATGCAAGCGAAAGCTTTGTTCAGCCAAGCACTCCTGTTCCTCTCATTCAGCCATTTGACAAAATGGTTGCCAGTGAAAGTATAATAGACGGTCCCCTGACATCTTTGGAAAACCATCTGGAGCAGACTGTGGAGGCCAATGAAGAGCAGACTGATGAGCAAAGTGAGGGGAGTAGTCTGGATCCAGGTGAGCCAAACTGTGAAGAACCATCCAATGAAACCAGTGAGGAGCAAAGTGAGTCCACTATTACTGAAGACCAGCAAGAAAACTCTCCAGTGTCTTAACAGCTCAAGCTCCAGTCGGTCTTTATTTCAATTCCTCAGTGTGCATACGTTTGTAAAGGGGACAAAGATTCACGCACGGGAGGGGAAGCAGCTCTGAATTGGGAGTGCTCCAGTTGTTGGGTTTCAGTTGAAGATCTCTAGGCTGACGTTTTCCCCGTTTTCAATAAATGGAACTATTGCAAGGACCCAATCTTAAACTGTTCCAGTCAAGGACTAGGCCTGGATAGTAGGATCTAGATTAACTGTAATTCTTAAATTGCTGTTGGGAAGATGCATGATGCAAATGACTGGGTCAGGAGAAAGAAGAAATTGGTTCCAATAGCATGCTGGAAAAAAATGCGAGTATTCTGTGAAAGATCCTTAACAAACAAGCTGAAATAGAATAATCTGCTGAAAAAATGCACCCCAGGTGCAGCAAAGCTAGTAAGATGCTAGTAAGACTCTTTATGGCACTCTTCTTTTTCTATATCTACCTGTATAAAAAAGAAAGAAAAAGGAGATGGGGACAACATCACAACAGACAGGGCATCGTGCTCACAGCCTTCTTGATTAACACCTATGCAAATTTTCTAACACAACTAATTCCTACTAGCTTCTTGATATTTTCTACCCAGGGTGCTGCTAGCTCATATTAAGGAACACTTCTTGTGGTCCCCTGATGATGGATCTTAAAAACTGGACATAGACAACAAGTGTTGCCCAGTTCTTGAATTGACAACCACGGTATGCTGTCTTCTCAAGGAGCTACTTGTCGAGACGTAGTGAAACTCGAGAACACCCACTGTGACCTTGATGTGAACTGACTTGATTGCATGATGATGAAAGTTCTGATTCTCAAGTTCAAACTTGGCCTTCAACTACAACTCATTCCCTATATTGAAAGGCTAAATATTAGACAACTGCCATTAAGTTATGAAATGTGGTGCTTGGGATTAATGTATTAAATCAATCACTTACAAAAACTATGTAGGGGTGACCATAAGAATAAGAGAATTTCAAATGGGCTCTTTTTACAGCCCTTTTTACTAGCTGTAATATAAATGTCACACCAACTTTGATTATGTTGGATATTTTTGGATTTCTTTTTTCTTTTGCGTGTTACTTTTGTTTTGTTTTTCTCTTGTCCAGTTGCTGTACGCCATGCAGCTCTGAGATGGCTGGACCTGGCCAGTTATGGGATATCATGGCATTTTGTTATGTGTTTGGGAAAAGTTCCATTTTTTTCTAATTTACACCAAAAAAAAAAAACCCCTAAAAAACTGTTGGCTACATCTTTCTTAAGTACCTAGAATTTCCTACTTTTAAAAGAAAAAAAAGTTGACTGAAAAAAAAATTCCTACTTGTTTATATTTTAATTACATATGTTCCTTTTTTATTGTGCTGATATTTTGGGGGTTTAGTTAGAAAATGTGTTTAGAAACTTTGGATGAGTTTGTTAAGTCTTAAGTGTGCAAAGCGTTTACGTGATTGTGCCATTCCAAAGTGCATCAGAACTGTCATTCCCTTCTAGTATCTTCTCAGGAGTAAATGCTACAGATCAGGTATCTAGTCACCATTGGTAACATTAAACTCAAATGGATTCCCAAAGTACACACGCACTCACACATATCTCCATCCTCTTGTTTACATCCATTCCGGAAGACCTCAACATTCTCTTCAAGTGAGGAGAAACATGGATTCCAAGCAACCCATCAAGTTTTTTTTTTTAACTGTTCTATTTTGAATAGTAACGTTTTTGGAGCGCTTTCCTATGATTAGCAATTTTGCCAAATACTGTCGGTGGGCAATACAAATGACTACATCAAGGTAATTGATTCTTAAAAGGAATATGCTAAAGTGAAGTGTACTTCTGGTCATGTTTATCCAAGCTAATGGGACTCAACATTCTCTTTCATCCTCAACGAATACATGAAACAATGCATTTTGTTTGGAAATACCTATTTACCTTGAGGTTGCCATGTAAAGCGAGAGTTAATAGTGATTTACTCATGTTGTAGTTTAAAGGACTTTTTCAAATATGCAAAAAAAAAAGCCTTACAGCTTTCAATTGCTGGCAACTACTGTTTAATGGATAATTAAATCTGTGATAATGGATGGAAATGGGTGGGATTATATTAACTCTAGATGTTTGGGGGGGGGAATTGTGAATGAAATATGATTTTTAAGAGTGTGTCATGTGAAGATGTTTGAGCCATTTCTATCTATCATGCATTCCTGTCTCATGGCAGAAAAAATTGAAGATTAAAAATAATAATAAAAGAATCAAAATACAGTAGTGCAGTTTTGTTTGTTTGTGTGACTGTGAATGTGCCTTAAGCCATGTTCACTTTTGGATTTTTTTTTTAACATGGCATAGAAAAAGAAGACAGAAGCACAAATAGCTTCCTCTGTTGTCATGCAGGGCAGAAGCAAGGGAACAGCCTCTGAAACAAACCAGAGAGGCTGCTATTTTGAAACGTTCTAGAAAGCGGATTATTGAAATAAGCTCAATGGATTCTTAAGGTCAACCCCTTATTCAAAGGCAATAGTAACTTTTTTTTAAAAGTGCATGTATGCAGTAATTCAGAGCAAGTAAGGATGTGAAACATATTTATTGTACGCACACTGAATTACTTTATGTGTATTTTCATTTTATGATTGCTTTTGAATAATACAGAATTTATATGATCTCCCATGAAAATGAAAATAAAATGCAATGTTACCATTTCTGTATATAATCTAATATGCTCCTAACTAAAATTCAAACTATTTAGACAACCTTTGAGAAAGCTGAATTGTACACTTGTGTTTCACCTCGTTTGGTTTAGTTTCTTTTAACTTTAAAGATGTTTAGCCTTATGTTTAATGTTATTCAAACTTTGGTTGGGACCCACCAAGTGACCTGATGGCAGGTGGATCATGGAAAGCTGGAAGCAGCCATCTTGGAAACTGCACACCTTACTCTTGTTGTGTTTCTTTTGTTAATATTACAGAATATTAATAGTGTTAATAGTTTTTCAAGCGAGGGCTATTTAAATTTTGTTTTTAGTTCAGTGCTTTTACATAATATTTTGTCCTAATCTTGCTTTTTGTCAGGGATGTCTCATGGTTGTGCAATGGCTGCAGTCCAAGAATGCCAGTTTGCATTTCAGGAGTGTCAGTGGCATCGTGAGGGGGGGGGCGGGCATGGGGTATGTGTGACATCACCAGGGACCAAAATTGCAAAAATCGCAGTTGTAAAAGATAATACATCATGCTATCTACCGTTTGGGTGTGGAATTTCACCCTGAATTCAATGAAAAGTAAACCCGGAGTGTAATATCTTAATTCTATCAAAAGTTATGGCCAAAAAACCATAACTCCAAAATACAAATTTTAATGTAAAAATAGCAAATCAGATTTAAAAATAAATCTGATTTAAAAATAGTAAATCAGGGTTTTATGGAATGATACCATCATGCTATATACCGGTTATATGTGCAATTTCACCCGGAATTCAATGAAAAAACCCAGAGTGTTAATTCTATCAAAAGTTATGGCCAAAAAACTAAAACCTGAAAATACAACTTTTTTAGGTAAAAACCATGATTTTTTAAAAAAATCATTATATGAGTGAGGTCTCATTTTCATGTGTCAGAGCTAATACTAGAACTTTTATTCAATTGTGTGAGCGTCATCAAATTGGCCATGGGTTTTTTGTTGGTTACTAATTTGTTGGGTGACTTGTACTATAGTTAAATAAAGTTGTATGGTTTGGGAAGAGGAGATCCATCATGGTGGGTGAAGCGCTGACCTCCCATCCCAGGTGACACAAACTCTAGGGACGCCACTGATTACTGACATGTATTTTCTTTCTCTTCTTTCTGTTGGGTGACCTGTACTATAGTGAAATAAAGTTGATTGGGGGGGGGGGAACCAGTGGTGTCATTCAAATGATTTAGGAACAGGAACTCACTTTTGATTGGCACTTGTGGGGAACCCGGAACCAGCCACAGAGCCCGTTAGGATCCAGAACGCCCATTCTGGTCCGTTCCCCCTGAATTGTCACTGGGGGTAAACACTAACCCTAGTAATGACAGTGCATTTAGGTTGTGCATATGGTATTGTAATTTATTCCATATGGTTTGGGAGGAGGGCATCATGGGGGGTGACGAGCATCATGCGCTGACCTCCCATCGCAGGTGACACAAACTCTAGTGATGCCACTGAGGAGTGTTGTTTTATTATGTCACAAGGATGGCACTTCCTGCTTGATGATGTCACTTCCTGCAACAACACTTCCAGGTTAATGACATAACTTCCGGTGGGTCCTGACACGAGTGCCATTTAAAGTGGGTCACGGTCTAAAAAGTTTGAATATCGCTTATTTATTTATTTTGAATATAGCACTGTTTCTTTACTACACGTAGTGGGACTTGAAAGCATTGATTTTCTGTGGAGTGCAAAGACACTAGAAGTTAGGTCTTTAGGGAACTATTAGCTGTGTTCGCTCAAACCAAAGGCCCATGTACAACAGCACAACCTTCCAGCAGTTCCCTGTCAGAGGCAGAGAGCCAAGCCTTCATAGTTGCATAGGAAGCTGTCTATGATGGATCCAGCAAATCTGGGACTGATAAAGGGAGCTGCTATCCAGGGTTTCAAGTGGGGGCCTTTCTCAGCTCTTCCTGGAAATGCCAGGAATGGTGCCTGCACTTTGTATATCATCATCATCAAACAGTACTTGTATACCGCTTTTCAACAAAAAGTTCACAAAGAGGTTTACAGGTTAATAATATAGATGGCTCCCTGTCCCAAAATTAAACTGCACTCTTCTTCCACGTAATTTTGGTAATCATTGGTGTAAGAGGAACATGCAACAAAGTGTTGCATCATACCAATCCTGATGACCAATTGACTCAAGTAGACCTCTTTCTGCTGCCACCCAGCCCCATTTTCTGTATTTTCCCAATTGAGACCTCAACTTTTGATGGCTCCAAGGGGCCAGTGAGCATCAAGACTGTTTCAGGGTAATGTTCTTTTAATTTATAAATGCATGCCCTTCTGACCACCTAGGGACTCATCCACATATGAAGAAACCACTACCTTCCCTGTGTATACAAACAAAGTTATTCAGACGCCTGCCTTTGCTATGTGTATATAGATTAGTATACAGACACTGCCTCTGAAGATGGGAAGTACCATTCTGTGCAATTTAGTAGTGTACCACCATATGTTCTTTGCTTAGTATAAAGCACTTTTTTTATATAAAGACTGCTGGCATCAGCGGAGTTAACACTGGATAAGAAAGAAAGACCAGGACTTAATTGCTTGATGTTTGCTCATTCACATTCCAAGAGAGGGGACTTCATTGTTTCAATCTGTTATTTGTGACAGATGTTTTACTTAGTAAGGCTTTAATCATTAAAGAATGGGGAAGCGGCATGCAGTCAGATCATGCCATTCTGAAGAATAAATACTTCACACAATTACTTCTCAAAGCAAGTATTTGCACAAAGAGAAGTTTCCTGGGGGGTCTTTTTACATGCATTCTCTTCCTTGCTTGGTCAAGTTCATGGCTAAACTACACCCTTCCTTGCATGCTGGAAGTCTCTAGAAACCAGCCTCCTGTCAAAGATGAGAGCCTCTGTTTCTTTGTTGCTGGTATCAGGTATTCTGAGGTGACCTTTGGACGTTACTTTTGAACATGGAGGTTCCACTCAGCTATCATGACTGGTAAGTTGATAGGTATGGTCTTTTCAGCATTCACAAGGCCTGGTTCACATATTGCAAGGGTCATTGCAGCCAATCCTTGCATTTATTCAAATTGCTCAGCAGACCACAGGATTGTGGCCCAAATGACTCCTATAAACAATGCCATTTATATTTACTTTCCCTCCCTACCCAATTAACTGACCACTTGCAATCAAGTGCCGATGAATATTTATTAGGAGTGATTCTTTTTTGCGTGAAAAACGCATAAAAACATCACCTTTTGGGAGGGGGTTAAAATATATGAATAAAAACACAAAACACTGCATTTTATGGTTAAGATATTTTCCATAAATTAAAATAGATGACTTTTCCAATTAGAAATAATATTGTGGCTGCATCCGCTGACACTATATATCACCTATGTCTTCTACCTAGTCCACTTTTCAAGCACTTAAAATTATTTTTATTTAAAATATTAAATATTTTATTTTTTAAAATGTTTTATTTATTTTATTTAAAATTATTTAAAAATGCTATTTTTATATGAGAACTTGGAATGAGAACGTAGAACAAAAACATTGCTTTTGGGGGGTTTAAAAATATCTGAATAACACCACAATTTGCTATTTTAATCAAGAAATTTGGGGGGGAATCCCCCCCCCAAAAAGAACCATCCCTACCCATGGCACACTGCAAGACACACCATTCTTGGTAGAAGTTGGGTCTAGAATCTTTTCGCCCTGCAATTCTGCTTGATTCTAGGCAGGAGACATGCTTGGATTCAACTCTGTTGTGCATACTTCATATGCACATGCTTTCATTACAAATCTTCCATGCCAGCTCTTGTCTTGAAATGCATCTTTTACAACATACAATAAAGAGCGAGAATGAAAATCAGATGCTCTGTGGAATTGCTGCAGGTTTTTGATCGGCTCAGTGCTGGCGTTTCATAACAGTCAATTGATCTGTGGTTGTTCTTTCATTGGGCTTGGGGGTTATAACTCCCCAACCTGAGCTAAGATATTTGGGAGAGCTACCATTGGCCATATTGATTCCACATGAAGACCACAGTAAAAAAAAGTCTCTTCTGAATCTGCTCACTAGCAGGTCATCTGCTGTATTAGTGAATTCAGATTTCATCAGTCTGTTTCTTAAGATATTATGGAGAAATGGGAGTGGGGAGGAGAGAGAATGCGAAGGATTTGAATTTATAGGAGCAAAATCAGAGCCAAGTCCCAAATTATTAACCACAAGACAATAGAACAATGTACTTTTGGAGGAAAGCCTTATTTTAAGAGTGCATTTCTTCTTAAGAACTCATTTTTGTCATTTTGGTAGAGATTAGTGAGCTGGCCACAATGTGTAGTCTTGGGGTCGGGGGGAAACCCTGTGGTGTTTTTTTTCCCCCAGGTTTTTTAAAAAATGGAAAATAGCTTGGTTTCTCCCCAAGGCAAAATCTAGTGCCCCCCCCTCCATCTCAGCTTCATTCAAACTTACCTGTCCAAGGCAACAGGCACCTATAGGAAGGAGGCGCAACAGATCTCTCTTCCACCATCACCTCTTTAGTATGCTACATGAGTCATAGGAAGAAAAGTGCCCCTTACATGATGTAGTTCCTCCATTACAATAGCCCTTGGGAAAACAACATTATCCAAAAGCCAGTCACTCAACCAGAGAGGAAAGGGAGAGACAAGTAAGTCGTCTTCCCGCAGTCACAGAAAGTGGTGGGCAGATCAGGCCCCGGAAGGGGCGAGATTGACGGCGCGGGCATGTGACATCTCCTAACCCATTCCCAGGCCTGATCCACCTGCGCAGATCAAATTAAACTAGCATCATTGCCATAGATCTGGGTTGACCCATAGCAACTACTAGGGGTTACCCTGGGGCAAGGGGACCTCCAGCAGCCAAAAATCCCCTGCAGGATGCAGTATCACCTGTGCTGGTGCTGCCTCATTGCCATGTGGCGAATTAATTGGACTAGCCCAGCATTTCCCAAACTGTGGGTTGCAACCTCATATGCAGTGTGACTGACAATGCTTAGTGCAGCCATACTTTATTGGGAGGGCCCGGAGGCCTCTTCCAGGTCGCACCAAGCCAGAGACCAAACTCTGTTGGCGTCCTCGAGCCTCAGAATGCCTTGCAGAAGTAACTTCCTGTTTGCAGGTGCAACTTCTGGTTTGAGCGGAAGTTGCTTCTGGTTGCTTATGCACACCATTCTGACTTAACACATGCAATAATGACCCTTGCACATAAGAGACATTCTGTTTTCCAAGGAAAGGAAGACACACATTGTCTGTAAATTAGCACGGAGTACAAGCTGTGCAACCTCCACAACTGCAGTATTTAAAATCTGGCTTCCCTTTTGGGAAGCTTCACTTGCTTGTTCATAGCTGGTGCTTGACCCAGATGTGTTATGTGGAAGCTGAATGTATGTCCTGAATTTGGAAGCCATGTGCTGCTGATGCAGCACATTCCAATATAGAAAAGACTTTGCAATTGCATCATGATTTGTCTGCTAACAAATAATGTACAGATGTCTTGGTTTCACTTTATTGTGAAAAAAATGGGGTGTGCAAAATGCAATAGGCACATGTCAGCAAAATTTTGCCATGGCTAAACACAATATTGATTAGACTGAGAAGCATATTATCTGCAAACATTGCTCTTATACTTGCCCATACCCTGAATCTTAACTTTCTCCCTAAACATAAGGACAGATTATGGGAGGCAGGGACGGGTGTTCAGTAGGTTTCATGATTTACATTTGTGTTTAATAAAATTAAACCCCAACCTCAGTCTGGTGTCTTCCTTGGGGGTGGTGCAAGGGTAGTAGGCTACCTTAGAATGCCAGATACAGGGGAGTAGCAGCGAGATGCAAGTATCTGGTTGTCTTGTGTGCTCCCTGAGGCATCTGGTGGTCCACTGTGAGATACAGGAAGCTGGACTAGATGAGCCATTGGCCTGACCCAGCAAGGCTTTTCTTATGTTCTTATGTTCAGATATTTCAACTACCAGGCTGAATAAAAGTGGGGAATCAATAGATTTAACCAATTCTATATGTTAACAGAAGCATTTTAGTTTATGGTGCACTACAGGATTGTCAACTGACTAGATAAAAATGGTCTGTCCTGCTCCTATGCTTAAGCTGCAGAAATTGGCAGCTGAACCCTTTCCTGACAGGAAGATGAGCATTATCGCCTATTGCTGCTAAAGGCATAGGAACAGGAGCCAACAAAATCTGGCAACCCAAAATAATATTTATCCATTGCTTGCCATAGGCATCTATACTGAATTTTCTCAATGAATAATACCATGTATTTAAATGAAAACACACGGTCTTTTTGCGTTTAAAAAAAAAAATACAAGTGAGCCCCCATTATCACGGATCCTGTATTCTGTGTATAAGTTTCCCTTATCCATGGATCACAGAGCCCCCTTTCCTTCCTTTTTTCTGACTTTGGGTTGCTAAAAAATCTTGCTGGGGGCAGCGGAGAATCCTTTACTTAACATAGGTTCCCTCTTATCCATGTTTCAGGTATTGGGGGGGGGCAGGAACCTATCACCCATGGGTGCCAAGGCATGCCTATACAGTTTAATCTGAAACATATCCCAAAGCTGGAATAACTGAGAATCCTGCTCATTTCCTTAAAAAGAAACTGAAATCTGAAATGGCACTGTTGTACACAGAGCAGGCACAAACCATATAGTCTCATAGAGCACGTGGGAGAGAATTTGTCCACTTCTCCTGCAGTTCAAACTGGTAAGTCGTCAAAGCCCTTACCAAAACTGTGTTTCTATTTCCAATAAAAACCCTATGACTGTATTTGCTTTCCTCCTTGCTGCCTCAGCTGGAAGATTGATTTCCACCCCCTTGATCCTTTGCTTTCAGGAAGTGGATTGCAAACTGGTGGGGATTACATGTTGGATTTCATATACAGCAGTTATTTTGGGGACCTTTAAAGCTCAAAGGCAATATTGCCTTGTGTGTGTGTGTGTGTGTGTGTGTGTGTGTTTCCCTTTGCTATGTCCTTAAAAAAGTCTTTCACCAGCTTCTCCATGGTGTGTGTTTTTTATAAGAGACAGAGCAAAACACACACCATTTCCCAGGATCCTTCACTCGAAATGTGCAGGCTTAAACAAAGAATTGGGTCACATTTGACTGCTACCATCTGGCCCACTTCTCTTAGAGATTACCCTGGAATACATTTCACATGTGCTTTTGGAACAAGATTGCATACTTTACAGCTGAGCTTTGCCTGAATGTTTAAACATTTCTACTGCAGTAACCAAAGGATGCTTTCAGGAAACAGCACAGGACCAGAATTCTAGAGCAACCTTATTTTGTTCTAGTAACTTCTCATCCACTTTTTTCACTGTATGCAGGTCAGGCAAATCAATGATAAGTTCCAAAATATCCCCAGTGAACGATGTTAACCTGGAATACCGGAATAATCAGTGCAAGAAAAACCAACATTGAGAGTGCAACCCTAACCTGGAGTTAGGGCAGAACAAGTTAGGCCAGCAAAGTTTGGCCAGCACAAGGGACACCGGAAAGTATGTTTGGACCACTCTCGGAGTCAGAGAGGCCAGTACATACATGTGCGCCATCCTCCCAAACTTTGCTGGCCTAACTTGTGCTGGCCAAATTCCACGTTAGGCTTCCACTCTGAATGAAATTATTCCAGTATCAAAGCAAACCAGGGCCAGCTTTAAACCAATGTGACCAAGGTTGTCACATCGGGCCCCATGCTTCAGGGGGGCCCACACTAGCAGGGTGAGCATATTGACTGTGGCTGCAGCTGGGATCTCTATGGGCTGTAAGTCAGTGGGGTGAGCAGAGCAGCTTTACCTTGGTCTCTCCCACCTGCCTCTGCCTCGGAACAGCCTCCCACTCACCAAGAAGAGCGCTATTTGTGCCACGTGCAAAACATGGCATGTGGAAGTAGTTGGGAACCACTGCCTTACGTGTTTGTTATGGTGGTATATTTTTTGGTAGGATGTGTGTGTGGGATGGCACCAGATTTGCTGGTTGGCTCAAGTGATCTAAGATAATATTTTTCATCAGCCATCAACATTTCTCTTATTTCTACTATGCCACAGGCAGCACTAAAGGTCGTCATTGTGCACTAAATGGGACAACTTAAATTCTGCTCACATGTCAAGGTGATGTGGGTAAGAACTTCAAGAGGAAGCTTTACATATAGAAAGGAGCATACTATAGAAACATCCCTTTATGTTAGACTGTAATTGAGCATCCCATAGTAACTAAGCACTAGGTGGCACTCTGCTCTAATTTTAGGGTTACAACAATCCACTTCTCACTGAAGTCAGCAGCAAAAGAGCCATTGAGTTCAGTGGCTTATAACTGCATCTTCAATTAGTTTTTGCTTGAGCTGAAGCCTACCTAATGCTTTAGAAACAGTCGTGCTAATTGTTTTTTAATCACGAAGTCTATCAAAATTTTGTATCTGTACAAAGTGTTTTTGGAACTCTTGATCATGTATTTTAAAAACGTACTTATACATTTTAAATTTTTGGATCAAAAGATCACAAATATAGGGTAAAGATGTGAATATGTTCATTATAAAGGAAAATAATTCTGATTGAATGAATATCAACGTAATATCAATAATGAATTTCCGGTATCAGTTCATGAGGCTCCAAGGAGTCTCCTGAAAGACTTGTGCCACCTGAAAGAATAAGAATGGTCTGGTGGCGACCGTTTTACTGAGCGAAAGCCTACTTTGTCAGATGGGTGAAGCATTGACCACCATTGACAGAATATAAGTGGGTACAAAAAGGTCTGTAAGCAGTAAAGCGCCATGAAAAATGCAAGGAATTGCTACAGGTATTTGAAAACAGTGTTATATATCTTACTTAGCTCATTCACTGTGATCCTATTTTACTCACGTGAAACAGGCAGTGTTTAGCCTGAATAGCCATCAGTCTGTTCAGATAGAATGTACAAGCTAAGAACAGAGTAGTCTATAGATTGCATGAGTAATATTGTTTTTAACCACTGATTTTCATGTCAGCCACTTTAAATTATCTGGAAGAGAAAACAAAGCAACCTCTTAAAAATGAATAAAATGTTGATTATTCAAATTTATTGTTATGTTTCTGGGTGGGGATGTGGCTTTTGTGGGGCTCCAAGGCAGTCTCTCATCTAGACATGGAGTTGGTTGAGACCAGATTCATTGTAAAATTGCAGCTGTTGAATTCTGAGGGCCAAACCACATATGATGTGGAAGATCCATTATCTTCCAACACTTTGTTTTTTGTTTTACTTACAAGGTATGGAAGGCTCTGGTTTTGCTAGGCTCTGATTTCAGTGGGTGAAGGAGTATTTAACCCTCTTTTCCAGTACTATTTTCTGGACCTAAATTGTTCTTCTAAGGGCACAATCCTAAACAATCTGGCACAAGGGCCACCGTAAAGCACGTTCGGACCATGCTTGGAGTCGGGGGATGGCGCATGTCTATGTGCTGGCCTCTCTGACTCAAAGAGAGGAACAGTCTGACTCAAAGAGTAGTTCAAACATACTTTACGGTGTCCCTTGTGTCAGCCAAACTTTGCTGGCACAACTGTGCTGGCCTAACTCCAGGTTAGGATTGTGCTCTAAAGCTTTTTTCCCGTCCCCAATGAGAATAAATATGTATTTGTATTGCGTCTGTATTTTTATTTTTTAATACTTTTTTATTTTTCTTATATTTTACCAGAGAGGTCATGCAAAATAAAGCAACGGCATCTTGGGACAAATAACTGAGTAATCCTAGTAGAGTTACTCAGAAATACATTTCACTGCATTCAATTAGAGTTACTCCCAAGTAAGTGTGTTTAGGATTGCAGCATAGATCTCTAAAGTATAGAAGACACTCAGGCTGCAATCCTATGCACACTTTCCTGGGAGTAAGTTCCATTGAACACAATAGGACTTACATCTGAGTAGGCATGTATAGGATTGTGCCCTCAAACTCCAACAGTGCAAAACTGAATTCAGAATGTGTGCTATGGAAGTGAGAGAGGAAATTCGGTTTTAAGAATGATTAGAAACAGGATTGAAAGAAACCGCTTCATGGATCATCACAACACTGTAAAATCCTGCATGTAGCAGGCAGTTGGCCTCTTTGAGCTTTGAAATAATTTCCCTGAAACTAAGAAACATGCTAGCATTCTCTAAGGAGCTGGTGGAGGATGAGGTTACTACAGAGAGTTGCCCTAAAAGCAGAACTGCAACTGCCAAGGGCTTAGAGTCTTCAGAAGGGTTCAGTGCTGATCCCTGATGCCAGTTCTGGTGGTCACAGCCAGTGGTGGGATTCAGGGGGTTCGCCCAGGTTCTATAGAACCAGTTGTTAAATGCCACTCGCTTACCTCGGCTGGCTTCGGGTTTTTTTTGGCTCTGGCTATGACGTCATAGAACCGGTTGTTAATTTATTTGAATTGCACCACTGGTCACAGCCTTTTATGGAGTGGCAGCAGAACAACTCTCTCGGGGCCACCATAGTGAGAAGCAGTGGTGTCATCCAAATGATTTAGGAACAGGTACTCACTTTTGATTGGCACTTGTCGGGGTCCGCCCACCAGAAGTGATGTCATAAGCCGGAAGTGATGTCATGATAGGAAGTGAGGTCATAGCCGGAAGTGAGGTCATGATTGTTGCCATGGATGGGATCATGTTTGTAATAACTTCAGCTTGTGGTTAGTGTTGATTTAACTTCTATTGCTTTGCTTTCTAGAGATGTGTATAGACATATTTTGCTTCAACTGTTCCCTGGTTAAATAGCAGGCTAGACTGTACTAGATTGTGAGCCCTTTTGGACAGGGAGCCATTTAATTTTAATGTTAAATGCAAGGAGCAGGAGGGGGAACGGGCACCCACCGGGCCGCGCGACCATGTGGGCGCCTGACCGAATGCCAGGCCAGCCGGCAAGGAGCAGGAGGGGGAACGGGCGAGCAAAAAAAGACCAAGTGGGGGCTGGGGCTGGGAGGAGGCTGCAGGAGGAACCGGGACGCTGGCTCTGCGCAGCTGGAGGGAGCGGGAGCCCCAGGTAGCCTACCTTCTCACACTTGCTGCCTTATTCCCGGGTCTCCCTCGCTGCTGCTGCCGCCGCCGCCACCGCCGCCGCCTCCGGTCCTCTCGCTCCGCTGCTGCTGCTGCTGCCACCACCACACTGCCTGCCTGCCTCCTCACAGAAAGTGCAGGCAACGGCTGCGGGCGTGCAGTATGCATGCGCAGCTGCTGAGCCAACCAGCCGACGGGGCCAGCTTTGAGTGGGCAGGGCCAGCTCAACTTCTAGGAACCGGTACTCGCGTAGTGGTGCGTAGTGGGTGCATGACATCACTGGTGAGATGATTGGAGGGTAGTTTCCTTGGTGTGCAGTCAGAGTTGCCCGATTTCAAAAGGATACTATGGAACTAGAAAAGACCTGGACAGCTAAGGTGACCAGAAGGGCAGAGGATCTTCCCAATCAAAAAAGCTAAGATCTTTGGCCACTTTCAGCCGAGGTGGGGAAGACAACTTGAGCAGAAACACAGTTTACAAAACCATGGATGTTGACAAAAAGGGACAAAAAGAGAGGCATTTCTGTCTTTCAAAATGGCAGGGTAGCCCAAAGTGGAAGCCCCATGTTCAGAGGAAATATATCTCAAATACTGAGGATGAAAAAGAAATCCTCAATTAGATGCTATATCATGTGTGCACCCCAAAGCCTTTATCTATGTGAAACAGATCATCCTCCATAAGATACAGAAACAGGGAGCCTGGGGAAAAACTGGGTATACACTGTCTGCAGGTGGCTAAATACATTTGCACTGGGGAGGATGAGCTCCACTTAGTGGCAATTTTGCAACAAATCATTCTACGCCTAGAGAACGTAGAGTTCAAATTCTAGTCAATGGTGACGTTCTGATGTCATGCCTCTTCCCAAAGTAGCCCTGTTGTGTAAT
Organism: Lerista edwardsae; assembly: GCA_029204185.1. Taxonomy (NCBI): domain Eukaryota; kingdom Metazoa; phylum Chordata; class Lepidosauria; order Squamata; family Scincidae; genus Lerista; species Lerista edwardsae. The sequence goes on from JAJKFI010000008.1 coordinate 17,530,958, forward strand.
ATATGCAAACTTTTCACCCTAATCCCAAACCCTGTGAGTGCTCACTCTCAAAGGTGCAGTTCTTGCAAGCATGGGCAGCCTCATTTATTTTTATGGGTGCAATCTTAACCTGGAGATAGGCTGGCACAGTTAGGCCAGCACAGTTTGGCCGGCACAAGGGACACCTAAAGTACATTTGACCCACTCTCGGAGCCAGAGAGGCCAACACACAGACTTGCGCCATCCTCCCTGATCTGAGAGTGGCCCAAACGTGCTTTATGGTGTCCCTTGTGTCAGCCAAACTTTGCTGGCCTAACAGAGCTGGCCTAACTCCAGGTTAGGATTGCTCCCTATGTCTGCACTGAAATGGGTGAGGAAGGGATTTTGGGTGAAGGAGCTTGACCTAGCTTATAAACTGTGTATGGGAGTACCTGCCAGCACAATCCTATATGTATCTCCTCAGAAGTAAGTACCATTGTGTGCAATGGGGCTTACTCCCAGGAAAGTGTGCCTAGGATTGCAGCCTGAATCACATTAGCCAGTTGGGTTGGCACATTTGCTATAATTTGTTTTGGTGTCTACTTCTTCTTTCCTTCAAGGAGATTTATTTTTCTTCGGTTCACACAGTTTTGAAGTTTGGAATTATTACTAATTTTGTTTTACTGCCACACTGACTAAATATTTCATTACTGGTACTTGCAGCAGCTATCACTTATTCATATTGCCATCCAACCTGCTCAGGAATAATGTGTACTTGTGATCGCTAATAACAGCTATGAAGACTGTAATTCGAATCATGCTTAATGGGCAATTCAGAGGGGAGTGAAGGAAATGCTGTCAGAGGAAACTGATTTTGTTTGGCTGGTAAAATTCCTGACCAGTTTGTGGATATTGTCTCTCATTTGAATGTGATTGTGTTGCAAGGCAAGCACTGAAAGCCCCCAGAGGACTCCTGCTGATTGCCCACACTGGCAGTAGACAAAATGATTAAAAGCTTTGTATGCAACCATAGGGCATTGTTCATTTGCAAAAGCACATTGGCAGCTATAGATCATCATTCTACTGACACAGTTTGCATTTATGTTAGATTAGTTAGATTATTTTATAGTCATAGTTAGATTTATGAAGAGTGGAGCACCATTAGCTGAAAATATGTTCAAACACCAAATCATGTTTTTGTATTGAGGACTGGTGCAATATTTTATTTTTCCGCAGGTCCTAAAAGGGCCACGTTTCTGTTTCATATTCATTAAAAAAAATTTGAAGGACAAGATGGCTGCCTTCAGCTCAGCTGTCTGCAAATAGGTATCTGAGGGCAAAATTTTGCAAACATATCATTAAAAGCATAATTGTGCTTCTACTTAAAAAAAAACCATGTGTGCATATGATTACATACATGCACACCTCATAGCTTTTTTTAAGAGTTAAAAAATGACATGGGGAGAGAGAGACATTTTTAAATCATTCTTCCATATGGCTGTTCTGATAAAAAAAAAAACCCCCACCAAAAAGCTATATGACCCAGGAGAGAAGCCAACCTATTGGCAACTTTAGCCGCATACATATTATTTACTATTATTTTCTGCCTTGGCTAAAGCACACAATGTGGTTTACAAATTAAAACCAGAATATCCACTTTGCTGCAGTGTCAACAGATCCCCTTTCGGAGCCACCGCAAATCTTGCCGTTCAGCAGGTGACATGTTTCGTCTGTTAGACAAGAACTAAACTATTTGAACTGGATGTGTTCGTTTAATTAACAGGTTCCCAGTCAAGCCATTTTTGAGAGCCACATAGATATAGCAAAGAATCACATAGGTTCATCATTCATCCAGTTCCAGAAATATGCACTGGAGGTCATGTTTGTGGCCCCTTGAACATTTGGGAGGTCATGATAGCTAAGCTAAAAAGGCATTTAAAAGGGAGCCAGAGGGTCATGCAAGTGACACTCTCCAGCTCATAAGACGGAGAGCGTAAATGAAATGGAAATATGGTGAGGATAATGAATTCCTGATTGATACCATATACTGGCAAACCTAAGACTCTCGGAGTCTGCTTTTAATATACTTATGCACCTGATCCAGGCTCCAGTGTTCTGAGAGTTAGAAAATCAATGCCAAAAGTGGTAACTTTGATTTCTGAAAATAGCATCCAGCTATCTTTTGTTTATATTTGGCCTGCTCCAATTGACGGTTTTTGTCAGAGCCTATGTTCTTCCATCCTTATCAATTCAAAACAGTAAAGAAAACATGCCCTGAAAAAAATGCACAGTTTATAAGGCACAATGTCTTTTAATAGTGCCGTGGGCTGAAACATTCAGGAGGCACACCTAGATTATATGTTTTTAAAAACTATTTTCCTGTCTTTCATGTTCCTATGGCTCCGAAACCAACAACATTGTCTCCCACCAGACATTATAGCTATGATTTTAGTTCAAGATAGGGAGAAATATATTCTTAAGGGATAAACTACTAATTTTTCGATTCTTTAATCAGTTTCTGTTTATTTCCTTTAGTTTTATTTAGAAAGCTTCCAGAATTGATGTGAATTAGATTTTCATTTGCATATCTCAGCTGGGTATATCTGAAATACACACAGGTAACTGCCTCCTTTGTAATGTTCCACCTTGTAGTCAAGTTGTGTAGCCCATTAGTGTTACGCTAAACTTAATCTTAGTGTCACACTGACAGTCACCAAAGTGTGTTGGGAACTAGTTATAAATATACAGATTGCCTCCTGAGAACCACAAGTAGAATTCTGCTCATGAAGTTGTCTCCTTCGTTCATGCTGCACTTCCTCTGGCCTGCTAAGCCAGTCCTAAGCGTTAGATGATCCTCATGGAATCCTTTTGTTCTTCTTGGATGGGAATGTCCAAGGGCCTTTGAGAAAGAGACTTTGGTCTTCATCTCTTTCTGCATTATGTGACTACAGCCTTCAGTATCCTAAAGATGGTTTGAGCTTTGAAATAATTTCCCTGAAACTAAGAAATATGCTAGAATTCTCTAAGGAGCTGGTGGAGGATGAGGGACACACCATTTGTTACTACAGAGAGTTGCCCTAAAAACAGAACTGCAGAAGCCTTTCTCTAGGGATTCGAAATGAGGGAGTAGTGCTATGCCTTGTAGAAGTTCATGTGGTGGTTGCCTCCAGCTGATGCATTACTTGTAGGTTTGTAAATAAATCAAGTATGACAAAAACACTGTGAGTTTCCAGTCATCCCTCCTCTAAAGAAAACCAAATCCCGAGACATCTCCTCTTGCAGAGAAGTGGGATGAGCACAACAATACATACAGCCACTCTGTGAGGATTCTTGCTGGCCACTGTTGCTCCTTCAAAGTATGACAGGTGGCACTTGGCCCCACCGCCATGGGGCTTGCCTGACATGGTTGTGCCTGGCCTGATCCCCTCTCGCAGGCAGGCAGTGGTACATAGAAAGCAAAGTGGGCCTGTGTGGCAGCCTGGCCTTTCCACAGAGACACAAGTAAGGTAAAGAGGGTGCAAAGCTAAGAAAAAGGGGGGAGGAGGCAGCAGTAACTGGAAGAAGGTCTTCATTGCTCCAGGAACCACTGCAAAGCAAGCCGCCAATTTCTGCACACTGCACAGTGGCACTGGGAAAAGTGGATCCTCCAACGTGGCATTCTGAAAAGTGGTCCCTGCAAAAGAAAATTGAAAAGCCCCAGCAAGATGTCCTGCATTATGAAGTAGGGGTGTGGGTGGGTGGCCAGTGCACGGAAGAAGGGGATGATGTTGTACCCTCACTTCAGCAGTGTCTGCAAATGAAACACTTCAATTTTCCCCTTAGAAATGAATGGCAACAACCCACTCACGTGGGCGAAAGTCAAGTCAGAAAGAAAGTTGCAAAGTAAGGCTGCTTCCAGTTTTCCGTGACCCCGGCCATGCAGAATCCAGCCACCCCCTATCTCCTTGACTTCATCCCTTCATCTGCATCCAGTCCCAGTCTGCTCTTTTTTTCTGCTAGAAGGTGACACATAAGCAGATTGACTTATATTTTCCCAGTTTCCAATGATAGAAGCGATGTCAACCCGTAAGTGAAATCCTGCAATTACACTGGCATGGCAATGAAAACAAGCCTGGAAGAAGTGGTCAGGCAGATTTATGTCATCAGCTTCAGCCAACTGAGAGTTTTATGGATTTGAGAACCTTGGCATTAAATGCTGTGTAGGAATGTTTCTTTTTCTTTTTTTCAAAAGCAGAAAAGACATCCTTTCAAATGCAATGATACAAGAGAGGCTCTTTTTCGAGAACTTAATTCATTTGTTGTGATTGCTCCAGCTCCAGTGATGAATGGTGTTGGGAATCATGCGCTTACCTTTGTGTGCAGTTCCATACAGTGATAGATGTACTGTAGATGGTTATCATTTTTTCTTTGCTTAATAGCCTGCAAAAACAAACATGCACGGCACATAAATCAACATGACTCATGATGTACTTGTTGAGCCACTTATTTCCCTGAATGGTTTCTCAGTGCCAAAACCTTTGATCTGCTTTGGCAGTGACTTGCTCTAACATAGCCGATCGCAGTGAGCCAAGTAGGAGAGGAGACAGAATAGACTCCTTGAGCTAATCTGAATGTTGGTCTTCCCTGCTTGGGTTTTTAAGATGCAGGGGGGGGGAATGTGCTGAAATGTATTAAGCATCTGTGTAACGTGGTCTGCCGTCCTGTGTCAGGCTTATGAAAGCATCCAGATCACTAACTTTTAAAAAACAAGAGAGGACTACGTAGGTTCTTCTCACTCCCTTTCATTGCCCTACAGTCCAATGCTTCGACAGTTGCCCTGGTGGATCAAACCAAAGGTCCACCTAACCCAGTATTTTGTTTACAACAGAAGCCAACCAAGTGACTGTGTGCATCTCAAATGGAGAATTCGTGCATTGACTCGCTCTTGATTTGTGTACAGCAGGGATCTCCAAACCTTTTAGCAGGAGGGCTGCATCGTATATCTGACATGGTATTGAGGGCCAGAAAATAAATAAATAAGTAAATACACAGAGAACTAATGCACTGAGGGTTTGTTTGAATACAGTATGAGTGGGGGTGGCAGGAGGAGGAGAGCAGAGAACCAAATTGACTGGCACAGGAAGAGGGGAAGGAGTTTTTAAAAAGTGGGAGAGCAGTGGGTAAAATTTGCACATGAAGAGGGGGAATTAATTTTGGAAAAAAAATCAAGGAACCTACCATGCAAATCACAAACACTTTTTTGTCTCAGTATGTGCATTTAACGTAGATATTAACTCTATATTTACATTCTGGGTCTCCCAGCATTGGTATGTATCTCATCAATAATTTATTTCCATTACATTTAGCACCTTTAGTGGCTGAATGCAATATATACCCAGGCTGGGAAACCCAGAAGTGCATCTGAATTATTGTTAGTTCTTAAGAGGCTGGATAAAATCCTCCGGAGGGCTAGATGTGGCCTGCAGGCTGTGGTTTGGAGACCCCGACTGTACAGCATCTGGAATTTGAAGGTTTTCAACTATCATCGCTAATAGCCATTGGCCTATTCTCCAGAATTTTGTCTAACCTTCCTTTTAAAGCTTTCTAAAGTAGTGGCCATCATCACAACTTAGGAAGGTAAACTCCATATATTAATCTTCCTTCTAGGCAAATTCAGCTTAGCATGCTGGAAAAGAAATGACGGTATGGTAAGGTCTAGCAGGCCAATTTAAGGAACATTTATCTCACTTATTTTGTCAGTGAGATTTTTGAACTGTTTGCACATTTCAACTACACCAATCAGGCCTGGAGTGGGCGATTCTCAATTCAGACCTAAGCCTTCCCTCTTTCCCATCTGTTCTGCCAAATTCCCTGCTGGGCCTCCCCAAGGGCCCCAATGTCCACACTAGACTAACTAGTTTCCTCTCCAGAGCGGCCTCAGAGATAGGCAAGAGGGAGGGGGGTTCAGTCACCCACTGGGCCTCCTCTCTTCCAGCAGCTTTGCTTGGGATCACCGGCTGGCCAGCCTCCTCCAGACTGCCCTCATCACTGGCTTTGCTCCAAACTACTCTTAGTCTAACACCAAGAAAGCCCACCACCAAACAATAGGCAGTCAGCTTGCCTAAGCCACAACTGCCTCCTCCACTGGTGGCTCCAGGGGCATGGCAGCCATACAACAATTCCCAATTATTATTCCCCACAATAACCTTACCTTATCCAGTCCAACAGTCCTTCCGGCAGTCAATCTAGCCAACATGCCATCAGTCCAGCACCTACCTGGTGTTTCTGTCCAGCATCTACCCAGATCCCCTCCTCCAGCATAAACCCAGATCCCCTCCTCCAGCCCCTTCCCAGGTGCTTTACTCCAGCTCCTGCCTCCCACTTTTATACTGAGGCCAGCCAATCTGTGTCTGTTGCTAGGCAGGCTCTAGCATCAGCCACACCCATCTGCACTTGTGCTAACCTCCCTTCATAGCCAGGGGCCTCATCAGCCTGCAGCTGTCTCCTGAGGCTTGCAAAGACCTTGGGGGTTAACCCTGTAATCCTGGACAAGGGGCCATTGCTGATACCATTCCCTCACTCCTGGGGGTATCTCCTGCCTTTTCCAATACACCATCCCATATGCACTGAACAGCGGATCAATGCACAGGGCCCAACATTGTGTTGCAGTATCCCTCTTCCGCAAGACGCCACACAGCACTACACTACACAAATGCCAAAAAGTAGTAACCACAAGAGAGATCAGACGGGGTGTCAGCAGACCTTGTTTCTCAGCCAGTTGCTGTTTCTCTACATGACGAGATGTGCTAGTGACCTCTTTTCTGCAGAGAGCTGGCTTGTTGTTCATTAGAAAGGTGTTGCAACTGTTGACTGTAAAGGCACTCCCTAATAGCACATTCCTCCCTCCTCTAGGAAAAGAGGAGTTTCACAGGGAGCCATGAACTGGATGCTGAAAGCAGCAGAAGCAACTGCGATAGTAAATTCAACGCACAGTCTGTCTGGATGTGATGATTTTATCCTTCGCATGTAGTCAGCCTGACAATTCTGACATTTTGCTAAAGCTAACAAATGACTGTTTTGAGGGCCTTATGAACTGGACAAGAGTTCTGCATGGGAGACGGGACGGGAGTTTCTCAACAACTTCTGCTTCTTCAAGATTAACTGTAAGCCCCTGATATCTCTCGGAACCGTCTTGTAATCAGCGAAGGATTTGAACTTAAACTGGGGGCATAGCCTGGACTTTAGCAAAACGATTGCTGCATGTAGGTCATGACCATTCTTGGATTATCTACAGGCAGCAGGAGAGGGAAGAGGAAGACCATCCATTCAGGTGAAAAATTGAAGACACAGCTTAATCGGGATACTCCTCCCTACTTTACCCAAATGCATCTGAATTAATGCAATCTTCAAGTGAGATGAAGCATGTGAGTGCAGAGAGGGCCAACATGTACAGTCTTTTCAATATGTTCCATTATTATTATTATTATTATTATTATTACAACAAAAACAAACTCATAACTCACAACTAAAAAACAAAAACTAAACAGTAAAAACTAAATTCAGAATATTTAAAGCAAGCATACCTCTAAATTGCTTACAACCTTACAAAATGTTGATGAGAGCTCAGTCAGTAATCAACATTGTGTCTCTTAGCCAGCCTCTTATTCTTTTCTTTAATACTTCTTTGTTTAATCTCATCATTTATTTTAATCCCCAGCAAAATGTTTCACTAAATCATCCGCCTATTCATCAAGTCCGTAATTTGTTACACCAAAATTTCCCTTCTCACACAGGAAGTCAATGAGTAGTTTCTAGTTATTCATAAATGACTTTACTGACTTCTCTGTAAGTAAAATTGTAAGTTCCTTATACTTTTTCTTTAAGTAAAATTGGAAGTTTTCAATATGTTCCTAATGTAATTGAAGAGTATGAACTGTAATTTTTTGGGCACAATCCTAGCCAGCTGCTGCACCAGCGCTAGAGCAAGCAAAAGTTCCGTAAACCACTTTGTGATGGCATAGCACTCTGGCACGATGGTGGGAAGGTCCGCGCTGGTCCGTGTTCCCCAGCACAAGGAACAGTGTGCAAAGGACGCAGTAAGTTCTGCATTGGGGGGGGGGGAGGAGGCAGAACAGGGTGTCAGGAAAGTGGCAATGCGGGTAGGAAGTGTGCAGATTGGGGTCAAGGGGAGACAAGATTGGTGATGCTGGTGCACCCCACATCCTATTGCCCATCCCAGGCCAGCTCCACTAACACAGGGCAACAAGGACTTATGCCAGCAATTCAGGGCACAATCCTAACCAGGAGTTAGGCCAGTCCAGTTAGGCCAGCAAAGCTGGGCTGGCACAAGGGACACCATAAAGTATGTTTGGACCATGCTCGGAGTCAGAGAGGCCAGCAGACAGACATTCTGACATCCCCCCTGCTTCAGAGAGTGGTCCCAATGTGCTTTACGGTGGCCCTTCTGCCAGCCAACTTTGCTGGCCTAACTATGCCAGCCTAACTCCAGGTAAGGATGGCGCTCTCAGTTAATGCCGGTCTGAGTTAACCCATTGTGGCTGCTGAGGCTCACCTGGAGACAAGGGGACAAATGTTCTCTTGCCTCTGGGAGACCTCCTGCCTGCTAAGTTCTCCCACAGGATGCAGTGCATGCCATGCCAGGACTGTCGCATCAGCATGGGGATAATTGCACTGGATTGTGCTGTTAGTCTTATGAACTGAATGTTAAAGTTTAAATTACAAAATAAATTGTTTTAAGACAGAGAAATTCTACCTGAATCCTATTTGTCTTTAGGAGAATCTAGGTGTCCCTGTCTCAGATGATGAATTACAGGTGAAACCTTTTTATCTGCCTTGTTAAATCAAATCCATTTTAAAAACGAAGTTGTTCTTTAGCAATAGCAGTCAGCATTTTTCTAAAAAGCTTCTCTTAGCATGGCAGCTTGGCTGCAAGCATGGCTCAGGACAGATTAATATCAATTGGATCTGAGATAAGACCTCTTCACTTTGCCCTGGAGCAAGGTGAAAAAATGCAAAACACAAGTGATTAAGTAGACTTTGGGGTTCCAAGGCTGGGGAGGAGGTCTTATTCAGAGCTAATTGATAGTAATCTGCTCTAATAAGCCCCTGGAAAATGCTTGCTACTGCACTGCCATGCTAAGAGAAGCTTTTTCTTTAACGCTAATTGCTATTTAAAGGAATGAATTAAGTTAAAAGGTACTTCGCTTGCCTCCACCAATGGATGGGAAAACCGCAGATGAAAAGGCTATACCTGTACATTCATAAGAACATAAGAAGAGCCCTGCTGGATCAGGCCAAAGGCCCATCTAGTCCAGCTTTCTGTATCTCACAGTGGCCCACCAGATGCCTCAAAGAGCACACAGGATAACAAGATGCCTGCATCCCATTTCAACTCCCCTGCACCTGGCATTCTGAAGTAGCCTAACTTAAGGAGGTTGCACCACCCATCATGGCCTATAGCCCATGATGGATTTTTCCTCCAGATATCTGTCCAATCCACTTTTAAAGGCACCTAGGCCAGATGCCATCACCACCTCCTGTGGAAAGGAGTTCCACAGCCTAATTACCTGCTGAGTAAAAAAGTATTTCCTTTTATCTGTTCTCATTCTCCCTACACTCAATTTCAGTGGATGTCCCCTGGTTCTGGTGTTGTGAGAGAGGGAAAAGAATATCCCTCTATTGACTCTATCCCTTCCATGCATAATTTTGTATGTCTCAATCAAGTCCCCCTCAGATTCACTGAGATCTTATATGTTCAACTGACCTGGTTTATCAGTTGCTGTTTTCCCAGTATCTGTCCTTGTTTTGTCCTTTTTCAGAACACATTGAATTGCTTTTCTAAACTTTGTGTGTAGACCTATGCAGTAGTTCTTCTTCTTTCAGCTCCCAAGTATATCTATGAGTTAAATCTCTGGGGCTGGTGAAACATTAATTTGTGCAATGCAGTGCCACACAAGATGTTGTGAAGACCACTGGCTTAAATGGACAGTGTGGACAGATTCATGAAGGATAAATCCATCAGTGGCTGTTGGCCAAGATGGTTAAGTGGAATCTCCATTTTCATAGCTAGGGATGAGTGCTCTCTCCCTTGCCTGAGATGTTCAAGCAGATTTCCTGCATCAGACAGGACTGAACTAGATCACTTACAAGGTCTCCTCCAGTTCTATGATTGTATGCTACTGAATACCCATTTCAGAGAGATTCTAGTAAAAATACCAACTAGGCTAGTAAGTTGGCACTTATCTGAGATAGTAATGGTTGCCATATTTGTTTGAAGTGCAGGTATTCAAAATTTAACTAGATCTGTTGTTAGAGTAGATATACTACTACATATTCTTACAAATGTTTAAAAGGAGAAAGCGGAGAAGAACGTCCAATAATAATTTCCAGGATGATAATTTGGTGCTTTGGAATAACTCAACTATCATCCTGTGGCCATGCAGATGTGTTGAATAACTGGGGTGTCTGAGTGCAGCACAATTACTTCTCTGTCCAAAGAAGGAAGATCAGCTATCAATTGAATTGCAAGGTTAAAGGACAATTAACGTGATGTCTGGAAATTAATCTGATCTGGAGGAAATGCTAATGGGTGCAAAAGGAACTATCGACAGCAGTTAAGGAAGAGATGTTTTACTTACCTCCTGTTTGTCTTCAGCAAAAAAGAACTATCCAAGAATGAAGAAGCAAAGAAAGGGCAGATGGTTGCAGAGGTTGTCTGCAGTTCACAAAGCCATTCAGACTGTCCAGCTTGTGTAAAGGGCAGCCCAATCCTAACCCGCGTTGGAGGAGGCAGGCCAGGCGGCCTGCCCTGCATCCTACTCAGTTTAGGTAGCAGCTGGATTTCACTGCGGACAAGGGGATGTTTGGCCCCTTACCTCCGGGTAAACCCCAGGCAGCTCTATGAGGCTGCTCAGATCTGCTCCAGCAAACTCACTGGCGCAAATCTGAGCACCCAGATCAGGCCCCTAATGGCAGGATCTACATTTATTTTATTTATTTATTTATTTATTTGATTTGTATCCCGCCTTTCCGCCACAAGGCCCTCAAGGCGGCATTTACAAGGTTAAAAACACAGTAAAAAACAATTAAAAACAGTATTAAAAGACAATAAAAACAATATTAAAAATTCCACCCCTTTCCCCCAGGCCGGCTGCCCACAGGCCCTCCCCTCTCCCCTCTCCCCCTGCCCTGTTCTGCCCCCTTTCTACCTTTCTCCTACCCTCCCCAAGCCCTCATGCTGGCCAAACTCAGCTAGCACAGGGGCAGCTTATCTACCCAGCAGCGCAGCATCCCCTGAGCCGGCAGAACTCCCCAGGCCAGCCTGGGCACACCTTTTCCTCTGCTCAGGCAGGCCTTGTGGCACATTTGCAACTATACTGGACTTGTGTCGGCTCAGCACTGTTCTAGGATTCTGCCCTTCATCTGTGGTTCCTTTCCCACACCAGCTGCAGGATATAGGGGCTGGCAACTGCAAAGCCTTACAGCCCAAACCTATCATGCATTTTACAGCAGTGGAACAGTGTCCTGCTGCCACGAATTGACTGCTAATGAAATCTGTAGAAGTTTGGGAACCACTGATAGATCCAGTTCCTAGGGAACAGAAAGGAAATGTCACGTGGAAAGAAAGGGGTAAACCTAAACACAGGTTCTTTCCATAAGGTGCTGGATTTCTCCATGAGCTCCAAGACAACCTTAGCACCTTTCTGGGACTTAATGATGCTTTGATGCGCAAACTACTTTTCTGAATTAATGAATGTGACTTTCTTCTCAAACAAATTTCCCATGGCAGTTTCCAGTTGTTGTTGTTTTTCCATTTTGATCCACAAATTCCCAAGTGCTTGCAAAACGAGTGCAGACTATTCATTTTGGCCCAGCAAATTCTTTTTTTCTTAACACAAAAGTGTACCCACAGGAACGTATTTATTGTTTTGCGCCTAACAGCAGGAAAAAAAAATCTATAGATCTCCTGCAAAATAATACTGACACTTCCTTTCATCTTCATGTTCATTATAGTTCAAAGAAGAGGCTTCAGTAGAGATAAAGAGGAGTAAAAGAGGCAACAGGGTTGATTTACAGAATGGGACACTCTGGGACAGGGATGTAAAGACTCAAAATGAAGGTCAGTATTAAAAATGATGGAACTTTTGACATTACCACAATCAAGAAGGATAATACATTTGGGAAGCGCAAACTCTTGGCTATGTATTTATCTTCTATAGCCAAAACTGGATTGCATAGTTGATATATCCTGTGTGGTCATTCTCCTGTTACTAGAGGAAAGAACTCAACTACGTATTAATGGAAGCCCATAGAGAGAGAGAGAGAGAAACTACTACCTTAGGAAATTCTAGTAGTAATTACTTAGAGGAGCTACTCTCTTTCCACCTCACATTTTCTCTGTGAATTGGAGACCCTCGTAGCTGCATTTTATAAGGGAAAAGATTTCACCATGCCAACTTTGGCCCTTAGGAAAGAAAATGGGCCAAATATCAAATATGAAACAGCAAACAATGATGACTAATTTTTCCCATTGTCATTGGGCTTAGCATTCCACCTGGAAAGGAATTCTGGAGAGTTTGAATGTTTGCTATTTTTTCCTCACTGAAATAAAGTGCTTCTCCTCCTGTGGCTTTTGAATTTAAGCTAACTAGGGTTTATTCCTAAAAGCACGCACCTGGGAGTAAGTCCTACTAAACAATAAGGCTTACCTCTGAGTAGATATGCATAGGATTATACTGTTAAGAAATACAATAACAATCAACTATGTAGTCACAATTAAGAAAGCAAAGCAAACAATTTCTATAGAAGGAACATTTATGATCCCATGTTTTCAAATGGTTTACTGTTGTGAGCTCTCATTGGAGGAGTCCAGGTGGTAGAAATAGCTCATCTCGTGGGCAGAAGGAAGACAGCTTTTATTGTGATGATGTTCCAGTCAAAGGGTAATGATCCTGTGAGAGAAATAAAAATCAATATATAGTGCATGATTCGCTGGCAAACAAGGGATGGAAGTTAAAGCAAGAGCTATTTGCGAGCCTCTTGAGCTCTACATTATTTATAGAATTCCCAGAACTGCCTTTAAAGAAGAGAATTGGGCAAGGCTAGTCGTAATGAACATTAAAAATAAAAATAAATTACAGAAAAGTACCTGCGACATGCCAAACGTTGGTTGGAGCTGCTATAAAAACTGGTTTATAATATACCAATCTAGGCAAAGCCACCTGCTTTACAGACCAACATATATGCTGAAACTGTGTCTAAAGGAAGGGTGAACAAATCAGGAAGAGGACTCAAGTGATCTGGATTCACTATATTTCCAGGAAAATGAGGAATCAGGTTGAAACCAAACATACATTCTTTTCCCATTGGGAAATGAATGGATTAAATGGATAAGTTTTGAAATGGTTGCCAAATCTAGCAATGCTCCAAACAATAGTGTGGCTACCTATGGGGTGGGGGGACAGGGCACCCCAGGTGTTACCCTCAAGGGGGGGGGAGGATCATCACTAGAGACCAAAATTACCAAAATCACAGTTTTAAGGAATACCATCATGTTATATTCCATTCCATGTGGCATTTCACAAGGAATTCAATGAAAAAAATGGGAGCCTGATCTTTTTATTCTATCAAACGTTGTGACCAAAAACCAAAAAGACAACTTCTTTTATAAAAAAAATCACTGTTGTGTTTTTGGGTTTTTTTTTAGGAATAATACAATCATGTTATATGCTGTTCAATGCAGAATTCCACAAAGAATTTTATTAAAAGAGTGTAATATCTTTATTCTATCAAACATTATGGCCAAAAAAGAAAGAAAATACAACGGCCTTATGTTATAAGGTGCGTGGTGTCTACCTTGGAACCCCCAGATGCAAGAGCAGCATGGCACTGAGTACTATATGCAGGAGAGCAATAGAAGGGGCGGAAACTGACCTTCATCCATTGCCTGTGGGAAGATATTCACTGCATTTGTTCTTTGGTTGTCATTATTATTCATTTGATGTCATGACTGTTACTATTTCTCAGCCTCACCTAACTCTTTTGTGAGGACAAAAGAAGGGGAGGAACCATGCACACCACACTGAGCTCCTTGGAGGAAGGGGGTATAAAATGTGAATAAATAAAGAAATAAATACATTTGTCATATGTGGTGTGTGTCAAGAATTTATGGGCTGTGGGTGACACATGACCTAGCTACACCACTGGTTCCAAACACCATAAGCATGCTTTTTTCCCACTCCAGCAGTGGAGCACTCAAGATTCGGAGTCCAGAAGAGGGGCACATGGGGTAATGTGTACCTGGGCCAGAGGCGTTTCTACAGGGATGGCAAAGCTCTAAGTTTTGCAAGAAGCCTTACCCTGTCATGTAAATCCCTCCTCTCCCTTGCTGCTGTAGCCAGTAAGCAACACCAAGATGTTGCTGTTCCCTGTGAGGATTGGCTAAAACGGTGCAAGGGAGGAGTGATTTCCACTGCAAGGTAAGGCTTGTTGCAAAACTTAGAGCTTTGCCATCCCTGTAGAAACGCCACTGACCTGGGCCCAGGATCAAAAAGGGGGCACAGATATTTCCTGGGACCATACATTTTCCAATCTCACCAGGACTTGCTGCCCATGCAGGGTGCTAGGGTTGCTACCACGGGTGCATGGTGGCCATATGTGCAGGGCCAAAGAATGTATACATGACACTCTTCAACACAGTGTCAGTTCTTGGGTGGAAACTGGACTGCTACAGTAGCTCTTTGGCTTGTGGATCCATTTACCATGAAGGCTCATGGGAGTGATCTTTGGGGGGAGGGCAGCATTTGTGGTAGCAGTGCCGGAAGCCCTAGAACCACTACTATTCCAAGGGCCTCGAAGTAAAGAAAAACAACAACACATTCCTTTACCTTGAGGAGGCTTCCTTGACTGCACACCATCACCACATAACAGGATGCAGTGCACACCCTGTTGCCATGGCTGCATTGGTGCTGAAAGTTGGATAGGCTTGGACCTACAATGGGATAGTCTTCTTCAGTTTATCCCTGCCTCCAGTTCCTTCCCTTTCCTCTGTCAACTCCTTTCTACTGATTTTAGATCAAAAGGCTTTTTGGACAGGGGACTGTCTTATTTATCTATCTGTATCTTTATGTGTCTTGTATATTGTGTGGGAACATGCATTAAATTCTCACATGCTTACAACATGTGGATCTGCATCAGAGATCACCATCCATATCTCACTGGATCAAAGGTATGGGTGGAAAATAGGACAGCCTTGTTTCTGAACTTCACATGCTTATTAGAGTTTGAACTTATCCTACAGCCCTATAGGAAAGAGATCTTGGATTGACACAATCACTTGCTCTGCATAGATAAGATATGTGTGTCAATCACAGCCTCCTACAAAGTTTGAGGAGGAAAATCCATGTTAAAATAAATGAGTGGCTACGGCCAGAAGAATTCTCTCTCTCTCTCTCTCTCTCTCTCTCTCTCTCTCACACACACACACACACACACACACACACACACACACAAGAATAAATTGAGCACAGTATCTATTTGCTACATGGCATAATAAATTTGTTTGGGGAATCTCCAGGTGCCAGGTTGTAAGTGGAGGTGTTAATTAGCCAAGCAGGTGATCTAGTTGGAAAGACATAGAAGCCTGTTATTTGGGGAATTCACACAGAATAATTACTTACACAGCACTATGCACAGGTTCAGGCACATGAACTACAGACTGGGATTCTGTTCAATTTTTATTTTTATTTTTATTTTTATTTTTTTTGCAATTATGGCTTCTGATTAGATGAAGGATGCTACCTCTTTTGAAAATGAACCTTTTTAAGCTTTAAGGCTTCAATCCCAGACAAATTTCCCTGGGAGTAAGCCCCATTGACCACACACATAGGCTTGTGGTGGTATAATGTTATTGTATTAGCATAAAGGAGTATTTGAAGTTATTTTGTTTTAAACAGATAGCAATTTTGATGCACATATATGGACATTCACACAGCACATTGTAGTACAAGGTGTTGTAATAGAAACAGAAAGCCAGATCTCTGCCCAAGGAGTTTACACTCTAGTTTACAATTTGAATGCTGACATGGTCAGCAATAAAGAAATAAGGATCAAAACAGATGAATGTAGACTGATACACACATTCAATGCACAATATATGTAGATTTACAAGGCAGTAAGTCTGTCCCATGGAACTAGCTTTGTATTAAGTGTGCATGTAATCGTAGCTCTAAGCTTTATATAAGCTGGCGATGAGGACTGAGAAGGTGTGTGCTTCACATTGTTTGATATATGGTTTGAAAATACTGTTTGACTGATTGATAGTAAAAGCACAAATAAAAAACGGGCATCTCCATTTTTAGTATAGAACTATTTTCTAGTAGATTTGCTTTAATTGTTTTAGCGCTGATCCCATATAATAATTTTATCAAAAATAATAAATAATAAAATAATAAATAAGCTTTGACCAGAGTTATGTCTTTTGCATCAATGATGTAGAAAACCAGGAGTGACGGTAGCATTTATATTCCACATTGGAGATGATGAACTATAAATTACACTGAAGTGCCAGATGTGACACAATGAAGAAACAGCCAGGTATTTATCTTTGTCTTGTAAAGCCAGTAATTCGCCATGTATTATCCACTTTAGTTTTGGGGATTGTATAGTCCTTAGATTTACAGGACTTTGCATAAAGAATTTCAATTTTGTTTATTTCTGACTGAAGCAAAGATTAATAGGTAGGTACAGGAAGACCTATAAGAGGTGGTACAAGATACTTGGTTATTTGTCAGCCAAGTTCTCTTCCTGATCTGTTTGTTGTCTCTCACAGCTGAGAGGTGCAACACCTGCCTTTCTCATGTGTCCATCACTGTGCTCAGGTGGGACCCCTTAGAGACAGAAATTAACCCTTTAGAGAATTCAGCTGGCACAAGGTTTTAAGACCTCATATAACCTTCCATCATTTCAGTGAGCACAAGAAATTGAATTCATTGAAACTGCATCTGTTGTTTTTATGCTATTGGAATACATGACTTTTCTCTCTGTGTGTTTCTGGTAAACGTGTAAGGGCTCAATCCAAAGCCCTCCAGTGCAAGCAGTACAAGCAAAAATGTCATAAGGCACATGCAGTGTGGGTGGTAAGCTTTTACCACCTAGGTTGCGGCACTGCCAGCCCCTTGCCACCTGGAGGCTGCGATATAACGCTGGCACGAGGTAAGTTTATGCCTCACTGGTGTTGCGGGGATTCTGGGCGGAGCGGGAGGGAGTTCCTGGGTAGGTGGAGGGGTAGGGCGGCCTCACGAGGGGGTGTGAAACCCTGCAGTGACTTCCATTGCCGGATCTTATCCCTGTCCAGGCAGTTCAACACAGGGCTGCTCAAATCACCGCCAGCAAAGTAGCCCCATTGCAGATGGCAGGGCTTTTCCTGGAGAAAGGGGACAAACGTCCCCTTCTCCTGGGGAGACCCCAGCCGCTGCCTGATTACAGTGACCAGGCAGCTCTGGATTGGGCTGCCCGAATGTAATGCACTGAAGTCAGTGACATAAACAGGTAAGTATAAGTATAAACAGTGTGGCATTTCAAGGCATTTTCTACTCTGCGGTTGTGTCATGACAACTGATCAGAGACCTACATTAAAAACTGGAAACATAGTGCTGTGAAAGAGTTCCCTTGTGACCGTCATCATGTGAACGTGAGGCAGTCCCTGGGATGAATGCCAGGTGATGCAACATGGTTCTGGCTCCATCAGAGGCGTTTCTACAGGGATGGCAAAGCTCTATGTTTTGCAAGAAGCCTTACCCTGTCGTGTAAATCCCTCCTCTCCCTTGCTGCTGTAGCCAGTAAGCAACGCCAAGATTGGCTAAAACGGTGCAGGAGAGGAGTAATCTCCATTGCAAGGTAAGGCTTCTTGCAAAACTTAGAGCTTTGCCATCCCTGTAGAAACGCCACTGGGCTCCATCCATTGTAAGGGTGGCAATGAAGTAACAGCAGAGATCAGGTCAATAACATGGGCTGTGCCTGGTGAGTTGCAAACAGGCAGCCCAATCCTAACCTGCACTAGAACAGGCAGGCTAACTGTATCCCGCGCAGGTTAGGAGGTGGCTGCCATGCTATTTGGAGTAAGGGAACATTTATCCTCTTACCCTGTGTCACATGGCAGCCACCCTTATGGGCTATTTGGATCTGTGCCGGCAAAATTGCCAGCATAAATCCAAGCAGCCTGGTGTAATGGCTGGCTGGCTGGTTAGGGTCTGGCCTAAGTCAGCCAGACCAGTCCCACCCCCCTCCCAGCCTTGATTCACTCTCCCCCACCTTCCCCCATTTATTTCTGACTGTTATTTCTGACAGAACACCCCTGTTCTGCCCTCTTGCCATCATCTCCAACTCCTTATGCCAATCTGCATTGGCCGGAGCAACCCTACCTGCTCCAGGGCTGGATTCAGCACAGGGAGGCCAGGGTGCATCCTTGTTTTAGCCCTCCTGACTTCCGAGGTGGTGAGAGCATGCTTTACGGCACATTTGCGACCCCCAGGAGATGGCACAAGTCCTTTGAGCCAGAGCCTATGCGCCAGTTAGGATTGCACCCTAAGCCTGCAATGCTATGCACACTTTCCTGGGAGTAAGCTACATTAAGCCCAATAATGCTTACTTCTGAGTAGACATGCATAGGCTTGCACCATAAGGTACCTGCTCCCTATTAGTCCCTTGTCTGAGATTCCTGGCCATAGGGATTGCTTTTAAAAAATGAGAGACATCAAGAGCTGTGCACTGTGTTCTATAAAGTTATGGGACTAGTGAAGGTCCCCTTGTCTCCATTTCAATTGGCTTGGCATTTATGAGCATTTTCAGTTAGAAAATATTTGTGTGCTTTCCAGAAAGCCTTTCCAGCTCAGAACACTGGTGCTTATTGACACGGTGGGCTGGAAAAGAATTCCTTATGCAAAGAATGCTCAATTTCTAAAATATCTGAATGTTATGAACTGGACAAGCATATATTTCTAACTAGGGAACTACAAACATCCTTTCTGATATTGAAATAAAAGCTTGATTGTATTTGTTTATATCCAGCTTTCGGCTGCAGCATGACTCAGGACAATATCTAATGGGTGCTCCACTCTCAGCATGTCTCTGCAGACCGTGCTTGAGATCTAGCTTGGTCTCACATTTGTTACATTGTGATAGTTATAATAATGAATTACAATGAACTCCTAGGCCACCCATCTGTTAAACAGCGACAACAACAGGGCAGCTTTGATTAAATCAGAAGGGATTGAAAATGCACTGAAATATAGAACTACTTCTTTCACATTGCAATACTGTACAAATTGTAGAATGAGTCATGGGGCATACACTGCAATGCTGTATAGAAATGCTGTGAAGAAATGCTGTCTTGGCATTTTTTCCTCATGATTGAGGATGATCATGCTGCCCACTGAAACATATTGTTAGTGTTCACTGGGCCTTAAGTAATCTAATATCCCCCACTGAGTCTATGCTAATCCACAGTTTAGATAACGTGTGTGTGTTCCCATCTGTTGACTTAACGTGCTTTCAAATTAGGCAGAGTTCAAAAATGGTGTTTCTACATGCAGGAGTAGACTAGAACTAGTAGAGACTAATAGACATTGTCCACTAGAACTGAAAATAATATTCAAAGTTTGGTGCCATTTTTATGACTTAAATTTGGGGTGCATTTTTTTTTTCGAGGATGAGCAGAATTCCTGAGAAATTTCACTTGTCTTATGTAAACTTGTACTTATGTGTGTGGCTCTGAAAATTTGCTTTGAATGTCACTTTCTGTGAAATTTCAGTGCTAACCTTAAACATTCAGATTTGAAAGTGAGTTTGGACCACTCTCAGAGTCACACAGACATGCACCATCCTCCCTGACTCCGGGAGTGGTCCAAATGCATTTTACGGTGTCCCTTGTATGGGCCAAACTTTGCTGGCCTAACTGTGTCAGCCTAACTCCAGGTTAGGATTGTGCTCATGGTGTCTGTGCGCATACTGACATCACAGAGGACAGGTCTATCACTGGCTACTAGTCATGATGGCTATACACTACCTTCAGGTTCAGCTGCAGGATGCCTCTGGATTAGCAGTTGCAGGAAGCAAAGATGAGAGACAGGGATGCCTTTTCCCCTTGCTTATGTGTTTTCCAGAGGCAGCTGGTAGGCCACTGTAGGAATAAGAAGGCTGGACTAGATGTGCTCTTTTTTTTATGACAAGTTTTCAATTGTTTTCAATTCTGAGCAGAAGAGGACAATAAGGACATTCATCCTTTCTTTTTGTAAGGTTTATCATCACTCAGTGAAAAATTAGTCAGGCAGCTGGATTCATTGTGAAGGATAAAGCATAAAACCAGACGATAACATTTTTCCATTCAGAGAGAGTGTGTGGCAATTTTTGAGGAAATCACTGTCTGAAATGATTGGATTGCTCCCCAGTTCTTCCTGCAGTTGACCGAAAAACATTACAATCACCATTAACATGTAACAAGTCCCTTCTGTACAAGTCCCTTCTGTACAGTGTCATTCCAGACACACACACACACACACACACACACACACACACACACACACACACA
>JAJKFI010000008.1:17551509-17605373 GCA_029204185.1 Lerista edwardsae
ACACACACACACACACACACACACACACACACACACACACACACACAAATAATTCCTTTCTCCCTGATATGGTAATGTTGATACTATACAAAATATGTTATGATTGAATTGAAAACCCTCCTGGTTTAAAACGTAAAGCAGGTCCACATTGGCTAAGATCTTAATTGAATCACTGTCAAGCTTGGTTTAAGACAGTGGTTTCCAAACTATGGGTCAGGATTTACCAGTGCATCACAAGCCAATTTCAGGTGCGTCACGAAGCACCTAGAGGGCTGTTTGGTTGTTTTGCATGTGTCAAGGTTGTAAATGGGCTTTTTCCTTTCTGATTCACTTTGCTATTGGAAAACGGCTGAGAAGTAACCCAACTTATTGCTGTATTTTCAGAAAAGCAGCAGGCCCTGGCTTCACAATGATGGCACTTTGAGCCACGACATCACTTCCCGTGGGTCCCGGACAGACTGTCATTCTAAAATGTGGGTCCTGGTGCTAAAACATTTGAGAACCACTGGCTTAAAGTGTCTCACAGTCACAGTTCTTTGGCTCAGAGTCTCCTGGTTGGTAGGCTGGGATTGAAACAGGGTCCAGGATTGGCCCTTTCAATCTCCCCTTTCCAGAGTTGGACTCCAAGCTGATGGCACCAAAGCATTTTCAGGATTCGTCTGTTTGTGACTGCTGTTTTTGGCATGGTGGGGTTGGAATCCTCAGAAATCCAAATTCTTAGGTGTGGATTTAAACTAGCTGGAGGAAATGAGCATATTTCACTGGGAAAAGGATTCCTCCTTCTTTGGTGTCACCACAGCATTGGCATGACGCTGTCAAGAGCCAGCTTACAATGAACTTTCTTATCATGTATACCTCTCCAGAAATAAGTCTGTAAATTGAAGCCTGTGCTGATCTCAGGAACTGAGGAAATGAGCAGATTTTCTCTAGAAAGATGAGAATTCTATAAATAGAATGCAGCCAGCCCTTGCTGTCTTTCAGGGAACAGTTTTATCTGGAAGTTTCCAAGGAACTTTAGTCTACATGTCTCTCCTTTGAAAGTGATAGATGAGTTGGTTGGACCCCGGGGGATTCATTTGGTTTTGTGCATCTCCTAAAAGTCAGTTCCACAGGACAGGAGGCCTGGATGATTGAGGAAAAATGAAGTGAGTTTCATAAGCTTCATATTAAGAATTAATATAATGAAGGAATAAAAAATTCCTTTTCCCCCACTGGAAGGACAAAATCCAACAAGCCCCTTTTGATTAAAATTAATACCTTCAATTTTAACCTGTTAATATTCCTCCCTTCATCTGTCTTCATGCAGCAAGCTGAAGCCTAACTCTGGGGAATGCAGGAAAGATTAATTAATTCATAATATTTCAAATGAGCATTTCAATGTAGTCTTTTCCAACAGGAAAAAACTTTTTTCCTGTTTGTTTAACCCTCCTACATATCTGGGGTCATAACTCACCCCAAAGGAGAATAAAAATATGTAAAAAATTTCCCCATAAACAGGGCTACAATCATTCACTTTCCATATACTGACCTATCATAGAGTCATAGAATCATAGAGCTGGAAGGGACCTACAAGGTCATCTAGTCCAACCCCCTGCCTGTAGCAGGAAATTCTCCTAGCGTATCTCCAGCAGGTGCCTGTCAAGCCTCTGCTTAAAGGTCTCCAGTGAAGGTCTCCTACAGCAAGGGGTTTGTGGTTCTGGAGAAGTTCAAGCCTCACTTTTGGTTTGTTTGTTTTGATGATGTGAGGGTTTCTCTAAAGAAGCAGTTCATGTTAAACCTCAATTAAAGTGAATAGAGAAAAATGACATTCTGGGCAATTACTTATGGGTAAAAGTTTAATTGCCCCCAACATGATGAAAACATATTTAATGACCTGATAAGCCCTTTGATACAGCAGTTCAGATAAGAAGGTGTCAACATTTCAATATTTTTTTTTCCTGTTGATGCCTCCAGGATGGTTTTTAATCCAAGCAAAAAGTACATGAGTACAGCATTAAAGTTATTGAGATTTCATGCAAATTAACATTTGGGGCTATTATAGACTCCAGGTAGTACCTATGCATCCATGTACCTCTGTGCTAAACACAATCATCCTTAATTGGAGTCCTCAAAATCTCATCAAGATTGAGCTGTGGGGTCATCTTAGTAAAATGCCCTTTCCAAGTTCAGTAGACTTACAAATACTGTGAAGCTACTGACTTGTGCTTGAGGGGCTATTACAATTTAGTGTCAGCAGTTTGCTAGATCCTGCACAGATCATGCAAATGACCTCTCCCTTACCCACAGAATTTACAGCCAGTGATTAGATAGGAGCCCCTTTCAGATGGTTGAGGTTCTTCTGCACATCAGAAGACATGAGAGGCAGCATCATAGCAATATAGCATCATACCATTGAGCGCTGCCCCTCAAGGTAGGACAGGCGCCCTGAATATTCAGCATCTTTGATTGGAGCATCTTCCTGGGTGGAGACTTGGGAGGGTATTATCAGTGGACTGATAATATCAGTGGAACAGGAAGGCTGGCCAGCCTGTACTGTATCCAATGCAGGTTGAGAGCAGGCTGGAGATGCAAGTGGGATTGCACTGCCTGACCTTGGCCAGACAAAAAAAAAGGAAAGAATCAGGTGCACCACCCTGAGCTCCTTAAAGGAAGGGTAGTTTAAAAATGTGAAGAAGAAAAAACCAGCAAGTGATTGACTCCTATGCATGGTTGATGGGCTGCATTTGGTGTGATGGGTCACAGGTTGTGCAGGCCCATCCTAAGACATTGAGTTTAATGAAGAATTTAACAGAAGGGGCTGTAGTGAGGTTGCCATGTACACTGTTAGGCAGCTATGCAGGTTGACTTCTGCATGGGAAGATAGGCCAACTCTAGAACTCTCTTGCAGCACACCTGGGAAAGTTGGGAAAATTGGAAAGGACAACTGGCCGGGGTCCAATATTTATTAAAGTATTTAGCCATGTCCATTGATTGTAATAAAACCGGAATTGGACCTGGATACATTTTGCAAATTTGTATAAGTAATACAAATTTAATCTAAAGCTTAAATCTCATTTTTTTAATTCTCAGGTAATGCTTTCCCAAAGGTTAGCATTGCTTTGCAAAGAAAGCTACAAAAGCGGATCTGAAATTATACACATCCAAAGCCCCTCTCGAAAGACATGCACAAATCTGATCATAATAATTAGAGAATCCTCTGAAAGCCAAGAGGTAACTCTCAGTGACGATCAATGGTGCATGAAAAATGAAAATCTATTTTCTTCCCACAAAAAGCTTAGTGATGGAAATGTAGCCAGAAAAATTTCACAACCTGCCATGCTGCATACTGGAACATGTCCTTAATGCGAACTCCAGGACTCCAAGTCACCCTGATACAAATTCAGCCAAGATTAGAAATGCAAAGCCCTGCTTGTAATTAAGTATCTGTGTACAGCAAGACACTGGCAGGAATACACAACTGCAAATGTTGGAGGGTATTTATAAACAGAGTTATATATGCATAGAATGCCATTTCTTGGGCCACTTTCTTTTTGAGTCAACAATTATTTTAGAGTATTTGACGTAAGGCCACAAGGATCACCTCCTGCACATTAGTAGAAAGCTAGATAGGATGAAATCTGCTTTCTCCATCTAGAGACACCATTCAAGTCTCTATCGTTCTGTACATCCATATATTACCATAGAACAGCAGTGCACCAAGGTCATTTGGCACCAGGACCCCATAAATCCCCCCAAAAAATTGTTTTCAGTAATATTCATGACATTAAATGGATAAAAATAGCCAGAGAAAAAGGGAAGACAATGAACATTTTCTTTTATTAAACTGTGTGTGTGTGTGTGTGTGTGTGTGTGTGTGTGTGTGTGTGTGTAGAGAGAGAGAGAGAGGAGGCCTGCATTGTCCACTAATTTCAGAATCTGCAGATGGCGAACCTGCCCTGCCTCCTAAGCCACACGGGCCCGACCAGAGATGAGCTCAGGCCAGGACCGGAGGCATTCTGAAGCTCATTGGAGGCACACGGCATTTTGAAGGGAGTGGAGTCACATGGCCTCTGAGATCTTCAGAATTCCTCCAGGCCTGACCAGAGCTCATTGAGCTTGGTGGGTGGGCAGAAAACCACGTGTTTGAATTTCTGTAGTTTTTCCTGTCTACGTGGGTTCCTGGAATGGAACCTCCATGGATAATGAGGGCCCGCTGTACTACCTTTGTACGTTTGTATATTTATAGTTGTATATTTTTATACAATTTTATAACTTCATATATATAATCATACCAGTAAACATGCTTATCTTGTGGGCGGCTGCAGCCAGGGTCATCCAGATTGCTGCTGCCATCGTAGGGCGGCCCCTTGGAGCCTGGCACCTGGGGCGTGGGGGAGGCCTGGTTACCTTCTTCTTCCTCCACTGCCATAATGTGAGATGTGGTTCTTCTGGATAGGTGGGATGAGAGTGAAAGATTGGTTGACTTTCACAGCCCTGTGCTTTAAGGTCATAATTGTCTGCAAAGAGATGGAATAATGCTTAAAACATGTCCCCAACCTCTCTTATATGGTCTCATCTCATATTGTTTACATCATACTGTTTTCCTGCAATAAGGGCGCATCGTCCAGCTCTGTTTGCAAGGGATAACCCCAGTGGTGTCATTCAAATGATTTAGGAACAGGAATTCACTTTTGATTGGCACTTGTCGGGAACCCAGAACCAGCCACGGAGCTCGTTAGGATCCGGAACGCCCGTTCTGGTCCGTTCCCCCTGAATGACATCACTGCCTTTAACCCTCTGAGTGCTGGCCAACCAAGAAGAAAAGCTCTTTGCAGAGAAATTGGGAGGGGGAAGGAGGGGGGAAGTGCCTCAGAGTGAAGTGGGCGGAGTCAGCCCTAATTTTAACAAGTGGAACTGAGTTCCCCCGCGTTCCCCCTGCATGACATCACTGGATAACCCCTATTTCCTAGTCCTTGTCTGTTATCAGTTATTGTTTTGCCCCTTTTTTCAGATGCTCTCTTAAAATGTTGTTAAGATATAGCAGGGGTAGTGCAACTTAGACCACTGCTTGATGCCCTCTTAGGTCCACAACCTCTGTGCTACAAAACAAAAACCCTTACTGTCTGCTTGACCCCCAATATCTGATCAGTGCAGTGCTTTCAACCACAGTTTGAGGGTTAAAAAGCCACATCTGCACATGCAGCCAGCTGTGATGGTCCCATCACTCCAATTTCCCTTCACCATGACTATCAGGAAGCAATCTGTATCTCAGCAATCTCAGAAGTGTGATTCACAAGGAAAAAAACCTTCATTGGAATTTTTTTTTAAAAAGCATGACCTGTTCACACACTGCTCGTTACATACTGTTGTGCTCAGTGAAAAATGCAGGAGTCAGTAGAAGAAAGACCCAAATGCAGAACCATGCAGAACCGTCCTTCATTGAGATGACTTCATGTATGATTCTGAAATTTCACGTTTTGGACAGGGGGTGGGAAGGAATGATCAGCGTGTAGCTCCGCACAGTCTCTCAACATCGAGCTTGATGTTCCCAGATGCGCTTAATGGGGCTCTTGACGCCTGGAGTGTCTTCCAGTTGAAAGTGCCATCAGGGTTACAGCAGCCTCGACCAGATAAACCGACAGCATGTCAAATTAAAATGAGCCGTGTCAAGATCTTTGAAGTCAGTCACTCAGGGCACAATCCTAACCTGGAGTTAGGCTGGCATAGTTAGGCCAGCAAAGTTTGGCCAGCACAAAGGACACCGTAAAGCGCATTTGGATCACTCTCAGAGGATGATGCTCATCTGTTTGCTGACGAGTGGTCCAAACATACTTCAACTCCAGGTTAGGATTATGCCCTCAGTGAAAGTTCCCTACTGAAAACTCATGTCTGTTCCTACCACCCCAATTTTTAACCCAGGAGTATAAGAAACTTGTCCCACTATGAACCATCTATTTTTTCAAAGGCCCTCATGTTTTCATGTTTTTCCATCACTTGATGTATGGTGAGTGGTACACAGGACAGGGCCTTCTTGATAGTGGCACCAAGACTAGGAATTCCAAGAAAGGCTCGTCTTGCCTTTAATACTCTTTTGTACTATACTAACCTCACCTTCTTTTTCATGTTTTGACTGAATGCATAGAAAAGGAGCAGGATGTTGCCTCTTGTCCTTCCTCTTGTCCTCTGATCATTCAGAGAAGAAAAAACAGCTCTCTACTCATATGTGTTCTTTGCACATGATGAAGCTTTTCCATATGAGTGGAACCCCATTATCACCCTCCATGGAATGCCTGGAAGTAACTAATGGGTTTGGCAGATGAGTTGAGGTTGGCAGCAGAATGGGTGCAGAAGAGATAGTGAGAAGAGGACTTTTGGTAAAGTTTACTGCCAAGTGAAATCTGTCCGTTTTAGGAAACCTTATGGGACTGAGGGTGCAATCCTAACCTGGAGTTAGGCCAGCACAGTTAGGTCAGCAAAGTTGGTCAGTACAAGGGACACCATAAAGTATGTTTGGATCACTCTCGGAGGCAGAGAGGCCAGCACACAGATATGCGCTATCCTCCCTGACTCCGAGAGTGGTCAAAACACACTTTATGGTGGCCCTTGTGCCAGCCAAACTTTGCTGGCCTAACTGTGCTGGCCTAACTCTGGGTTAGGACTGCGCTCTGAGTGAGAGATTCCAGACAGAGGCCCAAACCAAATATGCACTTTTTTCTGTGGGGAAAATTCATCTGAGAGGCACATTCATGAGTTTTGACTCATATGGGACCACATGTCTGCCACGATCCAGGACTTTCTTCATGGCACAATTCATGCTGACAGTCAGCCCTCTGAAGACTTCCTGGGTCTGCAGAAATCCCACCAGCACTTGCCCGCTGAAAAGGGCTGGATTGTCCCTCTGAGGCTCTGCCCTTCTCAGGTCAGGATTCTTCCTGGTTCACAGATATACTGTGATACCCTGCCCTGACTCTCATAGGGGAGTTTTTCCCATGCTTTCCCCCCACAATTTCTGTACTTCTGTTGGAGGAGGGCTGATTTGGGGGTACAGCGTAATCAGCAGAAACCCCCTGGAAAAAGGCTAGCTGACCACCTGGGCTAGCTGCTATCAATAAAACGCACAAAGAAGCAGAGGCTTGGTTATAGGTTTCAAAAAAACTGATGCCCAGATCGTAGTTGGTTTCGCGCAGCTTCTCATTAGGATGAGAGGCTCTAAGCTTGGGAACAAGAAATCCAAAAAGCTGTCCCTTTCGTGTGTGTGGAAGGGGGAAAGGCCCGCGAGCTGAAGAACTACAGCAGGCACATCTGGAGACCAAAGGGAATGTTCAGAGATGGGAAGACAAAAAAAGGATTAAGACCCCTCCTCCTGCAAGAGCCACTGAGAGGGGAGAAGTAGAGGGCAGGGCCGTACTATTCATAAGCCTGACTAGGCTTAAACGCAAGGGTCCCACAGAACTAGTGGCCCATCAATGTTCTTGCTAACCTGCCCAAATGTGGGGGCAAAGGCCTGAGCTGGCTGACCCCCCTGAGCAGTCTGCCCCGGCCACAGGGAGTCGAGCTGCAGTGACACAGAGCTCCCACAAGGACCCAGCCCAGCCCACAGCACTGGCGGGAGGAGCAGAGGGAGTCGTGCAAGGAGAGGAGTGGGAAAGTAACACAGGCTGGGGGGCGTGCCAACTTTTTTCTTTTCGGAAGCAGACCAGCGCCGTATTAATTAAGCCATGGCAAGGTTAGTACCAGAGGGGGTCTGAAAGTGTTGGAAGCCCAGAAGTGCTGGAGGGGGCCTGAAATACCTGAAGGTCTAGGGTCCCACTATGGGTAGAGGGTCTTAGGTGATTACACGCTTATTGTTACACTCTGCCCCTGCAGGCAGCATTATTTTTTCCAACTTCTTCAGCCAAGGAAGTGCGGTTCCCCCAAAGGGAAACCCCTTTTGTACAAATGTTGCTTGCATTTGTGTGTTTTTTTTTTAATGATGCCTACTTGGAGGTAGGACATAAATCTCCAGGAAAATAAATTGGGGAGGGGCTGTGACCTTTGGGCCAACCACTGTTCCGGTCTAGATCAGGTTGCCTCCTCCACCTCTTTGTCAGGCAAACAGTTTTATAGACCCACTGATGGGTTTGTGATGAAAAAATTTGAGACGTGCTGAAAACGTTTGGATGAAAGAAAGGAAAATTGGAATTGTTGTCTTGAAGTCGGAGCAAAATGGAAGCATTGCAACCTTGGCCTCCAAATGTCTCCGCTTCTGAAATTTGTTTCTCACACACACAAAGTTGCAGGGTTTTGTTCTGTATTTTTTAAAAAGTGTGTGATTTGTATTCTGTATTTCACATGTTATTATTTTAATCATCGCTGTCCAGATGCTGCAATTCCCTCATCAGTCAGCAACGTCGAGAGCCATATGCTACCAAATCGAAAGGTTTTTTAAAATAAAAATAAAATACATCTCTGTAGGTTTCAGAACCTTTTGTAAGCATCAGGGGTTCTGTTAGCATCAGTGAACCAAAGGAGAGGCTAACAGTGAACGAAAGGCTTAGGACGTAGGTGCAGGGCAGTTCTGTTGATGTCATAATAGATTGTGGTTTATAGATATCCCCCTGAAAGAGAGAAGGTCCTCTGAAAATAGAAAGGGTAAAGATTTCTACTTTCCTTATGGCTTTAAAGGGTGCCTGGTGTCATTGCAGAACAGATGGAGTCATGAAGATTAAGCTATGAATGGCAGCATCACTGAGAGCACAATCCTAACCTGGAGTTAGGCCTGCACAGTTAGGCCAGCAAAGTTTTGCCAGCACAACGGACACTGTAAAGTATGCTTGGACCACACTCAGTACACACGAGTGCCATCCTCCCTGACTCTGACGATGGTCCAAACTTGCTTTATGGTGGCCCTTGTGCCAGCCAACTTTGCTGGCCTAACTGTACAGGCCTAACTCCAGGTTAGGATTGCACCCTGAATCTCAGTTTAAGCAAAATTGCTCCTATTTTCCAAAGTGTCCCAAAAGTCCCAAAGTGCCAAAGTGTCACTTTGATGACATTCCCCTCTAAAGTAAAGGCAAATTACTTTAGAAGCTATTCTGAATCAGACCACACTCCCTACAGTGAACTGATTTCCACTCCAGAAAGGAGTGAAAAACATGTTATAAGGTGCATGAAAGTCTTTGTAGGATTAGTGCCGAGCTACACTTCTAGCTACACTTGGTGCAAGTTATACTTCAAACAGTACAATCAGTTGGGTGCAATTTACAGGGGAGAAGCATTAGACACCCACACACCCATCGCTTTCCCACACATTCCCCAGCCCTAGATGGGATTTTCTAGATGTATGTTTGCCAGGGCCCACACATGAGGACGAATGACACTTTATTTGAGCCCAGAGGTCCAGAGGGGATCGGCTTCAAGCCCACTACCCTGAGAAAAAATGATAAAAGCTAAATTATGGGTCTTGTCTGAGGAAGTTACACAAACTCGTGTCTTTGCATTTTCATGTGGTGAGATTTTAAAAAATCTTGAGCAAGTTCTTGGAGTCAGTATTAGACTGAGGCAATATTAGACTGAGGGTGCAATCCTAACCTGGAGTTAGGCTGGCACAGTTAGGCCAGCAAAGTTTGGCCCGCTCAAGGGCCACAGTAAAGCACCTTTGGACCACTCTTGGAGTCAGGGAGGATGGCGCACCTCTGTGTGCTGGCCCCTCTGACCGTCAGAGTGGTCCAAACGTACTTTACGCTATCCCTTGTGCTGGCCAAACGGTGCCAGCCTAACTCCAGATTAGGATCACGCTCTAAAACAGGCATGCTAAACCAGTGGTGGTTCCAGTGAGTAGGTAAGGCTATAGTGGAGACGCACACGTTATGTATGCATCTATTTATTTTTTGCACACATAGTGTTGGAAGGGAGAGAGGGGGAAGTGGCAGAGTAATCAGCAAAAGCCCCCCTTCCCAAGGTAAAGATATATCCCACCACCCAGGCAAGTTGCAATCAATAGAACATACACAGGAGCGGACGCTTGGCTAAAGTTTCAAAAGAAATATTTTACTTAACAGTTCATAGTTGATTACATACATACATCTTCTGATTGTTCAGTGGCCTTAATTCCTTAGGAACCAGAAACCCTAGAGCTGTTTGTGCCGAAGTCTGGTGAGGAGGAGCCTGTGGGCAAGGAGCCCTGGCAGAGGACTCCTCCTTTGGTGCCTGGGGAGAAAGACAATGTGAGAAGGAGGGCAGAGGCAGATCTAAGGGAGGGCAAAGCTCTAAGTGTTGCAAGAAGCCTTACTTTGCTGTGGAAAACACTCCTCTCCTGCACCATTGTAGCCAATCCTCACAGGGAAAAGCAACATCTTGGCGTTGCTTACTGGCTACAGCAGCAAGGGAGAGGAGGGCTTTACATGACAGGGTAAGGCTCCTTGCAACACTTAGAGCTTTGCCCTCCCTGTAGATCCGCCTCTGAAGGAGGGCAGGAAGGAAGTAAAGGAACACACCTCCTGCAAGAACAGGTAGATGGTCTCAGGTGACTGCCTAGTACACTGCCCTTCAGCGTCCTGCAGGCGGCATTGCATCCCAGTTCCAACACTTAGAAGGCGCCATGTCGGCAGATCTGTGTGTTTTTCTTGCCTCTTTGCTTACACACCATCTCTTCCCTAGTGCATAACTGCAGCCACCTTTACCTTACTTCAGGGATCAAATGCACCAAATCACTAACTGCATTCACATTACTTGAACTTTGCTGGCAAGAAAATATGCAGAGTGAAGGGTCTTTGAAACATGCAATCTAATGCTCTACGGTGTAAAGTGGTACAAATGATTCCCTTAAACTTTACCACTTGATTATTATATGAAGAATTTCCAAACCAGCCTTAAATTGCAATCCTATTCTCACTTTCCTGGGAGTAAGCCCCACTGAACATAATGGGACTTACTTCTGAGTTGACAGTAATTCTAATTGGTTACTAGAACACTCACGGTGCAATCCTAACCTGGAGTTAGGCCGGCACAGTTAGGCTAGCCAGGTTTACCTGGCACAAGGGCCACAGTGAAGTATGTTTGGACCACTCTCAGTCAACGAGGCCAGCACACAGTTGCGTCATCCTCCCTGATTCAAAGAGTGGTCCAAATGTGCTTTACGGTGGCCCTTGTGCCAGCCAAACTTTGCTGGCCTAACTCTGTTGGCCTAACTCCAGATTAGGATTGCACCCTAAGAACCTTAGATTACAGGGTCAAGCTAAGTACCAGAACTGGTACTCTCCTCTTTTATGGCCCTATATCACTCAATATATACATATTGGGCGTGGTGGCGCAGCAGGTTAAACCGCTACCGCTGGGCTTTTCGACCAAAAGGTTGGGAGTTCAAGACTGCATGATGGAGTGAGCTCCCATTGCTTGTCCCAGCTCCTGCCAACCAAGCAGCTCGAAAGCACCTAAATGCAAGTAGATAAATAGGGACCACTTCGGTGGGAAGGTAACGGTGTTCCGTACGCTACGGCGTAGGGTCATGCCGGCCACATGACCACGGAAGCTTGTCCTCGGTCAAACGCTGGCTCTACAGGCTTAGAAACGGAGATGTGCACCGCCCCCTACAGTCGGTCACGACTAGATAATTCGGTCGTGGGGAAACCTTTACCTTTTATACATATCACACATTATTATAATCCTAGTACTAACAGAGGGTGAAAACAATCCTAAAATTTTAGTGGTGGTGGTAGATTGATGGCAGTGTCACAGTTCTTCTCAAAATATATTTTTTTCCTGCACTGGTCCATTTGTTCTGCAGTTTTTCAATACAGGTCAAATTGTAGCAGGGGGGACTGTGTGGGTGCCTAGGTTGGTCCCAATAACGTCATTGCCACAAATTAACCTTGTAATCCCTGGAACAGTTTTGCAGCTGTTTGTGAAGGATGAGTGTGCAGCATATATGCAGATACATATATGCCATTTAAAAATATTTAAACCAGCAGCTTGTCTCCTGTACAATGGCTAACATGCTTCTTTCACACAGAGAACAAGTCATCAGTCCACTGCTGGACTTCTTGCTATGCGTTTTGGTCACACAAGTGACACACTGGATCCCCATCATGCACAACGAACCTGCTGCGATTGTGTTTTCCATCCTCCTTGCTTCACACATAAGCACACAATGTTACTCAACAAATTCACTCTAAAATTTAGCCTGCTGCCACCAGGGGTCAGACTATATATAAGCAATGTAAGAAAAAAAAACTTTTTGCTTTTTTGGGTGAAGAAGGATCAAGTCATCTACTATGCAAAATGAGAGAACTATTTTGCACATAACTGTGGAACTTTCTTCTACGAGTAGAACTTGTCAACCTCAAGACAAAAGTTAAAAGCTGCAGACCTCTGCTGTCCCAAAAATTTAGAACCAGGGATGACTTTTTGCTGAGTTCAGTGTTTTTCACATTCCCCAAAACATTGTCTTGTTGAAATCACACTATGTAATGCTCCAAGTGTACTGTATAGACAAGACCCAACAGTTGCAACAGTATTCCACAGCACCCCCAGAACATGTTAAGGAGGCCTGGCATCAGGTTAAAACCCCAGAGCAACTCATTTTTCAGTGGCAAGGAAAGGAAAGGCTCCGCTCGCTGCCTGCCTGCCTGCCTGCCTGGCTCTGAGAACATGCAGGCAACTCAAACGTGCAGGAAATTCAAACGTTGCAGAGGGCGGAGTCGACGAGTGGGCGGGCGAATGGGCGGGGCCAGCTGTAATCCTAGAAACCGGTACTCGTGTACCCCCGTGTACCCCCTGCATGACATCACTGTATTATGCTATAATATATATCATCAGCTATAACGTGACATAATTTTTTAAAATGAACATATGCACAATGCATTTCCGGTCACATTTTTGAAAAGCATGAATGGGGAGAGTATACTGGATGCTTTAAGGTTGCCCATGTCTACTTGGAAGCAAGCTCCATTGGGTTCAATGGGGCTTACCACCAGGAACGTGTGAAAGGCATGCCCCAGTATCTGCTGGGCTTCTGTTCTGGACCCCGCTATGGATACCTGAAACCGTGGATACTGGGGATGCCTTTTTTAAGACAGGGGAACATCAGTGGTTTTGCTGCAACAAGGTAAAAAAAAAGATATTTGTTGAATGTTCCCTTATCTTTTTATTAGGCGTCCCAGGATCCATGGATAACTGAAACCATGGATATCGAATCAGTGGATACCAAGGCACACCTGTATAGGATTGCAGCCTAAAGGTAGACAGATGAGGAGCTGATTCTCTCTTGGAGGGAAGACTACTGAAATCTGCACTGAGCTTTTCTAACAAGAGTTTTATATAATAGTTTTATTCTTTTTAAAAAGATACACAGCTAATGACAGTACGGTGTTACAACACAAAAATTAAATCAAGAATCACTAGCTGGCGTTGCCTGGAAGAGTCGGGCCTCAACTAGAGACCTAGGAATCTCGCAGGTATCGGCGAAGAATTGAAGTAGTTCCAATGATAGCAGTCCGTTGTAGTTTAGCAGGTGTTATTGCTGGTATTTCTAGATGTGTATTTCTAGTTGTACACACACACACACACACACACACACACACACACACACACACACACACGGTACTGTACTGTACTGTAAAATAAAGTATAGTGAGTCATTACACCAGATACTGAATGAAAAACAAGGGAGGACTGTTGCTTTTACACTCAGCTTCCCAGAGGGAGGAGTATAGTCAAGGAGGTGGAGGTGGGGGAGAGGAGCTTCTGGACTCCTCCTGCATCAGGAGTCGTGATGTCATCAGCACAAACATTCAGGTGCTGTAGACACTTTTCCAAAAGACCTTATTCTTCTAAAAGAATCATCAGGCTTAGCAGGAGGAAAACGGAGAAATTCACCTAAGAGTATATTTTAATATCTAGCATGCTATCTTTCTAAGGGAGAGATATACGTTGACATTGAAGCTACAATTCTAGACAAATTTACCAGAGAAAAACTCCTACTGAATACAGCGGGATGGATATCTCCATAAATTGGCAGGTAACGTAGGCTACCACTCTAAAGTATATTTTATATTCATTATAGGTTATTTTTAATCTTAATTTTCAATTTGTATACTGTACATCTGTTTTAAAGCTATTGCCAACCCATTCCAAAAGTTGAAATGAAATGAGCTCTATCTCAAAATGAAGTAAGATAAGTTGCAAAACCAATCTTTAAAAAAGGTAGGAGGGGGGACCCAGGAAACTATAGGCCGGTCAGCCTCACATCCATTCCAGGTAAGATGGTGGAAAGTCTCATCAAAGACAAAATTCTAAAACATATAAAAGACCAAACTTTGCTGGGGGAGAATCAGCATGGCTTCTGTAAGGGTAAGTCTTGCCTCACAAACTTTTTGGAATTCTTCGAAAAGGTCAAAAGGCATGTGATTGTTGGTGAACCAGTAGATATTATATATCTGGATTTATATCTGGACATCTGATTTGACACAGTCCCTCACCAAAGGCTGCTGAAAAAAACTTCACAGTCAGGGAATAAGAGATCAGGTCCTCTTATGGATTGAGAATTGGTTGAGGGCCAGGAAGCAGAGAGTGGGGATTAATGGAGAGAGGTGAAGAGTGGTGTGCCCCAGGTATCTGTCCTAGGACCAGAGCTTTTTAAGTTATTCATAAATGACCTGGAAATAGGCATAAGCAGTGAGGTGGCCAAATTTGCAGATGACACTAAACTTTTCCGGGTGGTGAAAACTAGAAAGGATTGTGAAGAGCTCCAGAAGGATCTCTCACAACTGGGAGAATAGGCAATAAAATGGCAGATGTGTTTCAATGTAAATAAGTGCAAAGTAATGCATATTGGGGCAGAACATCAAAAATTCACATATAGGTTAATAGGTTCTGAGCTGTCAGTGACAGACCAGAAGAGAGATCTTGGGGTGCTGGTGGACAGCTCGATGAAAATGTCGATCCAGTATGCAGCGGCAGTGAAGGCAAATTCCATGTTGGGGATAAATAGAAAAGGGATTGAGAATAAAACAGCCAATATTGTATTGCCATTGTACAAGGCAATGGTAAGGCCACACCTAGAGTATTGCATACAGTTTTGGTCTCCACATCTCAAAAAGGACATAGTGGAATTAGAAAAAGTACAGAAGAGAGCAACCAAAATGATTACTGGGCTGGGGCACCTCCCTTATGAGGAAAGGTTACAGCATTTGGGGCTCTTCAATCTAGAAAGAAGGCACCTGAGGGGGACATGATTGAGACATACAAAATTACGCATGGAGTGGATAGAGTAGATAAAGGGAATCTCTTTTCCCTCTCGCACAATACCAGAACCAGGGGACATCCTCTAAAGCTGAGTGTTAGGAGAGTTAGAACAAACAAAAGAAAATATTTCTTTACCCAGCGTGTAATTAGAACGTGGAACTCCTTGCTGCGAGATGTGGTGATGGCATTGGGCCTGGATGCCTTTAAAAGGGGATTGGATAGATTTATGGAGGAAAACTCCATCACAGGTTACAAGCTATGATGGGTAGGTCCAGTCTGAGATTAGCTGGTTGCTCATCTTGAGGGCCAGGTAGGAATTTTTTTCTGTCATCCAAATTGGCCATGGATGGCAGTTTTTTTGCCTGCCCCAGACTGGTGAGGGAGGGATGGGTGTTCAGTAGGTTACATGATTTACATTGTGCTTAATGAAGTTGAACCCCAACCTCAGTCTGGTGTCTTCCTTGGGGGTGGGGCAAGGGTAATAGTCTACTTCAAAATGCCAGATGCAGGGGAGTGGCAACAGGATACAAGTATCTGGTTGTGTGCTTCCTGAGGCATCTGGTGGGCCACTGTGAGGTACAGGAAGCTGGACTAGATGGGCCTTTGGCCTGATCCAGCAAGGCTTTTTCGTATGTTAATGTTCTTATCCCCTGCCTGTACTTTATATGCAAGCACCTTCTGCACTCTGCACTGTATAAATTTCACAAATATCCAGCTGAGAGATTCAGAAAGCAGACAGCCTGTTTTTAGGTTGGCATATTCAGGCAGTCTGGTAGCTGTTAGGGTGGAGGGGGAACCTTTTAAATCATTGCCTCCCTACCAGATCAACTACAAAAGAGGACAAGAAGGAAACTGATCTGGAAACTCCAGCATCCTTCTTTATAAAATCTGAAATCAAAACTAAAACAGAAATACCGGTAGGCATTTGGGCTTATTTCTTGAAAGAAAGTCTATGAAAGTGGTGATTTACCCAGCAATACAGTTGGAAGAATAAGTGTTTCCTTACATGTCTAATTTCAGTTACTCTACAAATAAGGAGTCAAACCTGGTGAATGTTCTCGTGCTGGCACTGTGCTGGTGAAACCCTCTCTAGAGAGAATGAATCAGTCTCAGTTCATTTTGGTGCCAGGCTTGTTGTTTGCCCAGACTTTTTAGTGAATTTGTTTTACTGGCGCCATGCTTTTATGTTGCTATTTTGTTTTGTGCTGGTCTATTTATTGTAATTATATATATATATATTTTATAGGCTGCTTGTCAGATTTACCTAACATAATAGTGGGCTAGAATAGTAACAAGAAGAAACCCACTCTTTCCAAATAGCATTTGGTATTGCCCTTTTCCCTACAGTAACTGAAACTCTTCCCCTGGCTTCATGCCCTCCTCTCTGCTGTTTCTCTGTATCTGTTTCAACTGTAAGCCTCTCAGGGCAGAGACTAGCCCTCTTATACTGTACAAAATGCACAGTATATGGATGGCACAATAATGACAATAACACAGCTCTGATCCTGAAGTGACTGAGAGCACAATCCTAAACTGCAGTTAGGCTGGCATGAACAAAGCCAGCAAAGTTTGGCCAGCACAAGGGCCACCATAAAGCATGTTTGGACTACTCTCGGAGTCGGGGAGGATGGCTGTGTGCTGGCCTCTCCGACTCCGAGAGTGGTTCAAACATACTTTACAGAGCCCTTGTGTCAGCCAAACTCTGCTGGCTTAGTTTATGCCGGCCTAACTAAGTTTAGGATTGCGCCCTTTGTGTGGAGGGAAGCAATTGCATATAATAGGATAGAACCATCAATGACTGAAACAGGACCAGCATGGGATTGGGGAGCTGTTCTGAACCCCAAATCTTGAAAGCACTTTCTCCTTTATCTTATAAGGGGCTCTTTGATGTCTCTGGGGTTTTACGTCTAGTCTGGATAAGCCTGAAGTCTTCCCTG
This sequence comes from Lerista edwardsae, assembly GCA_029204185.1. NCBI lineage: Eukaryota > Metazoa > Chordata > Lepidosauria > Squamata > Scincidae > Lerista > Lerista edwardsae. The sequence goes on from JAJKFI010000008.1 coordinate 17,568,648, forward strand.
CTTATTTTAAGCACTAGCTTTTTGTGACCCGGCGTTGCCCAGGGGCAGAAATTATCCCCAGGCTCTATTAGGAGGAGGAATGCGTTTGTTCTGCAGTGCACCCCCACCTCTGGGGGCGTATGGGGGGCCCTACCCCCACAGTATATCTGTCCAGATCATAAGGAAGAAGTGCACCACGTGTGGTGAACATCGTTCCAGGCGTTCCAGTGTAATGGTGGAACATACACACAAATCTGCAAACCTCCCTCAACAGTATGACATAGTGAGATCCATAGATAGACATATAGAACTCGCCCCTGAAATAACACAGTATTGCTGACATGGAACCCAAAATGCACACTATCACTGTGAAATGAATGAGGAAACAGGGACACCAGCAACTAAGAGAGCAATAGGAAGGTCCTACTTACTGTCTGCAGGTCCTGTGGCACCATAGGCCTGACGTATGAGAAACAGGCAGAGGTGGCCTGTGAGCTCCCTGGACATAGGCCCCTCTCAGATCCGACTGGCTGCTGGAACTCTGTGGATCCTGCTCTTTCCTCCCTGGCCCACTCAGGCCTCGCAGGCGAAGCACTTTAGTTTCACTTTCTGTTCTGCTCAGTTTCAGCTGAGCTGCTGCAGAATCGTCTGTGACCACAGGGTGGCAGCGGACCTGTAGCCCCATGCAATCCCCTTGGTTCCTGATGATCCGGCCCCCTCCCTGAAAAACGGGGGGCTGTAGGGGGGTCTGACCCCCGCAGTGATTCCTTCCAGGCTGCAAGGAACGTGTGTGCCAAGTTTCGTGGCCGTGGGTCAAGGCATGGAGACGTGTATAAGGAACATACATACATACATACATACATACCCGCATACATACACACACACAAATGTCCATTTTTATATATATAGATAATTGCATTATATGCTGATCCCCCTTTCCTTGGAACTGTTCCTATTCCGTAATGATCTTTGCTGATTCCCACATTAGTTGCCTGGAGAAGTGTAGGAAGCCACTTTGTATTCTGGCCAGGCTCTTCTCTTTTCCAAGATGGCAGCCCTGGACTTACTAAAGTGGAACTGTTTTAATATTGTTCTAATTGTCTTGGTTCTAAAATGGTTCTATTTTAATGCTATAATTTTTAATGTCATTGTTTTTATGTTGTAAGCTTCCTTGGGTGCCCATGGGGCAGAAAGGCAGGATAAAACTCCTAATAATGATAGTGATAGTGATAATAAACAACTAGTCCCTCTTATATTCAGACGGAGGGTTTAGCTACAGCAGCAAACCAAAGTTTTGTTTGGTTATTTTACTTATAAAACGCTTGCTTGTTTAAGAGAACTGTGTTTCCAGTCTGATTGACATGATGTCCTAACCGCCATATGAAAGACATTGAAGACAGCCTCTGATAGGGCTAGAAACTGCTGCTCTAGTTGTACTGCATGGGGCTGTTTGCCACACCTGAGCTTCCTTTTCGTGAGAACATGGTAAGAAAGTCAGAACCTCAGAAGTTGTGCTCCCCCTCAGGTGCATTTATGTCACCAACATCCTTAAACAGGGTCCAAAGCAGCATATTAAACCTTTTGGAGTCAATCCCAAAAACTGGCAAGAAGAAATGGGACCTTCGATGTCCCCCAAAGGGCCTTTTTACGATGAACGTTGCTTAATGGTTTGCTTTGCTTGATGTAGCTGGTACTTCTTTTTGTACTCTATTGTGAAAACTTTGTCTGCACAGCCCAGCGTCAAGCACCGGTTGTCTCAAAGCAGGGCTGCTGGCAATTGGCCCCACTGCATCACTCCCCATAGGAGAAAGCCGCTTGCCTGCTCTCTGCTGCACTCCAGCACCAGCACCACAGATGGTCAGGAAGTCATGTGGCAGCCACAAATGGAGTTCCTTTGACCCCAGGCTTCCCCTCACCAATTTCATTGCCAACTCCTTCAGAGCCCTCTGGTAGAAGAAGTAGTGCCCAGGCCAGAGGGTGCTCCTATGGAAACCAGCACAGGCCCAAGATGGGGCTGACAGTCATGGTTCTCTTTGTTCTTGCTGATTTCTGTTTGTTTGTTTAACCCAGCGGTCTCCAAACTGGAAACTGCTGCACTGCAGAAAATTGTTCCTGGCGTAAACAGCGTCTGCCATTCTGCCCAGGCTGATCGCGAAGACCCCAACTACAGCCATCCCAGCATGCCTTGTGTGCAGCTCAGGCGCGGCTTGCCACAAAGAACCATGGGGGCTGTAGTCAGGGTCTTTGCGTTCCCTCAAGGGGAACGGCAGATGCTGTTTGCTCAGGGGATGGATCCACGGGGGATCAGATCCAACCAGCCGGCCAGAGTTTGGAGCCCCCTGGTTTAACCACAAGCAGTCTTAGAAGTGGAGTCGTGGTGGTAGGGAAAGGCTGATTAATTCCTTTTTCTCCAGCTCAGTTTTTCCTCTCAAAATCACCACCCTGCTGCTTTCTCTTTTGTGAAAGTTTGGGTATTTGTTCCCTATCATACCACTTCACCTGGTCTACCTATTAGAAGTACCACCAGAAGTAACTGCAAGGATGTCATCACTAGTTACTTCCAGATTGGGAGGCCAGTTGCAATCGGACAAATACAAGTAAGACACTCATGGCAGAGGGGAGGGCTTTTCTGAGCACGTGAAAAGCCCAAGCTGGGCCTCCTACCACTGCATGGCACTCTCTGTTGTTGGTCTTGCTGCCAAGCAGCCGGGGTCTGGGGATCCTGTGTGTACCACCAGACACCACCTCAAGTATCACCGGTGGTAAGAGTACCACTGCTTGAGAAACGCTGTTTTAGGCCAAAGATACACATGACTGAACATCTGGTCTGCAGCTGAGCTGCTGGTTTGGAGTCAGGCTCTCTGAGGCAGTCAGAGAGCTCAGGCTGTACTGAGTGACAGGCTGGTCAGGCTGAAGAGTCAGGCCCAGCAATGTTGCTGGATTAGCAGATCCGGAATCCTCATATCAGAGCATCAAAAATGACTTGGTATTGGAACAAAACTCTCTCAGGGCAGGTGGGCAGAGGAAAACATCTGTCCTTAGCTGGCTCCAGTGCACCCCTCTTTTCTCACCGAACCACCACAGGCCATCCTACCACAAAAAATGCCTTTTCAGCAAGGCTGCAGTGGGAGGTGGGGGGGGGGGGAGGATAGGATTGGGCTGTGTTTGCTATGTATGCATGTATAACATATACATATGCAAACTAAAGAGAATCATTCAAAAGAGTTCTAGATAAGATTTTTCAAAGGTAAGGATGGGATTGCATAGGGATGAATTTTTATTTTTGCAGTACGCTTGATCTCTGGACAGTCAGGCTGTTAATCAAAACTTACTCTTCCCTTTTCCTCCCGAAAGAAGCAGCCCTGTGAAGTTAAGCCTCAACTTGCAGTGCCAAGAGAACTTCCCATCTCTGCAATGGACTTCAGGAATGGGAATGTTTTTGATATTGCATGAACAGGAGGACGGCTGGAATCAGAGCATATTGGCGAGAGGCTTGCCTGGGCCCATCCAAAAGGAACCCTGTCGTACACCCTGTCCTAGCTCTGCATTTTGCCCAGTCTCCCAGCAATTTCATCAGTCACACTTTTCTTTTGTTATCATAGCTCTTACCAAGGTTTTTTTTAAAATAGCATTTTTAATAGCAGTCTGACAAACACAAATATATCAGGAGGAATTTATTCTGGGGGAAGGAGGTAAAGAGGCATGAAAAATTTCATTTCTCTGGGCCTGTCTGGATGATATTTTGAAGCCCAAACTGACCCCAGCCATTAATGGCACATATCGCTCCCCTATTTTTTCTCGCCTGAGTGCTCCCAGGTATTTCTCAAAAATCTCCCTGATCACATGTGGTGCAGACCAGTGGTGTCATCTACAAACAAGGAATGGGAATGCTGGGCGGGACTTCCGTGGCACTTCTGCGTGATTGGCCGCCCGCCTGTCCCGTTCCGCGGCTGCCCTGGCCTTGGGGGGGGGCCTGCTTTCCGGGAGAGATGGGTGGGGGCACACCAGAGCCTGGGCGAGCAGCGGTGGGGCGCGCCAACCGGGGGCAGCCCCCCCCGAGGCCAGCCCCCCCCCGAGGCCAGGGCTGCTGCAGAACGAAACGGGTGGGCTGCCAATCATGCGGAAGTCCCGCCCAAGTCCTGCCCAGCGTTCCCGTTCCTTGTTTGTAGATGACACCACTGGTGCAGACCTCTTTCGGCACTGCCCATGGACCAGTGGCTAATCTATGAGCCATTGGCTGTTAGTCAACAGCAGGTGTCCTCATGCTTCTTTCTTCTGGCTTTGCAGAGTCTCCTGAGTCCTGTCACAGAATTTGGATGCGTCAAGCCTTGCGAGAGGCTCTGAGGAGGAGGAAGGCGGAAGGGCCAGGTAAGCCTATGTGCTGTGGACATATAGTGCTTGTATGCAGCACACTGTATATGTCCACAGCACATTGGGAAACACAATTGCTGATCAAGACCTTTTAGGGCCACATCCAGCCTGTCACAAGATTTTGTCTGGCCCACAACAACTTACAATATTTTTTTTCAGCCACATGGTCAGACAGTTAACATGTGCAGTTCTGTCCACCGCACTTCTTTCCATATGGCCAGAGTGGTGTCAGCCTGGCTAACCTTCATTTTCAGCCATCTGGGCAATATACTTTAAGACCATCAAACCACAATTATCCAGTGTTGACCTCACTCCCGCCAATAAAACAAATTAGGTTTCCGCATGTTGACTTTTCAACAATGCTATAAAATGATTGCAGTGAGGAAACAGTGTCATTTTTGCACATGCATAAACAAATACAGGTTGAGCCTAATTATTGATGGATTTTATATCAATCAACAGTATTTATATACTGCTTTTCAACATGAAGTTCACAAAGCAGTTTACAGGCAAATAAAGTTACATGGTTCCCTGTCCCAAAAGGGCTCACAATCTAAAAAGATGCAAAACACCACCAGCAACAGCCACTAGAAAAGATACTACGCAGGTGTGAACAGGGACAATTACTCTCCCTCTGCTAAGAGAGAAACACCTCTTGGAAAAGTGCCTCTTGCCCAGTTAGCAGGGGTGGATTTGTCTGTGGATTTGTCTCAACAAGGGGCCTCTGACCCACACTGAGCCACATTCAGCCCAACCTGAAGCTTACGAAGCCCGGAAGCCTACTCTGGGGCTTCCCCTGGCCCCCTAACATCTTATAAGGCATTAAAAATGCAAGTCCTGGTTTTCACCCAAAATTGGAAGTTGCATTTTTCTGGCCAAAACAGTCATTATGAGGCCCACAGAGGCTGCACATGGCAGTGCATGGCCTCGGCAGGCCTCAGAAAGCCCTCCAGACATGACTGGTCACAGCTCTGGTCAGGTTTGGAGGGTGGGGTCTGGGAAAGATCCCCATTCTGCCAAGGGCACCGGCAAATGCGAGGAGCCTCGACAGGCATTGGAAAGCCCTCAGGACCCCAGTCGGGTTTGGAGAGTGGGGTGTGGGCAAAATCTGTGGGTTTAATTACCTGCAGATTTTTCGAATCCACCAGGGTTCCAAGAACAGAACCCTCGCGGATAAAAAGGCCCCACCTGTAAGAACAAACCAGGTTTGCACAACGGATTGGCGGAGACAATGTGCTAGTGTCGCTTGCCTCCACCCTAAATAACACTTTTTTTTTTGCCCACAAAAATTTGTAAGATATAAGATGTGGCTCTTGTACAGAAAGGTTTGGAGATGCCTGCCCTAGAACATGGTCCGAAAAGCAACTGTTATTTCCAAGGACAAAATATTCAAATTGTAACCTGCTGCCTCTTCCCTCGAACAAATTCAGGCCCAGTACATAACCACTAAGGCAGCATGACACTTCCCAGTGCTCCTTCTCCCAAACACTCCACTGCCCTGTGGTCTGGTTCTTGGCCACACTGACAATGGGTGGAATCTCTAGCCATGTGGGTTGGTATGATAGGGAGGAAAAACTCTGGGCAAGCTCTGTGACACTAGTCATCATTTATTGATTTGCCATTGACTGTGTCTTTTTGCCATTTATTTATGGTGCAGTTTGCTTTGATGGTGCTTCATAAAGCGACGGGATTCATGCTGCTACCATGCAATGGATCAGCATCAGGATTTTAAATGGACTCAGGGCTGGGCTGGAGCACATTTGCTGGATGCTCTGTCAGCACCTGAGGATTGGCATAAGCCTGCTTTTATCACCGTTAAAACTGTAGCAGAAAGTGCATGCGTGACACGATTATGGCCGCCTTACCAGATCAAAATAACTGGAAAGCGTGCATTTCGTTCTATCGTTCGCTGACAAACACAACTCGAAATTCAGTTTAAAAGGGCTTTGCTGTATCTTTCCAATGGTGTGCCTCTGGAATTTAACTCCTATTCTGTACAGGTTCCATATAATTGCTTTTGTGATAGCATGGTAGCATTACACCCTGGTCTTATAGATAAGATGTTTAAAAACATGCCAGCTTTCTGTTGAAGGATTGCTTGAAATTACTGTAAAAAAAAACCTATTTCCATGTGGCTAGAGAAGGTTTATAAGAGGAAAAAGGGCTCTTACTAAATGTGTGCGCTTAGCAAAGCTGATTAGAGCAATCAGTGACCTCACATTCCCACACCTGTGACCCCTCTCAAGCGCAATCTGTTTGTGTAGCTTTTCCAAGAGGTAGCTACATGCTGGAATCAATTTGTTCAAGCTGTTACAGGCAGGGCTTTTAATAACATTTTAGACGTATGAGAGCAAGAACCAGATGATGGTCCCCAATGCCATGGTGTAAACAAGATAACTTAAATAAGACAATCCTTGGACTGGCCAATGAGGCAAAGCGGAACTGCACAATTGAGTGGAAGCACGGCAGCCCAGCCTCACGTTGCTGCTGAGTGTGGAAGTGGAGGTGGTGTAAAGAACCAGCCATGGGGAATTTTCCTTAGACATCCAGGCCCTTAACAGAAACGCCTGTTAAGTGCCTGACCTCTGATTCTACCGTGGCTGGCCATGAGTACTGCCAAAGACTTGTGCACTTAGGAACTCGCTAAAAATGCCACTAGCTCCCAAACAGCTGCCTCAAACTCAGGGGAGCACTGAGCAGAGTATACCAGCCTCAAGGCAATTCACAGACACCTCAAACCTCACTCACCCAGAGGCGGAGATGCTAGAATCCAGCCTTAAAAGAAACCCATTAGCAAGTCCTAATGCACAGATAGCGGGCAATCAAGCGGACCGGATTGAGCCAGTACCCTTAACAGCCTTCCCCCCCCCAACCTAATATACTCACATCCAAGCAAAGATAGCTTGACAAGCTTTATTTAAAATAAGACTCATTGGTTACAAGTCCCCAAGGCAACAGAAATGAGCTATAACACATAACACTTTAAAAATAAGGAATTCTAAACTTTTCTAAATCTTACTGAGACTAACATTGTTTAACACTTGTAAGTTCTTAGCCAGATGTTACCCAAGCATCATAAGAAGCAAGTGAGCAGGTCTTCTCTCCTTCTCAGCAACTGGTCAAGCCATGGTCCTGGAACAGCCCAAGGAAAAACCTGACCTAAGAATTGGTTTTTATAGCCCTTTGCCTCTCAGCTTTTCCCAATCAGGCTAATTGTCTTTCTGCCTGGTAACAGGGAGGGGGCAATTACTCATGAGTTACAGAGGTGCAGGAATTTGGGAGTAGGCTGCTGGGCCTCTCACCAAGCCTCCCCAAAAGTTCCCGAGGCTAGCTGATAAGACTTGAGGCACCAATACTGTCAGCTTTGATTTCTGACAGGGGCCTGTTTAACTTCCTCTGCCTAGATACCTTCAAGATGGACTCAGGCCTAGTAAGATGGTGTTAGACCAGTGATGTCATGCAGGGGGTACGCAGGGGTACGCGAGTACCGGTTCCTAGGATTATGGCTGGCCCCGCCCATTCGCCCGCCCACTCGCCGACTCCGCCCCCTGCAACGTTTGAATTTCCTGAATGTTTGAGTTGCCTGCACGTTCTCAGAGCCAGGCAGGCAGGCAGCAAGCGGAGCCTTGCCTTGCCACTGAAAAATGAGCTGCTCTGGGGTTTTGGAACTGTTGGGTCACTTTAACATGATGCCAGGCCTCCTTAACATGTTCTGGGGGTGCTGTGGAATACTGTTGCAACTGTTGGGCCAGTTTAAAATTGTCTGAGGCCTCAAAAAGGGCTTTTTTCATGTCACTTCCTGCCACAACATCACTTCCGACTTATGACGTCACTTCTGGTGGACGGGTCCCGACACGTGCCAATCAAAAGTGAGTACCTGTTCTTAAGTCATTTAGATGACACCACTGTGTTAGGCGTATCGTTACTTTGCCAGTTCTTTACAGGTGGTCAATGGGAAAACAGATCGGGTGAAGATATGAGCATGGGAAGAGCCAGCCTTTCCTAGTCCAGACCCTTTGTGTGAGAAGGCCTTGTGCATACAGCTCAGTTGCCCTGTTGTTGTTGTTCAGTCGCTAAGTCGTGTCTGACTCTTCGCGACCCCATGGACCACAGCATGCCAGGCCTCCCTGTCCTCCACTAGCTTCCGGAGTTTGCCCAATTTCATGTTCATTGCTTCGGTGACACTATCTAACCATCTCATCCTCTGCCGCCCCCTTCTCCTTTTGCCTTCAATCTTTCCCAGAATGAGGGTCTTTTCTAAAGAGTCCTCTCTCCTCATGAGGTGGCCAAAGTACTTGAGCTTCAGCTTCAGGATTTGTCCTTCCAGGGAGCAATCAGGCTTGACTTCCTGGAGGATTGATTGATTGGATCTCCTTGCAGTCCAGGGGACTCTCAAGAGTCTTCTCCTTCTCAGTTGCCCTATTCATTTCAAAAGAGACCACACTGTCAAACTGCCTTCTGGTGACGGGCAGCCCCATCTTAAGCTGCCCAGTGCCCAGAAGAGCAGCGGTGCCAAAATGGCTACTGCTGCATCCTATGGGGGCTGCGGCAGCCACCAGGGTTTCCTCAGAGGAAGGAGACATTCGTTCCCTTCCCCTGAGTAAAGCCCCAGTCTCTGCAATGAGGCTACTCCAGTCTGGCTACTTGGCTGGCGCAGACTGGGGATGCCCTGTGTCAGGCTGCAGCACCCAAACAGAGGCATAGAATACAGGGGTGGAGGCTACCAGTGGTCCCATTCTCTACCCAGGCTCAATCCTTCCCTCCCCCACCACAACAATCATTTACTGGCACTGCTGGAGTGTCAGCCAGCCTCCCACACAATGCCGAGGCCCAGTGTTGACTGGTGCTTGCCCAGCATCAGTGCTGCCAACTCTCACAGTATCATTAATTAGCTTTACAGCACGTTCGTGACACTGTTAGTCAGTGATACACTGTTAGCATATCGCCGGTGTTGGGGCCTTTAGGATTAGACCCTAAGAACCCTAAGAGCCAATGGCATTCCGATAAGGGGGCAAACCACTAAGTTTGTTGGACTTAGGAACGCCCATGTAAAGCAGCCCCTCCCCCTTGCCTTCAGAGCCATTCATGCCTGTGAAAGCAAAGCAGAGGACAAGTCGTGCTGTTTTTGTCTCATAAACCATACTTTGGAGGATGATTTATATTAACACCTAATTTATGTTAACATTTATTTATGAGCAGCAATACTGACTTTATATTATGCTCTTATCTTCCAGTCATTCAGTCTTCTGAGCATATGCTTTGAAATAAGAGGAAAGAAGATCACCATCCTTTTAATAGCTGTAATTATAGTACATAATTATTTCTGATGGACTTCGCGGGATAGTAATATCCATTAGCTTTTCAGAATATGATACAGTTGATGTAAAGGAATTAACACACTCAAATATGATAGCAAGGGTTATTAATTTAATTGCGACACTTTTGCCTCTTCTTAGAGAAGTGCGTCTTCCTACTGCACATGCATGCAAGCAGACAGTGCAATAATGCTCCACCTAAGCACTCTGTCTCTGGTCATGAAAGGGTTTCATAGTAGATTGACTGGTGCTGAGCTGTTAAACAACTGAGAGCACAATCCTAACCTGGAGTTAGGCTGGCACAATTAGGCAAAGTTTGGCAGGCCAGGCACAATGGACACCATAAAGGTTGTTTGGACCACTTTCAGAGTCAGGCAGGATGATCCAAACATATTTTATGGTGTCCCTTGTGCCGGCCAAACTTTGCTGGTCTAACTGTGCCAGCCTATTCCAGGTTAGGATTGCACCCTGAATGTTTTGAGCGTATGTGGGGGGACCATAGGTCTCTGCAGCACCAAGCAAGCCCCGCAATTTCAAAACTCTTCATGAGCTTCTGTAGAGGCACCCAGTGATGATATCACCATAGCAAGTGTCCGCCACAACGCTGGCTGATAGAATGATGACTGCTGATGAGCTCTCAGTGGGAACAGTTAAGAGCTGGTACCAATCCATAAAAAGAGCAGCCAGGTAGGGAAGGGGAGGAGAGGCTGAGTATTGAGGGAGCCGACCAAGATGGTGACGCAGAGGAAAAACAGAACCTACGCAGGAAAGAAGGAAAAGAGGGAACAGATGAATGTAACAGAGCAAAACAGAGACAGAGGAGGCAAGTTGAGGAAGAAGGGGGTTGATTGGAAGGACAAGGAGGATAGCAGACTAAACTCTTGATAGTTTCCACAGGGCTGAGCTGGCTGGGAGACACTCCTTCTTAAAGGGGATCCCCAGCAGAGGCTTCAGGGGGCCTCCCATTGTGAGGAAGAAGATCCAGGAGTCAGAGCAGACACCTCACCAATCGGAGCCAAAGGTTCCCAAGCAGATGCTCCTCCCAGATGCTCCAGGGGCACAAGGCCTTCACATGAGCCTTCACCTGAGGGATGCCCATGCATTAGGGAAAGGCCCAACTATAGGCGAATCAACGTACTATTTATGATAGGCTTATCCATTGGGACTTTGATATTCTTGAGTTGTTTTTAAGGACGATAGACTGCACTGGGAGTCCTCAGCTTGTGTGATTGCGAGGGGGAGATAGCGTCTTTCCTGCAATCAGAGGGGTTGGACCTTCCCCCTTGGGCAGGGCACATGCCGCACAGTACCTGCTGGGTACAGACAAAACTAGCATATACCTTGCATGCCAGTTCTGGTTATTTCTTTGAGGACACAGAGCCCTCCTTCTCGCCATTGCCCAAAGGGAGTGAACAATCAGCAAAACAATAGAATAAGTAAAAGCAATGCGAGAAAGCAAGAACAGCAGACGAAAAACAACAATAACCTTACAGGGTGGTCTTAACTGATGGGCAGCTTCATTTGGGAGAAGGAGGCCCTTCTGGCCCTTCTGGGCAGAAGATTTAGCCGAGAGGGTTAATGCCTCCGTTTGCCCGAAGATAACACCTGAAGATCTCAAGGTCGTGAGCTCGGGACTGCAGGAAGTCTCTGCAAGCAGCAGACCTTGGAAACTGCGGCTGATTAAAAGCTGAGTTCCAGCTGCCTCGTGGGAGGAGGAGTGTGCTGAAATCAGCTGCATCTCTGGTGGCAGCAGGGAAGCCTCATCAGCCAGCAGACGACAGACGGGTGGCTGAAGAAAGAAGGCTAAATCCGGAAAGAAAGATCTGTAGGAGTGTTGTTCTTGGAAGATAGAACATTCTGTAAATTGTAAAAACCTTCGGGTTTGTGAGAAAGTCTGCCTATGTAAACCGCCTTGAGTTCAATCATTGGAGAAATCTAGTGATATTAAGAAAGGTGGTATATAAATAAATGTATTATTTATTATTATTATTAATGCAGAGCTCGGCACCGTGGCAAAGCTCTTGCAAAACTCCTCTGCATTTGGACTTAGAAATAAATCACACGGACACAGTGGGACTAGCAAGTGCATAGAGACAGCTGAACGTCTTTGCAAGATTTGTTTGGGAACACAGTCGGCATCAGGGTCAAGGCAGGCCCAATTTCCAAAATCCATTCTGCTCTGCTAAGTAATTACTGCAGAGGCAACAAAATCTGTAGTTGGAGACTGCCAAGCGTCAATATATAGGATTGTTCTGATGCTCAGTGTTTCTCACTCAGTATATAGATCGTCCTCTTGGCCAAGAGAGGTGTCTCCAGCCAAACTAACATTTCACTCCGCTCAAAGAAATGGACTGTATGCAAACACTCGATGGCTGCAAGAGTCATTACTTCAACATTTAGAGTGCTGTTTGTCATCTCAATCCTAATGGGGATGTGTGCCGACAGAATGAGTGTTCCGGCAGCGCAGAATCCTTCATGGTGTCACAAATGGCAACACGCTGTACAGCATGGCTGGGCCACCACTGCAAGTGGCAAGCGGTCACAATTGCAAGTCAGCGGCTGGTGTAAGAGCCTCAGTGCTGGTAAGTCAGTATCTACATACTCTGAAAACTCCTCCTCTGCATACAGGGTCTGAGAAGACTTGTGCTAGAAAGCCAGGTTGGGTACAATCAGTAGTGTCATTCACAAACGAGCCGCCGGAACGCGAGGCGGGACTTACGGCTTGATTGACAGGCAGTCCGTGACGCGTCGCTTCCTGCCCGCCTGCCGCGGGGGCTCCCTCCGGGTGGCGCGCCCCTCCACAGCTCGCCTAGGCACCCAGCGCGCCGCCCAGGCAAGCGGGCACCCCCTCCAAAGCCAGGGGTGCCCGCACAGCGGTCGGGCAGGCAGCGATGCGTCACAAATGGCCAGCCAATCAGGCGGTAATTCCCGCCTCGCGTTCCGGTGGCTCGTTTGTGAATGACACTACTGGGTACAATTTAGAGCCCAATCCTGAATTGACTGGCTCCCGCAGGAGTAGCAGTACCACAAAGGCGGCCGCTGCATCCTGCAGGAGGCAGGCAGCCACTTGGAGACTCCTCAAGAGAAGGGGACATTTGTCCCCTTCCAGCCAGGGAAAGCCCCATTGCCTACAATGGGGCTCCTCGGCTCACTGCCAGCTATTTTGCCAGCCCCATCGGGCTGCCCAAGCCACTGCCAGGGATAAGATCCAGCGGTGGAAGCCACTACCAGGTCCCACCCCCTTGAGGCCAGCTTCTCCCCCACCCAGTTCCTCTCCCCTTCCCACCTCTCCCCTGCCCCAATCAGGCTTAATGGCAGCTGGCGCTGCCATTAGGGGTAAGCTGGTCACCCACTCATGTTGTGGCCTGGTGTTGAATGAGTTCCGTCCCAGCATGAGCGTAGAAGTGTTGTGGATGTGCTTTACAGCACATTCGCAACATTTTCCTGGCGGTACACATGTACCACCAGTGATACGGGTCTTCTGGGTTGGGCCCTTAATTTGGCTATAATGGCCATCGGCCAGTTAACATTTAGGGAAACAGAATAGGAAAGATAAATGACAATCTCTAGCTGTCACTGCTGTTAATGGACAAAAGCTCTATAAATGTGCTTATACAATAACATTAACATTACCCAGGACAAACTCAGCACATTCAAATCAAATTACAGTGTATTAAAAGGGCTATATACAAATAATTGTATCATTATTTCACCCCTAAAATTGTTTTGATGAATAACTGCCTTGTATTAAGGATACCACAATCCTTCAATAAGAATAATCTCTTTAGTTTATCGTCCCTTTAATAGCAATAATCACTTTAGAATCCAATGGCCCAATCCTATCCCTGATGGCAGTGATGTCATGCAGGGGGAACGTGGGGGAACTCAGTTGCACTTGTTAAAATTAGGGCTGACTCCGCCCACTTCACTCTCCCTCCTCCCCCCTCCCAATTCCTCTGCAAAGAGCTTTTCTTCTTGGTTGGCCGGCACTCAGCGGGTTAAAGGGTGCGACTCCGGATTCCTAGGGGGGCGAAGGGGGAAGGGCTGCAGTGGGGAAGTCCCATCCTGCACAGCCCCCTTCCTCGCTCCCTCCAGCCACACATGTGGAGTCAGCAGCCGCTCTGGTGAGTCTGCAGCCCACTGGGGAGAAGGCAGTGATGTCATTCAGAGGGAACGGACCAGAACGGGCGTTCCAGATCCTAACAGGCTCCGTGGCTGCTTCCGGGTTTGTTTGTTTGTTTTCCAACATTTGAATTTGAACTCAATAGTGAGTTCCTGTTCCTAAATCATTTGAATGACACCACTGCCTGATGGCTAGCTGGTGTCTTGGTGTCTCTTCTGCGGGCGCTAACTGCTGTTAAGCTATCTCTACTTATCTTCCAGTCTTTTTGTTAGATTTCCCTTCATATCCTAACTGTTTTAAGGTGAAGGGGGTGTAGAAGTTTTCCTAATTGGCTTAATTTATTCTGAGTCACTTTCATCAGATTTTACATAAGTAACACCCATAAAAATGGGACTCTAATAACACAAGCAAATAACTTATAGACAACCCAGAAAATAAGTCATTTCAAGAGATACATTTCCGATGCAAATTTCATAGTCTATTGCATATGCCTGCTAATGCTTCTAGAAGATGCTCTCATCTCTGGGGAAACAGTGAGTTACATTTAAATTGATTTTATTTCAACAGAAGGCAGCTTCACAGAAAGAGAATAACGTTTGATCATTTAAGCAAGCACTTCAGATAACTCTCTCAAAAATGAGAGGTAATGAGATTTTAAAATGTTTATCTTTTTTACAACAAGATGTTAATTTTCATTTTCAAAAATAATTAAATGAACTCTGTAAAAATGTCATGCACTACATGAAAGTACAGTACGCCCTTCCAAGTAGGAGGCTATTTTGTGTCGAATGGCCTGTGGTTATCAACGTTGCTGGAACAGATGGGTCTGTTGGGATGTAGGCAGATGTACCTCCCTCTGGGAATTGGGGGGGGCAGTTCTGCAGTGGGGTTAAGTTCTGTTTTCCCATAGCTAGTATTATGTTTAACTCTCCCAAACCTTTAAGTTTCATTTGGGCAGAACTTCAACCTTTCTGCAGTGTGTTGAAACCCACCCACCCCCATTTTACAACTCCATATATAACATACGGTACATACAAAAGGCAGGAAATTGTACACACACACCCTTCTTTCCCAATGAGGAAACATCAAGCCACTAACACATAACCATTACTACAGTGGCGTCTCTACAGGGAGGGCAGAGCCCTAAGTTTTGCAAGAAGCCTTACCTTGCAGTGGAAATCACTCCTTTCCTGCACCGTTTTAGCCAATCCTCACAGGGAAAAGCAACGTCTTGGCATTGCTTACTGGCTACAGCAGTCTAGAAAAAAGGTGCCTGAGAGGGGACATGATTGAGACATACAAAATTATGCATGGAAGGGATAGAGTCGATAAAGGGATGTTCTTTTCCCTCTCTCAAAACACTAGAACCAGGGGGCATCCGCTAAAACTGAGGGTTGGGAGAGTTAAAACAGATAAAAGGAAGTACTTTTTTCCCCAGCGGGTAGTTAATCTGTGGAACTCTTTGCCACAGGAGGTGGTGATGGCATCTGGTCTTGATGCCTTTAAGAGGGGATTGGATAGATTTCTGGAAGAGAAGTCCATTGTGGGCTATAGGCCATGATGGATTGTGCAACCTCCTTACAAAGGTGGTGGGCTACTGGTACCGGGTGAAAGGGAGTGGCAACAGGATGCAAGCATCTTGTTGTCTCATGCCTCCATGGGGCACCTGGTGGGCCGCTGTGAGATACAGGAAGCTGGACTAGATGGGCCTTTGGCCTGATCCAGCAGGGCTCTTCTTATGTTCTTATGTAAGGGAGAGGAGGGATTTACATGACAGGGTAAAGCTCCTTGCAAAACCTAGAGCTCTGCCCTCCCTGTTGAGACGCCACTGCATTACTAACAAGGACCAATAACAGGTAAGCTGCCTGGAAAAAACAACGCAAGGCTGTCAGTAGACTTTAAATGATTTTTGAAGAGGTGCTGTTTTTTGGAGGGCATTTGCTGGAGAGGGTCAAGAGATAAAAGGTTCAGCACCCCTTGCTGGTCATCAATTTCCCCCCTGTAGGTAACCATCTCCTCCTGATAATGAAAACCCCAGGTTGAGACCTGCCTGCTGTCCTCTCGACAGGAACTTCCACAGCCTCTAATCAGCTCAATTAGCTCCTCTGCATTTTTTCTAGGGTAGCAATTCCAAGAGGCTCCTTGATATGCTTCTCTGCCTTTGCAAGTGTAATTGCTCAGATTTGCATGTGTGTGGTTTTTCGGAGCAGAATTGTAAACAGGATTTGGGCTGTTTATGACATATTTTTGGATACTAGAGGCAGCGGTGTTAACATTTTCATTCAGCTCCTGATTAGTACATTCCTACTAGTGTGCCACTTCACTTGAAATTATGGACTTTCTCCCTGCTCCCACTACCATTTGCATCAGAAGCACAAACTTTAAAATAATTAAGAACTTCTTCTGTTAAAGTTGCATTCCCTTTTGCTTAAAGTAAATAATATTATTTTAAATATTTTAAAATATTTTTTTAAAGGACTTTAAAACTCCTGGTTTTTGGAGAAAGGTGCATGATTTTTAAACTACAGGCAAGACCCATCTACATAACGTGCCATGCTGATAAGCAAGACCAAAACACATTGAAAACGCTTGTAAGCCAAAGCTCAACAGGACTGCGAGATACCAGCAGGCGCTTTTCCCTGCTCCTTATCAATCCAGCTGTGCAACATCATGGCCGCTAGGTTAGAGGAGCCATGACAGAAGCTGTGTGAACTGAAAAGGGTTACACAGAGGACTGCCTTAATTTGGAGTCAAGAAACTTGGCAACGCTATGTCCTCCACTTTTGTGTACTTAAAAAGGTAAAGGTTTCCCCATGACTGATTGGTCTAGTCGTGACCGATTGTAGGGGGCGGTGCTCATCTCTGATTCTAAGCCGAAGAGCCGGTGTTTGTCCTAGGACAAGCTTCCTTGGTCATGTGGCCAGCATGACTATACACTGAGGCGCCTGGAACACTGTTGCCTTCCCACCAAAGTGGTACCTATTTATCTACTGGCATCTTTATGTAGATAGGTTGGCAGGAGCTGGGGCAGGAGCCAGCTCCTGCTAGGTTGGCAGGAGCTGGGACAAGCAACGGGAGCTCACTCTGTTGCATGGTCTCAAACTGCCAACCTTCCGGTCAACAAGCTTGCAGCTCAGCAGTTTAACCCACTGCGCCACCACGTCCCTTATGTACTTTGTGTACTCGCAACACCCCAATTCTTAAATTAAGAATACTTGAGCCCACTAGTGTAGCTAGAGTGGAGGCAAAACAGGTAAGTGCTGCAGGCCCCACAATGCGCCGTGTAAACAGCCCCTCCCACTCGCTGTTGCAGCCATTCCAGCAGATTGGAAGGAACAGTGAATATACACTGCTACCTTCTAGTTTGCCACCAGCACAGCCAGCCCCCTTTCCTCCCTCCTTCTTCTGCAGTGGCCCTTTAAACCAAGCAGGAAATGCAGAATGCTTTGGGGGCACTCCTAGGGTGCTCAGCATGTCCTGCTTGGTTTAAAGGGCCCACGCAGAAGAAGGAACAAATATTAATTTGTTAATTAATTTGTTAATATTAAATGTGCTTTATGGTGTCCTCCACCCCATCTCCATTCAGAGACGCAAAATAAGGGGTGCATGGGTGATGGGAGTGAATGGTAATGGCAGTGGGGAGAGAGCCTCAGGCAGCCCAATAGCTTCTGCCTACCTTGGAATTGGGACTGTTTATAAACAGGAAAAATTCATAAATATTTATTAATCTCTTAGGAATCCCATGTTCTTAAGTGTTCTAGATAGTAAAGGATATTTTGTTGAGACCGACTGTGCTGTTGGAGGGAAAAGATAAATGAATTAATAAACAAGAGTGTCTTGTTCACCACACGCACACATACATACACGTACACACACGCACACACGCGTACACACACACATAGTAGGAAGTGAAGGGAAAAATACAAAAGGGAGGAGTGAAGCAGGAACTGAAGGGAAGAGTACAAATGCACAGGTTAAGTCTTTTCAAGCTCCTATTTATTTCCACTGGGTGTGCTCAGAAATGAGTTGTGTCTCTTAAAGGTAAAGGTTTCCCCGCAACCGATTGGTCTAGTCCAGGGGTAGGCAACCTTAAACACTCCAAGAGCCATTTGGACCCGTTTTCTGGAGAAAAGAAAACCTCGGGAGCCACAAAACCCTTTTGACATCTAAAATGAAGATAACACTGCATATATAGTTTTTTTTTTTACCTTTATGCTATGTATAAAAAAACTATAGCGTGTTGCATTTTTGAAATGAATGAACTGTATAAAAATGTATAAAAATGACCCCCCTTCCCCAGCCCAAGGTATCGGTGCTGGAGCGCTCGCGGCTGAAAATCGGGTCTTGACATTCATCATTCGCTGTCTCCAGCTTTCTCTCTCTCCCACCCCCAACCCTGCCACCAATCCTCCACAGCCTTCCGATCGCGCGTAAAAAAAAGAACGGCAGAACAAAAACCAGCCACCACGCTGCACCTTGCACGGCAATGCGGCGGATCGCCCGTTTGCAAAGAGCACATACGACAAGCAGCAGCAGGATGGGCGGGCAGGGCAGACCCCAGAGCCGAGCCGAGCAGCTGCCCGTGCAACTTCTGCCACTATGGTGTGTGTGTGTGTGTGTGTGTGTGTGTGTGTGTGTGTGTGTTTCAAAACGGTGGAGGATTTTTTATTTTTAGGTTTGCAAAAGGGGGATTCCAGGCTCGTGCACAGGAACTTTTGCAACTTGCATGCCATCGATGCAAACAATCCCTCCACGTTACAGAAAGAGGGACCGGGCAAAAGATCCTGGAAAATGGGTCGGGGACACACACACACAACTGCGAGACCCGGCGCTTTCCGTGCTTGTAAGCGGGAGCTGCCCCAACGTGTGCAAAACCAGGGGCAACTTTGCAACCCGACCGAGAGCGAGCCAGAAAGTTTTCCCCACCGGCTCTCTGCTGCACGCCGCCGCCCCCCGCCATGCTCCATCCCAGCTCTGCGTGCGAAGCAATGCAAACACATGGAACAGTCAACACAAAAAGCCACGCACCCTTCCAGCCGGTGGATCAGCTCTGGAGCTTCGCGGGTTGCCTTCTGCACAAGGCTATCCACAGACCGAGCGGGAGCGCAGCCTCTGCCTCCGCCAGCACGCTCTCCCGCTTCCCAGAGCAGTGTGCAGCGCGGGACTGGTGCCGAGCGGAGAGGCGCTCTTGGTAGCAGCTCCCGGCTCGGACGGAAGGGGAGAAAAGGGGGCGATTCCCAACCTGCAGCCCTGAGAACAGTGCAGCCTACCGGGAGGGAGAGCGAGCCTGCGGTCGCAGCCAATGCTGGGAGCCTCCTTTGCTACTTTCACCCAGACTCCGGAGCCGCAGCAGACGGCTAAAAGAACCACATGCGGCTCCAGAATCATGGGTTGCTGACCCCAGGTCTAGTCGCTCATCTCCATTTCTAAGCCGAATTGCTGGCGTTTGTCCGAGAACAAGCTTCAGTGGTCATGTGGCCGGCATGACTATACACCAAGGTGCATGGAACACGATTACCTTCCCACCAAAGTGGTACCTATTTATCCACTCGCATTTTTACATGCTTTCGAACTGCTAGGTTGGCAGGAGCTGGGACAAGCAATGGGAGCTCACTCCGCTGCATGGTCTCGAACTCCCAACCTTCCGGTCTGAAAGCCCAGCAGCAGCGGTTTAACCTGCAGTGCCACACGTCCCTTACACTCTGTCTTACACTCATTTTAAACAAGCTAGTCCTGCGCTAGAACAGGACTAGTACACCATATTACTAGTCACCATAGAAAACCATATAAGTTCACGTACACAGTGCTAAGGCAGTTCCCTCAGGCAGAATAAAACGAAAGCCTTGTTCCCCCAGACAACCAGTGAAATGTTAAATTCATACCTGGACTGTACCAGATGGACCACTTTGGCCACAAATGGGGCTGAAATGACTGAATGCTGCTCATATCAAAACATTTTAAAAAGTGAGAGGTTATAATCTTGCTTCTCCCTAATGTGCTCATTATACAGAGATTTTTTTGCATGGAGAAGCAGTCGGCCCTGGAGCCCCCTTTGACCAGAAGTGGCACAATCCAGATACAGCTTTAGAACGATCTTTTCTGCACTTTGTGGGAACAAGACTCAGGGCGCAATCCTAACCTGGAGTTCGACTGGTGCAGTTAGGCTAGCAAAGGTTGACCGGCGCAAGGGACACTGTAACGTATGTTTGGACCACTCTTGGAGTCAGGGAGGATGGCACACATCTGTGTACTTGTGCCTCTGACTCCGAGAATACTCCAAACATGCTTTATGGTGTCCCTTGTACCAGCCAAAGTTTGCTGGCCTAACTGTGCCGGCCTAATCTGGTTAGGATTGCCCTCTCAAATTCATCAGCTCCACTGACAAGCTTAAAAAATAAAACAAAGAAGATAATTTTGGTTCCTAGCATTTATGGTGGCAGAAGCTTTTGTGGACTAGAGTCTTCTTTGTCAGGTCCTGAAATGCAAGAGGTATAAGCTCAGCTACAGAATAAGAAGCAAAGTTGCCACTGAGAACAGCAGAAATTGATAACACAAATTTCCTCTTTGCTGTGCTAATTTAACACCTATGGTGGGGAGAGAAAACATGGACTCTTGATGGAGCTCCAAAGGTGCCATTTGCACTAAACAACAGCCAGTCTGATGGAATATCTCCTAAAACACACTGTAATAATATTTCCTTTAAGGAATTCTTCACAATCTTTGTGCATATTATTCTTTCCTGAGGAAGATGGACTGCAATAGGCATCTCAAAGTTACATTCATAGATTTCACACTAGGAGATGCTGACGGGTTGTGGCAGAGAGAGAGAGAGACCCTTCATTTCCACATCTGCCGGGGCCCATATTGCAAGTATTGTGCGAAACCACCCCGACAAATATAGTGCGTCGTTTAAACATTAATGCACAGAGTTAACATAATGGCATTGTTTCAGTAGTACTGATCACACGTTCCCTTTCTGCCAAGTTTGTCCACAGGATCTTTTGTGTTAGCTTTTTCCTTCATTATTCAGGCAAGAAAGCCCCCAAAATTCCCTTCTTTCACTTCACAGGCTGCAATCCTAAATTCACTTCCTGAAGCTTAAATCCCACTGAGCTCAGTCAGTAGCACTCCAGAGGCCTCTGCTGGCAATTTTGTAACAGCTCTGTCAAATGGGGAGAGAAGACTAAACACACACTTGGGTAAACAACATGGCTGCTGGTACCACTACAAGTTCTGATATTGCATCTGAAAGTGCATGTAATGATTGAGATTCCAGGTGTATTTATATAACACTGAAGCCCTTTTATGTACTGAAGACAACATGGTTGCTACTATCACTTCTCAGGTGACATGTAAAAGTTTGTGTCTGTGTGATAACGATTCTTTGTGTGTTTGTGTAACAGGCAAGCAACACCTGGGACGACCATTCTCTTGAAAGCGACGGTCTTTGTTCTCCAGCAGAGGACTTTTATAGTCCTTCCATTGAGATCTTGGCAATATGTGGCAGCAGTGTGATGCAGCTTCAAAAAAGGTGAACACAATTTTCATCTGCAATAGTTGAACCGTAGCTTCGAAGTCACAAGAAGTAGTGGTTCTGTTTTACTCCACATTGGTCAGATCTCACATGGTGTGCTGTTTCCAATTCTGGGCATCTCACTTTAGGAAAGATGCAGTCAAACTGGAAGGGGTTCAGAGTAAAGTGATGAAGATGATCAGAGGACTGAAGAACAAGCCCTATGAGAAAAGGTTGGGGAATTTGGTGTATTTAGCCAGGAGAAGGCTGATAGCACTCTTCAAGTACCTGAAGGCCTGTCCTATGAAAGAAGGAACCATTTTGTTCACAACTGCCTCTTAGAACTAGGCCCAATGGGTACAAACTGCAAGAGGAGATTCCAGTTGGACATCAGGAAGAAACTCTTCACAGTAAGAGCAGTTCAGAAATGGAACAGATTGCTGAGGGAGGTGGTGAATTATCCCTCACAGGAGAGCTTCAAGCAGAGGCTCAACAAGCACCTGCCGAAGATGCTCTAGGAGGATTCCCTGCTACAGGCAGAGTTGGACTAGATGACCTTGTGGGTCACTTTCAACTCTATAATCTTCTGATTTATCATGTAAACGTTTGCATTCAAACCATGTGCTTTATCACTTTGCTAAGCCCTCAGCCAGCCTGTATTCATTTGAATCAACATGAGCTGAATCATCAAGTAATTGATATCAAGTTGTGTACTTATCTGTGTGGATGTCTGAAATTTCCCCTACCTAGATCTCCAGCTCTCTTCTCCAAGCCAAATCTAAAAGGCTGTTCTCAGGCTTCATGCCGCTTGACTTCTCTTGAGTACTTTTGATTGTACTATCCTCTTCATCAACCTTATTTACCTTATACTTCTCCAACCCCATTTCCCCCCTATTCTCCAATGGTATTTAGTTCCATTTCATTACTTTCACATTCATTCCTCATCCTCTTCTTTACTCACTCTGATTTCTGGCACTGCAATCAGTGATTTTATGGTCTTAGTTACCACCTTCCTGCCAGTAGTCCAATTTTTATACATGTAAATGTTTGCCCTTCTGTCTTCAATCTGTTTCAACAGATTTGCCAACATTTGCATTGTTGGATGTCAGCCACGATCAAATGATCCAAATCACTGTAGTCAGGACATCAGAAATCCATAGCAATTATACCAATATTGAAAGCCGAAAGGTCAGACTGGCTGGGTGGGCCCTTTGCTGGGAACTGACCCTTAGCCAGTGTCCAGCCTGGTTGACCTTGATGCCACTCTTGCGGAAGTCGGAAGTCGTATGAACATGGAAATTGGCAAATTGCCTGAGAGCGACACCTGCAAACAACTCAGTCAGAGCATGTAAGGTCAACTGAGGTTGATGGGACTTCTTATCAGTAAACTGCACACTGTAGCATTGTTATGGTGAAAGGCCCGCCAAATGTGCATCAAGCATAATAGTTCCAAAGAACCTTTGCTGACCAGGCCTGGTAAATCCTGTCTCAGCATTATTTTCATAGACATCAACAGTTAGTAGTCACAGATGATATGTTTATGCGGTGAAGACCTGCAGTGTTCAGGCACTTCTACCCATAGTTGAACTGGGGCACGGGGGCTTCCATTGTTGGCCAAATTCAGGCAAATACTAGCAAAGGGATTACTTTGCAGCTGCTAGAGTACATGGGTAGCATCTCAACTAGTGTTTCCCATGTTGTGGGCTACCTCTGTGCGTGGATGTTCCCTCTGTGAATGGAGGAGTGTTCAACTCATGCAAAGATGCCTTCCCCTGGAGTGGGAAGCAAGTAGCACCTTGAGGCAGCAGAATGTTGCATGGAGAGAACTTCTGTTCATTGAAGGCAGCTCCTGACACAGAAATATAAGTTGGGATGCAACCCAAGTATCTAAACACAAACTTGGGCCATATGTCCAAGGAGTAATTTGCCTGTGAGCAAAACCCACCATATGTGCAGTCTGAATTTCCCAAGCCATCGTTTTCAGCTGCCTCTTTGGAGGTGGAAACTATAGCAGAAGAATGTGAAAGGAAATTCAGGTCTGTAGGCAGAGTGTTAATTGCCCATTAGTCTTTCTTTGGACAGCAGCTTTGGCCCACCAAAGCGGGCTGAATAATGGCATGCTTGCCAATGACCTGGTGACTCTCCTTTCTAGAATGGAACTAGTAATTTATCAAAAGTTGGAAACTAAAGAATATGAGTGAGGCTTGCTGACTCGATCCAGCTTTTTCTTTCCGCTCTGAGAGACACAATCGGTATCTTGACCTTCAGCTTTTTCAAACTAGAAACCTACCTACGAATGCTGACACAATGGGATTTCCCTTCTTTCTAGAAATAAATCTTCAAGTCATATTTAATTTTTAAAGGTCTCCTGGGTTATAATAACTGCACCACACTGGCAGGGGGAAGCTGCCACACACCTGCCTACGCTGATCAATAAAATATTGGGAACAGAATTTAGAAGCAACAGCGTCTTGCCTGTTACACTTTATGAAGATTTAAATTGACTCTGCTCTCTGACAGTAGTTTCTTCTTTCCTCCAGGCAGGTTAATGACCTCATCACCGTTATCTGCGAAAAAGGGAAGCCACTTTATTTTTGTGTATTCAATATCTGTGTATTCAATATTCATTTTCTGTCTTCAATATCTGCCTTGTAATCAAAATAACCGAGGCTGTAAACTCCAGGTAAAGGGAACAGAAACAACCCCCCACCATATATTCTTCAGCTCGGCCTGCTACTGCTGCCAGTGCCGCTCTTCCAGTTCCTCCTACCATTGCAAGTTTTTTAGTTAGGTTCAAACCATACTTGATGCTTTACAGAACGTGGGTGTGATGTTGCATTTGTGATCCAATAGGTGTCTGAGACAACTGTGCATATGTCTGCGACAGCAATCCTGGACATAGTGCTGAAGCTAGTTTGGGCTTTGCCATGGTACTGCGTGAAGCACTGGGGCAAGGTTTAGCAAGTGGTGCCCCAGAGGCCACATCTAACCCAAGACTTGCCATCTGACACCTGCACAGAAGGACTGCAGTCTAGGGATGCTTGTAAGAGGGTTAAAGGTCCTATTATAGAGTTGCCACTGCCTATTACTGTTAGTGGCGTCGTGAAGGGGGCAGGGGGGCAGGCTGCACCTGGTGATGCGTACAGAGGGGGTGACACCACCAGGGACTGCTAAAATCGCGGTTTTAAAAGATAATACCATCATGCTATATACTGTTGGATGTGGAATGTCACCCAGAATTCAATGAAAAAACCAGAGTGTAATATCTTCATTCCATCCAAGGTTATGGCCAAAAAACTAAAACCCCAAAATTTTCTGGTCTTCGACCGCAATAAATGATTTGTATTTGTAAAACCCCAAAATACAACTTCTAATGTAAAAATCATGATTTTTTTTTAAAAAAATTGCAGTTTTACAGAATAATACCATCAAGTTATATACCATTGGATGTGGAATTTCATGAGGAATTAAATGAAAAAAAACCAGTGTGTCATATCTTTATTCTGTCAAAAGCTATGGCCAAAAAAACTGAAAATACAACTTTTTATGTAAAAATTACGATTTTTAAAAAAATCATTATTATGAGTCAGTGCTCATTTCCATTTATCAGAGCTAATCCTAGAACTTTTATTTAATTGTGTCATCAAAAGTGTCATCAAATTGGCCACAGGTTTTTTTGTTGGTTACTAATTTGTTGGGTGACTTGTACTATAGTTAAATAAACAAAGTTGCTGTATGGTTTGGGAAGAGGAGATCCATCATGGTGGGTGATGCGCTGACCTCCCGCCCCAGGTGACACAAATTCTAGGAATGCCACTGATTACTGAAATGTATTTTCTTTCTCTTCTTTCTGGACATTGGTCTGGTTTCTGGTCAGAATAAACTTCTGATTCTTTCCTTACATTAATTTGGGTAGCAAGTGTTGGAGGGCCGGGTCTATCCCATTGAATCCTTCTGGTCAAATCTGTCAGGGAGGGACTGGGTGACTCAGAGAGCAATCCTAACTTGCGCTGGAACAGCAAGGCCAGAGGGCCTGCGCTGAGTCTAGCACAAGCTGGGAGCACTCAGGAGCCTCCCTGGGGCAGGGCACATTTGCACCTTTGCCCCAGGGTAGGCTCCAGCCCCCTCATGTGCTCCTTGATCTGCACCTGCTATTTAGCAGGCGCAGAACTGAGGCCCAAATTGGGGCCACGCAGTCTGGGGATGGAGGCTTGGATGTGGCCTACTAGCCCTCCCTGGGCTAGCACACCTCCCAGCCTGCTCACCCTGCCCAGTTCCTCTCTCCCCCTGCCCAGAACCACTCTTGTCCCTGCCAAATTCGTCTGGTGCATGAGTGGAGTAGCATGGCCATGGGTCGGCACCCTTGGGCCAATGCTGCTGCTAGTGTCGGCCCAATGGCACAGTTTGGGATTGCGCCCTCAATGCTATGATAGTTCCTGTCGCACCTGCAGAGCAAATTCTCAGAGTCTGTTCTAAGGGAGTATTGTTCAAGTCTGCACAGAGGCATAACTAAGTGGAGCCTGAGGGGCACCTGCCCTGGGTGCTATGTGAAGGGGGACACTTCTGCCTTAGTTACAGAGGAGGGGCTGGCAGCTTCGCACCCCCCCATTCCTTCTCCAAATGGAGACTCCTTCTCCAAAGGGAGAAGGAACAGGGGGTGTGAAGCTGCGACAGTAAGCACTCCCTCCTCTGTGGAGAACCCAGAAGTGGCATCACAATGCCACGTGATGCCATGATGTCACTACCCCAGGATCCGGAGCAATGTGTTACGCCTCTGAGCCTGTGGCCTTTAACCAATGGGGTCTCTTAGGGTTCCATTTTCACCTCTGCACTGTTTAACATTCTGCGTAGTAGCCAAGCCCAACTGCTAGCATATCACAGGTCAGCAGACCAGAGAGAAAGAGAGATTCTCTGTTTCACTCCATCAGACATGTAGAATTCTACAGAGACTATTATTGGACTATCTATAACTGTGAGATAAATTGCTGCTAGGAACAGTGAGCCAGAGAAACCTATTTTCCTGATGAGTTAGTCATATGAAAAGTTGAAATATTTATTAAAATTTTATTGAAGAAGAGGATGTTGGGACTGGAGAAAGGAAAAGAAATGGATTAATACAATAATTTAAAAATAATGATGGTCATTTGGTTGCTGAAGGTGAATTTTATTCATTGTGTGAAACCTGTATTGCCTGCTTTCTCTGGAAGTGGTACTCCAGGGCTCCTGCTGGGTTTCTGAGCTTCCCACAGAGTCACAGATATATGTCTGGCACTTTTGGGGCAGCGTTGGCTGGTAGTTTTAGGATCCAACTGGCCCCTTGTGTCAAAAGACATGTGTGTGTTTCCTGTCTCCTCCTGTTGCTTTCCCAATAAGTGTCGCAAATTATGAGAAGGGGCAATTCAGATGAACCATGCCCTCAACCCACACTGCCAAACCTCATTTTAAATAGGGTTAGCAATGCAAATGGGGTCAATGATGTTTCCTCACTCCATTAGGAAGATCTGTGAGGGAACCGAAGGGAGGGACCGGGATGTACGCAGACATATCTTTCAACGTACGTGGGACCAGTTGGACAAAAAAGGCATATCTAAGCCTGCCATTTTTTTCTTCTGATTCACTTGAAGGGGAAATGAATGTATGTAGTTTATTTCTATCTAGCACCTTGACCCATTGTGGTGAAAGAGAAAAAAGAGGCAAATGTTTTAAAGCCCAAATGTTCTACACAGCAGACCCAACCATGGATTTCACATGTCTGCCCAGTCTTATAGTCTGGTTTGGGGGCGGGAGGCAGGGGTCTGGCCTACCACACTAGCAAGCAGCTTGGTGAGAACTGTGTGCTCAGTCCTCCAAACCTGCTTCAGATCCAGTGGGGAAAAGGTGTGCAATATCAGCCTCTGTGACCTGTGGAACTCCTTGTCACAGGAGGTGGTGATGGCAGTCTGGTCTGGGTGCCTTTAAAAGGGGATTGGACAGATTTCTGGAGGAAAAGTCTATAGCAGGCTTCCTCAAAATGCCAGGTGCAGGGAAGTGGCAAGAGGATGAAGGCATCTTGTGGTTGGGTAATCCCTAAGGCAGCTGGTGGGCTACTGTGAGATACAGGAAGCTAGACTAGATGGGGCTTTGGCCTGATCCAGCAAGACTCATCTTAGGTTCTTATATTGGCTAATGTATGATTGAACAGTTTGGATTGGCCAGGCCTAATATGGATACAGGCAACCAGGCATTTTGCCTTTGTTTCAACGACAAGAGGAGAATCTTTTGCTTGCTGCACTTTCTGTTCAGATTTATTATGCAAGACACACACACATCCCTAGAGAGCTCAGTGGTGGCACACAGGACTTGTAGGCAGAAGGCCCCAAGGCCAGATGAGATAGGTATGATTTGAGCCCTCTCTGAAAGGACAAGAGGGAGTGTGGAGTTCTTAATTCTTCTGGAAGGGAATTCCATTTTTGTGGAGCCATTGTCCCTGAAGTTGCCGAACTTGTCCCCTAGTTGCCATCCCTTTAATTTGGGACAGAGGGGGCACTTCAAAGGAGAGCCCCTTTAGAAGATCTAAGAAGGCAAACTGGTATGTATGGGAGAAGGCGGTACTTTAGGTAGGCCGGGCCTAAGTCATGAAGGGCCTTAATGATCAGTACTATCATCTTATTAAATTGAGATTGGAAGTGAATGGGCAGCCACTGCAGCTTCTGAAGGAGTGGTCCTACTGAGTCAAACTGTCTAGCCCCTGTTACCACACAGTAGCATTTTGTACTAACTAGCTGCCAAACTGTTCTCAAGGGAAGCCCTACATATAGCAACTTGCAGTAGTCCAGCATGGACCACCATGATCAGGTCAGAATGGCACAAGTGTGGTCGAAGTTGGCATTCCTAGCCACAGCTGCTACCTGGCTCCCCAGAGACAGCTGAGAGTCCAGGATCACTCCCAGACTGCGCACCTGTTCTTGCAGGGGAAGTGTCACTCCATTCAGAGTGGGTGAAAGACGTAGTGCTTGCACTGAGGATTTCCTGACCAGGAGGACTTCTGTCTTTTCTGGATTCAGTCTTAACCTATTGGCTTTCATCCATACCCCAACTGCCTCCAGGCAGCGTCCCAGGACCTTCACAGCCTCTTCAGTTTGGGGTGGAAAAGAGAGATAGAGTTGAGTGTCATCAGCATATTGGTGACACCCCACTCCAAACCTCTGGATGATCTCCCCCAGAGCATGGGGGATAAAATAGAACCCTGAGGCATTCCATATGGTAAAGGCCAAAATGTCACGCAGGTGTCCCCCAGAATCACCATTTGGGGCCTGTTAGCCAGGAAGGAGTGGAACCATTTCAGAGCAGTGCCCTTTCATCCCAGATTGGCTAGCCAATCCAGAAGAATACCATGGTCCATTGTATCAAAAGCTGCTGGGAGGTCTAGCAGGACCAGTAGGGATGCATTTCCCTTATATAGTCCACAGTGAAGGTCATCCATGAGGGCGACCAAAGCTGTCTCTGTCCCAAAAACTGGTCTGAATCCAGATTGAAAGGGGTCTCTGCCTCCTCTAGGAACCTGCCTCCTCTAATCTGCCTCCTCTAGGAACCCTTGGAGCTGGATGCTCCACCTGCTCAATCACCTTCTGTAAGAAAGGCAGGTTGGAAACTGGTCGATAGTTGTTTAAGTTAGTGGGATCCAGAAATAAATATGCAGAGGCTAACTAATATATTTTTCATATTTATTTTGGGTATTTTAAATATCATTTTTCAATTTGTATACTTAAAAAAAATTGAAACATTGAAATCCACTTCAAAAGTTACAGTTGGAGTGAGTTGGTTCTTTAAATGAAGTCAGGTGCAAGGATGCAAGGGAGAATGCCAGGTGCAAGGGAACGGCAACAGGATGCAGGCATCATGTTGTCTCATGTGCTCCCGGAGGCACCTGGTGGGCTACAGTGAGATACAGGAAGCTGGACTAGATGTGCCTTTGGCCTGATCCAGCAGGGCTCTTCTTATAAGTCTGATAAGCTTCAAAATAGAAATAAGTAGCAGGAGAAAAAAATATTCTAATAGAAATGTAATTTGTTTTAGTAAGGGCCTTATTGGGGTGTGGCTATTCATGCTTGTCATGATGAGCTCCTGCACTTTAAAATGTACCAAGACTGTACACATTACTGCGTAAAATGTGACCCTTCCTGGTCTAAAAACCATTTCTGACACTGGCACCAATAAGAAGTGTTAAAATGATTGAAAGAAAATCACACTACTATGTTTGCAAAGTCTAATGGGTTATAAGTCTTGACTTAACAGTTATGTGTGAAAGGAACAGGCAATCTATTTTGGAATATATTTCTTATGAAAGACATTCATTGTTTTGCCTGCTGCTGCTGGAAGCACTTTTTCCTCTGTGTTTATAAGCTCTCATTTTCTCATTAACTGCCTCTGGTAAGCAACTGGAATCCCTCATCATTTATTTTTTACTAGCTTTTTGTTACCCGGCGTTGCCCAGGTAACAAAATGATCTTCCAGAGTTTATGAGTTTTGCACCCCTTCTCGCCCCCCATGCTGATGGGGGCCGAACCCGGACTCCAACCACATCAGAAGCGTCGCCGCTCACCTCGGTGACCCCGTAAACTATGGATCCAATGCTGATTTTGTCCGTTTTTGACCGTTCTCACATGGGGGGCCCTGTGCACCCCCACCCCTGGGGGCGCTAGGGGGGCCTGACCCCCGCAGTGTTTGTCACCAGGCTGCAAGGCACACGTGTGCCGAGTTTGGTGCCAATCACTCCAGGCGTTCCAGCAGTGTTTGTGGCCAGGCCGCTAGGCATCCGCATGCCGGGTTTGGTGCCAATCGGTCAAGGCATCACAGCGGGGCATGGCAGACGTTTTGTTTTGCACCCCTTCTTGCCCCCCACGTCGAGGGGAGGCTGAACCCGGACTCCAACAGCATCGGGAGCATCGCCACTCATCTCGGCGACCCCAGAAACTGTGGATTTGACGCCAATTTTGGCTGGTTTTGACCGTTTTCATGTGGGGACCCCTGTGTACCCCCACCCCCGGGAGTGCTAGGGTGGCC
Organism: Lerista edwardsae; assembly: GCA_029204185.1. NCBI lineage: Eukaryota > Metazoa > Chordata > Lepidosauria > Squamata > Scincidae > Lerista > Lerista edwardsae. Next base: position 17,598,991 of record JAJKFI010000008.1, read on the forward strand.
TGACCTCCGCAGTGTTTGTTGCCAGGCCACAAGGTGTATGCATGCCAAGTTTCGTGCCGATTGCTCCAGGCGTTGCGGAGCCTATGCGAAACACACACACACACACACACACACACACACACGCGCTCTTCTTTATATATATACTAGCTGTTTGTTACCGGCGTTGCCCGGGGGACAAAGTATCCCCAGCTTGTATTAGGAGAAGGAATGAATACAGGGAGAGAAGCACGCAAAGGAGCATAATGCAATTGGTACACTCACCGATCAGTAGCTGCAGGTCCTGTGGCAGGATAGCCCTGACGTATGAGAAACAGGCAGAGGTGGCCAGGTAGCTCCCTGCAAATAGGCCCCTCTCAGATCCGAGTGGGTGCTGGAACTCTCTGGATCCTGCCCTTTCCAGCCTGGCCAACTCAGGCAGGGCAAAGCAGTTTAGTTTCACTTTCCGTTCTGTCCCTGTGTAGTAGCTGAGCAACTCTAGCCCTCCCACATAACCTGCAGAATCGTTTGTGACCACAGGGTGGCAGCAGACCTGTAGTCCAATGCAATCCCCTTGGTTCCTGACGAACCAGGCCCCCTCCCTGAAAAACGGGGGGCTGTAGGGGGGTCTGACCCCCGCAGTGATTCCTTCCAGGCTGCAAGGCACGTGTGTGCCAAGTTTTGTGGCGATTGAGCAAGGCATGGCCGAGCCTATGCATAACATACATACACACATACACACATACACACACAGCCGCATACCCACGTCCGTTTTTATATATATAGATAGATTTTACCTAATATATATTTACCCTGCCTTTCTCCCACTCCTGTGGGCGCCCATCATTTTGGCATCCTACGAAGCCCACATAGTGGGCTCACAAGCAGTGTTTCTCAAACTGTGGGTCAGGGCCAACTTGGTGGTCCTCAAGTCAGGTGGGTCAGGAAGGCTAGGAGCAGCCATCTTGGAAGCTGCAGACCTTACTCTTGCTATACTCCTTTTGTGACAGTTGACAGAATTTTCAAGTGAGTTATTTTTTATTTTGTTTTTAGTTCAGTGATTTTACATATTATTTTGTCCTAATTTTGCTTTCTGTCAGAGATATTTCCTGGTTGTGTAATTGTTGCACTCCAAGAATGCCAGTTTGCATTCCAGGAATGTCATTTGATTATGATACAATGACGGCACATCCTGTTTGATTATTTCTGGTTATGACATCACTTCCAGGTTAATGACATCACTTCTGGTGGGTCCTGACACAAGTGCCATTCTAGAAAGTGTGTCCTGGTTTAAAATGTTTGAAAACCACTGACTTAGAGCATTCAACCAGAGAGCACTTCTCCATTTTTATAAAAAGTTTATTATTGGTAAGTTGTTAAATCTCTCTAAACGTAGGTGCTATTCTCATAATTGAATGCACATTACACTGCATGTAGCAGACAAAAAGCTTAATGTGTGCTGACTTCCCACTTCCAGCATCCCAAAGTGCCTATGTGCTCTTGAAACCATGTGCTGAATTCAACATGCAAATAGCAATTCACATATCAAGTGGTTTGTACCGAGATGTCAGAAGTAGAATTTAGTACATGACAACTGTGGTCTAGTTTAACATTGGGGAGAAAAGCAGTGGGCACTTTAAATGCATGTGCTGGTCCATTTGCTTGCCTTCTTTTTCTTTTCTTTTTTTACAAATTGTATTGAGTGAAAGCCTGAAACAGGGGGACATTGCAGCAGAGGTCAGGGGCTTTAACATTTTGCCACCTTGTGGTTCCGATTCCAATTGCATGCTATTTTAACAAAAAAAAGCTTCCATTGGCTTTCAATGGATGCTTTCCCCACCCCAAAACTAAAATGAAGGGGAAGTGATAGGGATAAAAACCATAGCTCAGGAAGGCAAAATGCTAAAACCCACTACTACAGTTTCATCCTGTTTCAGCCACACATGCCCGTTTGCCAAAAAGAAAAGGAAAAAACTGGGCCAGCAATCCAGTTATCTTTCTGAGGTGTCTTCACACCACAGTGCAGATCCTTTTGCCGGCTGCATGGCAGCTTGTCAATGTTTCCTGATGCATAGTGATGGCATCGTACACATAAAGCATCACTAATCTTCCAGGAATGCTGAGCTCCGAGCTGCAAAGACTTTGGCTCAGCTGGGTTTTGAGCTGCATGACTGCACATCCATGCAGCTTAAAGAGAACAATGGCCAGCACATGCAATCAAGGCGCAATCCTAACCTGGAGACAGAGGCGGATCTACAGGGAGGGCAAAGCTCTAAGTGTTGCAAGAAGCCTTACCCTGTCATGTAAATCCCTCCTCTCCCTTGCTGCTGTAGCCAGTAAGCAACGCCAAGATGTTGCTTTTCCCTGTGAGGATTGGCTAAGACGGTGCAGGAGAGGAGCGATTTCCACTGCAAGGTAAGGCTTCTTGCAAAACTTAAAGTTTTGCCCTCCCATAGATCTGCCTCTGCCTGGAGAGGCCAGCACAGTTAGGCCAGCAAAGTTTGGCTGGTACAAGGGCCACCGAAAAGTATGTTTGGCCACCGAAAAGAATGCCGCACATCTGTGTGCTGGCCTCTCTGTCTCTGAGGGTGCAATCCTAAACTGAGTTAGGCCAGCCTAAGATAAACCAGCAAAATTTGACTGGCATAAGGGACACTGTAAAGTATGTTTGGACCACTCTCGGAGTCAGAGAGGCCAGCACACAGACATACACCACCCTCCCTGACTCCAAGAGTAGTCCAAAAACCTTTTTTATGGTGGCCCTTGTGCTGGCAGAACCTTGCTGGCTTAGTTTATGCCGGCCTAATTCCAGTTTAGGATTGCACTCTGAGAGTGGTCCAAGCATACTTTACGGTGTCCCTTGTGCTGGCTAAACTTTGCTGGCCTAACTGTGCCGGCCTAACTCCAGGTTAGGATTGCGCCCTCAAAGTAATGTGTATTTTGGCCCTAAGCATTTCCTTCTGCTAGCGTAGGATTATGACAGAAAGCCCAACTGTGAGAGGAATCTGTCCCATTGCTGTTAACATATGTGCATGCCCTTTTTAAAAGGTGAGATCCTTCAGGATGATGAGCCACCAGAGGTGAGGCTTATCCGACAAGCCCTACGTCTTACAAGGTATCGGCCATTAAAATTGGACCTCAGGCTGTGAACAGCTACTGCATTTCATTTCCAGTGTATGATTCCCCATGATTATGCTGCTTCTGCTGTGGAAACCAGGCGGAAACAAGGCTTTTTGTTTATTCCCTTATTCTACAGCAAGAATAGCCATCCAATGGGGAATCCTTGTTATGTGGTTGAAGCAATTTGATGACCTTACCAACTCCTCAAGCACAAATGTGGCTTCCTGACCCGGCTTGAATTCTAATTCGTGCCCTAGCAGGCTCAACCAAGCCAAATAATAGCAAAGTCCTCTTTCAACAGGATCGACAGTTGGGGTCGGCCTGATAACAGAGATGTACTACTAAACCCAAATCTGCAAACAAATAGAGGAGCCAGGAGCAGCTGCACCCTGGGCCATAGAATGTTTGAGAAAGACTGAGCTAATAAATTAGTATGTAGAGAGCAAGCAGGATTCCCAGATGGCAGGAAACAATTTGAAACAAGCTAGGCTATAATTAGCTAAGTTGTGGTGGGATTTCTTTAATAATGATGCGATGGCATCTTCTGTTAGCATCAGATTTGTGCCTGTTTTTGACTTCGCATAATAGACTCACCGCCATCCAAAAAAGGCTAATGAACACTTGCTTGGCAAGGAATGGCTGACAAAGCAAGCAATGGTTTTGGAGAGTGAATGGAAGCCATTCATAACTCACATAGGGTTCTATATTGCCATCAGCCCACCATTAAACAAACAAGCTACAGGGCTTATTGCCCACCAGTATCTACTGTATGTAGTGGTCTACTGGTAAAAGACCATCAACAGTTTCTGAACATTGCATGAACAGTTTCTGCCCAGGCTGCATGCTGCTTTGTGCTGGTGGTGTCACACATTACTTGGCTCAAGCCAGTACGTGGCTTCCTCTGCCTGAGTCATTCCATGGAAGATTCACCCAGCCAACTTTGGGCAGCAGGGATAGTTGTCAAATAAATGGCGGCATGTGAAATTCTGCATAGCTAAGAGCCTGGGTGCCCAGAAATCAGCTATAATGACATCATGACCAAATGTCTGGATGCCATGCCCTGTAGCCACAGCAGCAAGGATTCTTACAAGGAACGTGACTTCTCTTGTGCTGTATTGTGTTGTATTGCTGTGTTGCTGGGACGTGCTGTATTGTGGAGCACGTTGCAACAGCAGAGAGCACTTTTGCAAGACATGGCAGTGCTCTTCCTCTGCTGCTAGATTCTGCTGTACCCGCTGGAGACGTTAAGGTAGCAGTGGGGAAGGGGAGAGGGCAGAACTGGGTGGGGAGGCTGTAGGAGTAGGTGTATACAGTAGCAATGGCACATGCCAGATCCCTTGTTTTGCACTTTCTCCCCACTTTCTTTGTCTCCTTGGACTTGCTCCAGCTACAAAGCTGATGCGGGTCCAAGGGGTAAGGAGAAGTCCCCTTTCCCCTCTGAAGCAACCTGATCTCCCACTGCTGGGTCCAGCGCACTCATTTTTGGCTTGGCTGCATCAGTGGGGGGAGGGAAGATAGGATTGATCTTAGACTTTGAGAGTCTAATTTCTCTCCTTAGGATCTACCACCACCAACTAGCACCTTGGAATATTGTAATGCCCTGGATAAAGAAATAGCATGCCGTATCTCCATGATTCTTTGAAGTTTCTCCTTTTAAACCAATAGTTCCCAACCTCTTTAGCACCGGGATGCCTTTTATAGGTACAACAACTTATCAGGACCCCCCCCCTCAAGACCTAGGGCCGGAAGTGACGTTATTAACATTGTTTTTAGTAAGCACACTTTTGAAAGTCAAAACAACTCCACAGCCCTTTCAGAATGTTCTGAGTGCTTTGAGTTTTGAGTTCAGTGATTGATTCAGCACTGAGAACAACATTGCACAGAATGCCTTGTGGCTTCTCTATGCCATTGCTGATCAAAGTGGTAAAAGCAAATTTTAGAGAGTCTTCAGAGTATTTACATTCTTCTTCCCCATGTGCTGAGACTCACCTAGGCATGTACATGGAAGGTATGACATGCCAGATCAGAAAGAGAACCAGAAGAGACTTTATCACACGCATACACACACACCAAGACAAGCCCATAGCAAGGCTAATTTCCCTTGCAGCCACAAGCATTGAGGAAGTGGCACTTTAATGGGGAAGCCTCTTCCCTAGCCAAAATGAAGTTTCCAGGATGGTGATGCCCAGCTTTTTAAGATGGCTGCCCCAAGCTCTTTGCGACCCCCGAAAATCAGTTCATGACCCCTTTGGGGGTCCTCACCCCCAGGTTGGGAACCACAGTTTTAAACCATACAATATAATTGTCACACAAGAGAGAGAAAAACATTCATGTAGTGCCAAATTATGCATTAGATAGCGGTCTTTAAAAAATGAGCAAGCACAGTTCTAAGACATACTAATGTGTTGTTGAAGAAAACTTTCCTATTAAGACTGTGGGCGCAATTCTAACTAACTTTCCAGCACGGGATAAGGGCAATGCAGTTCTGAGGGAAGGGAGCAAACATTCTCTTACCTTGAGGAGGCTTCTGTGACTACTACTCCACTGCAGAATGCAGAACATGGCCTATTGGCACAGCTATGTCAATGCTGGAAAGTTGGTTAGGATTGCACCCTGTGTTCCTTTCTCTCGGATTAGGAGCAGAATGTCCATAGATGTTTCCCCCCCCCCCAGGTAATTTCTCTCTGTGTTTTAGTTCAGTGAAGTTTTTAGCTGAGAGCTGATCTTAGCTGCTTCCACTAACGACAAGTCCTGTTCAGCAGTAGCACAAAGATTGTGCTCTGATAACCATCATTCACGATCATGCAACTTTTCTGCGTTGCCCAAGAGACTTCAGAAACAACAATTACTCCTTTACTTGGGGGGAATACATTTGTCATGGCGAGCAAATGCAAATTTTATGGCAAGACAAAGAAGGCATTTCACTGTGTAGCATATCATATGTATTAACTTTAAAAACAAAACAACTTATATTGACACTGAAGAGAGCAGGTGAATATAAATTAAAGTCGACGAATGGGTAGAACACGAAATAAACAAGCCCAAAATGAAATCACTGAAAATATAACTGAATAGGTCCACTTTATACATCCATCTTTTGCGCCTGTCAGCTTGTTTTTGGAATCTCTCTGTTTCTATGTCATGCATTTTAAGATAGGGCCAGCCCAAGACCTCCAGAGGGGGCACGCAAAATACTGCCCCCCTTAACCAATGATATGTCAGCACCGGCTTCTCCCAGTCCCCAACATTCTACTCCAGTGCTCCCCTCCCCTCTATATTCCTCTTGC
>JAJKFI010000008.1:17605383-17629404 GCA_029204185.1 Lerista edwardsae
AGAGACAGCCCTGGTCTAGTAACAAACGAAAACTGCTGTCAAGCAACTGATTGAATGACCTGGGAACAGCTGCAGCTTTGTTGAAACTCATCAGGGGTGAGCCCAGTCAATGCCTAATTTAGGGCACAATCCTAAACTGAGTTAGGCCGGCATAAACTAAGCCGGCAAAGTTTGGCCAGCACAAGGGCCACCGTAAAGTATGTTTGGACCACTCTCGGAGTCAGAGAGGCCAGCACACAGACGTGAGCCATCCTCCCTGACTCCGAGAGTAGGCCAAAAACGCTTTATGGTGACCCTTGTGCTAGCCAAACTTTGCTGACTTAGCTTATGCCAGCCTAACTCCAGTTCAGAATTGCGCTCTAAGAGACCACAGAGCCCCAGTGGCATTCTTAGAGGGGAGGCAAAACACCAAGTTTTTTAAGTTCGTGAGAGCCCATGTAAAGTGGCCCCTTCCCCTTGCCTTCAGAGCCATTCACGGCTCGTTTTTGCAGACACCAATGGCTCTGAAGGCGAGGGGGAGGGGCCACTTCACATGGGTGTTCGGGAGTCTGAAAAAGTAGCATTTTGCCCCCCACTCTAGGAATGCCATTGCAGGGCCCAGTGTGACATGGGTTTTCTAAAGAAAGTGTGGGAACTAATATGTCATAAATGGAATATCCCTATTTCTACAAGTCACTTATTAGTCTTATATCCTGCTGTTCTTCAAAGAAGCTCAGTCCCACATATGGTCACCTGGCCTCACCCCTTTTATATGTACAACTTGTGAAAAAAGAAACTCTTGTGTTCAGGATAGTGAGGCTGACCTCAGGTCACCACAAAGTTTCCTACATTTAAAGTGAACTGCCCAACAGCTGATCATGCAAGAACAAGATTTTACTGTCAGTTCAAGACTTCCTTTTGGGCATTTTACCCAAGAAGCTTAAACCAATTTAAGTGGTGGCGAGAACGTTCTCTTGGTACTCAGATTGACTAGGAAGCCATTTTGGGGGAACAAATAATAAATGATGTTTACCGTGGAGCTTCAGAACTGTGAACTAGAACTTTGCTTTAAAGAAAACATTTTGAAGGCACCATTAATTTTAAAAAATACCTTTCATTTTGGTTCGTTGGCACCACAAATAGTTTCCATGGGAACATTATTTTCAGTGGTAGGAAGGCTTCATTTCGCAATGAAATTATGGAAGGCAGTAAAACCTGTGATTAACGGTTTCATCAAAGCATGGAGTGTTGCCTGCAATTGGCCCCATATTGCTAAGTCAGAGCCAAGGGGTACCAAGTAATCAAGGCAGCGATGGGTGGGACGTTATATATGGAGGCACAGCTGGTGCAAAGCCAATTCCAGGGAGATGCTAATCTTTTGCTAAGTGGCCAGAACTTGAGTTGATCAGAACTTGGCTTCTCTGGGAGTTGCAGCTGCTTGGCAGGGTGTCCATCGCTTCCAGGATAAGACGGGCTTATGGATGGTAAATGGAAATACAGAATGGGATAGAATCAGTGCCTGGCCATTAACCAGACATCGGAGAGTGGCTACTAGTAAATACGATTCCAAATAACTGTCAAGGACAGTGAAAAAACAGCAGGAGTAGAAAACGGAAGCTGAGCTATGGAAAGGCTCATTACTGAATTACGTAGGTACGGATGCTGATAGGAAACCAGTTGAAGAGGAACTCAAAGGAATACGTTTTAAAATCTATCAGTACCAAGTAGATTAGGTTTCTCTGCCAACAGAGCAAAGAGGCACCTTTTAAAGTGAAGGACTCTTATATTTCACAAGGGGAGAGCAAGTTCCCCAGCATGGCATCTTTTCCAGTAGCTGTTGCTGGTGTCTCTTTTGTGTCTTTTTTTAACATTGTGGGCACAATCCTAAACTGAGTTAGGCCGGCATAAACTAAGCCAGCAAAGTTTGGACAGCACAAGGGCCACCACAAAGTATGATTGGACCACTCTGTGTGTCAGAGAGGCCAGCACACAGACGTGAGCTATCCTCACTGATTCCAAGAGTGGTCCAAACACACTTTATGGTGGCCCTTGTGCTGGCCAAACGTTCCTGGATTAGCTTATGCTGGCCTAACTCCAGTTTATAATTGCACTCTTGTGACAGGGAACCATATATTTAGCTGTGTAAACCATTTTCCAAACGTTTTTGTTTATGGCATGCTGGCTATTTTCAGCTGGGAAGGGCTGAGCTCAAAGGCCAGGACTCACCTCCAGAATGCATCACATTGCTTATGAAGTGCAAATCACGTACACTCAACATTGCCTTGAAAATCCTTTATATCTGGAAAATATATACTATCTCCTTGAAAATTCCGAGATACAGATGGAAACCAAAACTGATGGAAGGCACCGCAGTTTCGTTCTTGGATCTCCTGGGCATGTATTTAGTAAATGGAATGGAAAGCTGAATCAACAGCACTATTTCAACTGCTGGTTTTTGGGGGTTTTTTTTGTTTGCCAACCATGTGAAGTTGAATTTGTGCAAGAGTCAACTAAGCCTAAAATGAGGAGAGACGGTACTGTGAAGGCAGGATCTTGTTATTCCAATATTGCGATTTGATAAGACGCATTGTACTTCAATATAATTAAAAACCTCATTCGTCTCTTAAAATATTTTCCAGGGACGGCATTCAACTTGGATGACTTGCATCTGAGTCCAGCTTAAATCACTACTCCCCAAGACACTGACTTGACTAGAGTCTACGCACTTGATCTTTGCCAAAAAGTCCTTTGAAGACTTGCATTTGACTCATGATTCACAGCCAGTGACTCGAAACGTGACTGTGGACTTGAAAAGGCTTTGAGTCCCCATCTTTACAGTGTGAGTGTGTTCTTGCTTCCTTTTTTTTTTCTTTGCCACTTCTGCACTGCACGGCCAGACCTCGTGGGGAATCTGGAAGCAGGCATCCAGCAGGACTGTAGCCGCAGACGCAATGGGAGGAGGGGAGGTCCCAGGAGGCAGGGGCTGGGATAGTGCAGTGAGGGAAGGAGAAAGGCCACGGGTGGGACAAGAGGGGCTCCTCTTGGCTAGGACTGTTTTCATTTTTCTGCACAAGGGAGGGGAGAGAAGACGACAGGCAAATGAAGGGTGAGGTGCCTTGCTCAGTGATAGGAACAGATGGCTTCAGGGATTCTTTTGCACAAGCCAGGGTGGGGCAAGAGGAGGCGGGCAAACCAGGAGGGGAGGACTTCAACATGTAGCTGGCTGGAGTGCTGATGGGATGGTAACATGAGGAGAGTGTTAAATGGCAACACACACACACACACACACACACACACACACCACCACCAACAACAACAACAACAACACCATCACCTCCTTTTTTATGTGAAAAAATTGGCTTAAGGACTTGGGACTGTAAAAGAAAATGACGCGGACTCAAAAAGACTTGAAATTTTGCTAGTCAAGTCACAAGGGCCATGGGCAGTGACTTGGGATTTGACTCGTGACTCGGGCCTCATGATTTGAGCACATCCCTGACATTTTCACATCCATCTTCTCCAGCTCCTACATAACAGACCATATGTTGCTTGCTATACATCCCTGGTTGAGTTACTACCCTCCTTAAGGGGGTAGTGTCCTGACCAAAAACAGGCACGCCTGCCCTGGGGGGGGTCACGCACCCAGGTTGGGAACCACTGCGATCGAGAAAAATGCCCAAGACAAACGAACTATAAAACACAATAATCATGAACAACGATAAAGAACAGTGCAATAAAAAATATTGAAACAAAACAGGTAATGGAATCACCACATCCAAAAGGAATTAAGGACCCAATCCTGTCCAACTTTCCAGTGCCGATGCAGCCCTGAGGTAAGCAAACAAATATTCCCTTACCTTGAGGAGGCCTCTGTGACTGCCCCATACTGCAGGATGCAAAGCACACCCTGTTGGCATAGCTGCATTGGCACTAGTGGGATAGAATTGGGCCTTAAGGCAGTGGTGTCATCCTGGCGGAACGGCCCGGTACGCCATTCCGCCAGTTCCGTGGACAGGCCCGGGCCACACTGCCTCTTCTGAGGATGGGCGAGCTGCTCCTGGGCCCGCCCGCCCTCCTGCACATACGAATCGCTCTGAAATGGAGCGATTCAAGGTGCAGGGAGGCGCAGGGAGGCGTGGCTGCCCTCCGCCATAGGGGCGGAGGGCTGCTAATCATCCAGGTGTTCCGGTTCCTGGCGCGCCCGGATGACGTACGTCTCTGCCTTAAGGTAATTATATTCTCCAAGTTTCAGAAATTATAGTCATTGTCAATGAATGATGAGTGATGTGCCAACATCAAGGCTTGATTCCTCTGGCAGCATCAGTCATCCTGAAAGATCTATGTGGTGAGATAAAATTTCAATACCCAGTCAAAAAAATGCTATACATCTTCATCTGCAGTTTCTTTTTACAAATTGGCATATTCTGAGTTAGCTCTTAAACTGCAAAATTACACATTTTTCAGTGTCCCACAACCAAGTCCGTTTCAAGCTGTAATGTTACACGTACTTCCTTGCGAATAAGCTCCAGTGAAAGCAGTAGGACTTCTGAATAAACATGAATATGCCTGTTTAGTTTTCAGATGCTCTAAGGCATGCTGTTATCAGTCCTAACCCACCAGACAAATGGTTATTTCTGGAAATAACTTTCCTCTTTCTCTTTGATGATAAGGAAATCAAGTTATCTCTTATTTGAGGATAAGCTAACTCCAAACATGGATTTTGCTGGATTACAAGATGCATATATGACTTTTTAAGATGATTATTGCAGAAAGAGCTCACATGACTACTTACACAGAGACATCTGGGAAGGAATCAAGATTATTCATACCAAAGTAATTTTTATCCCGCTGTTCAAGTAGTTATCACTCAGAGTGGCTAAGAACTTTAAAAATCAACTCAATAAATAGATTAAAGTGCAGAATCAGACAAAATAACGCATAAACCAATAGCTGCGGAAAGGAATAAAAATACCCCTATAAAGTCAATGTATGAAACACCCAGCAGCTAACTGGTTCGCTCAAATAGAAAGATTTTCGTCTGGTGCTAAAAGGCTGCCAGCATTAGGCGAACCTCCCTGGGAAGAGTATTCCCAAGTGGAGGAATGGTAACTGATTCAGGGCACAATACTAAGATGTGCTGGGACAGGCAGGCCCTTGGGCCTGTGCTGATTCCAGTGTCGCTTGGGAGGCCACTGAAGCCTCTCCAGGGCAAGGGCACGCTTGTGCTCTTGCACCAGGGGAAGCTCCAGCCTCTGCTATGGGTTCTTTGAATCTGTGCCCACGAAATCACAGATACAGATCCAAGGAATCTGTGCAGCCTGGGGACGGGACCTTGGATACGGCCTAATGGCCGCATCCCAACCTTGCCCCCTCCCTGGGCCGGCACGCCCTTCAGCCCGCCCACCCCCCACCCAGAACCGCTTCCTACCCACCTCCCTCCTGTCCATTCTCCCAGAACCACCCCTGCACCACCAGAGTTCAGCTGGCACAAGGCCAGCCGTCCGCCAGCGATCTCGGATTTACGCTTCACCTAGTGTCAGCCCAAACACTCTATCCTGATGTGGGGGTGCCAGTCAGTGCTGCCACATCAGTGCTAGTGATGTAGTGCTAATGCAACAATGTTGCATCAGCGGTATGTCCATAATAGGATTGTGCCAGTCTAAAGGCCAGGAGTACTATTCTCTGCCAGTCTAAAGGCCAGGAGTAGTGAAGACGATTCTCCGAAGATGATCTTAATAGCTGGGCAGGCACATCATGAAGGGAGAGCTATAGCCCGGGCCCTAGCTCTGGCTTTTGGTTAGAGGCTCTTCAGAATCTGAGGAAGAAGCAAGTCTAGTTCATGGTTGTCAGCTCTTGGCATCCACACATGTTCCATTCCTGGAACCCCTGCAAATGCCAAAAATCACAGATAGTCAAATCTGCTCAAATACGTACCTTTAAATTGCAGTTTTAAAAATAGCTTTTCTTACCATTGTAGAATGACAGGCAGTCAGGCCGGCAGACCCTAATGATTACAGAAGCTACTTTCAGTTTGCAGCAAGACTTGCGACCGCCTCCCTTGGCCCTGGCATGATGAAGAACGCAGCACATAAGTCATTAAATGCTTTTGTGTTGCAGGCTGCAGTGACCAAGCGCCAAGGGAGGGGGTTACAACCAGTGGTGGGATTCAAATAAATTAACAACCAGTTCTATGTCCTTCAGGGCGGCCTTCAGGGCCATCCGCTGCCTTTCTTCCCTCTCCCCACCTAAAATTAACAACCGGTTCTGCAGAACCGATGAGAACTAGCTGAATTTCACCACTGGTTACAACCTCAGCACAACCTGGAAATAGCCCGTACTAATCTCAGGACTCTGCCTGCCTGCCCGCTGCTCTGCAAAGGGAAGAAAAGTGGTTTTTTGAACTGTGATGTAGAGGGAGGCTTTAGTTTAAAGGAACTGCAGGGCCCTTCTCATCAGGCTAGGCTAGTTAAATCTGTGGGTGGAAACCCCGCAACAAGAATGTATTTGTCTAAAATCTAAAAGTATAAAGTATTTTCAGATGACTTGATGGGCAACATAGCCTGCCAGTCTCTAACAGGGCCAGAGAACAACCAGCTAAGTTAACCATGAGATGATATAGGCTCCTTCTTCACTACACCAGAATTCACAGGAAGAGGTTAATTGGAAACAGGGTGAGACAAGGTTACTGAACATAACTTGAAGGCATCCCATCACACAGGAGCAGCAGATAATTGGCCAAGCTGATACACGCAAATGACAATTATAGGCCTTCAGTTTTGGTAGAAAGCGCTATGCAGGGGAGTAGCTAATGGCGTGCAGTGGGGGGTGCAATGGCACGAGACAACAGGTTTTAGGCAGACAACAAGCTGAGCTTGACACTAGAGGCCAAAACGGTGAAAACCTTGGTATGTATGAATAGTACCGTCATGTTATATAAAAGTAATTTGATGCAGAACACAATGACACAGACTGGATAGTGATACCTTTTCTCTGTCAAACATTATGGCTCAAATCTAACATAATACCTTTTCTCTATCCCTATCTAACATAATACCTTTTTTCTGTCTAACATTTTGGCCAAAAACCAAGAAAACAAAAATACAACTGTCATGTAAAAATTGTGGTTTGTTAAAATCATGGTTTATAGGAATAATACAGTCATGTTATATACCATTCAATGTAAAATTTCATGCAGAATGCAACAAAACAAGCCCAAGTGTGATATCTTCATTCTATCAAAGCTTATGGCCAAACAAACTGGAAACAAAAATGCGACCGTCATGTAAAAATTGCTGGCATGGATAACTTTGCAAGTGGGCAAGAGAAAGGGAGGAAGCATGTGCACCACCCTGAGCTTCTTGGAAGAAGGGAAGTGGGAAATGTGAAAATATGTGAAAAAATACGAATGAATGAATGAATGAATGGTTTTGTCATATGGGGGGATGTTAAAAATTTATGGGTCCCAGTTTCAAATGACCTAGCTTCACCACTATTGGGGCTGACTGCAGGCTTGGGGCAGCAGGAGGGAGCATGCTGCTGTGGGGAGGAGGCTGGTCCCCCCATTTTTCACCTGTTTAAAAAGCCCAGGCATGCTGTCACTTCTAGAAGCTATGTCACTTCCTGTTGTGACATCACTTCCTGGACATCATTTTGCCCTTGGCACTGGGCTACACTTTCATTAGTTACGCCACTGGTAGTATGTAATGTGCCTTCAGCTCTTTCAATCCTGATAGCGCTGGAACGAGCAATGGCAGCTGAGGTCATTTGCTTTTGAGCCCATCTTTTTGGCTTCTCATGGGAACAATCCAATGGGAAAGCAGATAGCTCCCAGGAGACAGGAAATACAAGCTGGCAGCCTGTCAGGGAAGATGGTTGTTGGGTGTTACACTATCCTGTATCTTTAAGGTACCCAAGTTTCAAACAATTTAGACTGTTATAGGCATTACAGAAAGATGTTTGACCTCTTTAAAATTCTCATTTGTGGCTCCTTGAGAGAAATCCTGAAAATCACTGTCAATCCTAGGCCAGAGTCTGAATGTACTATTATTACATTTAATCCACTTGAAGAATGGTTGTGTTTTTTAAGTTTTCATGAGAAAAGTGCTCTTGAACTGGGAAGGCTATTTGCTCTTAGCTTGTGAAATGTATCACACGCTCAATGCTATTTATTGCATTTTTCAGTGTATGCAGTTAAAAAATGTCATCATTTTTTTATCTGCCATCTCTATCAGAGAGAGGAATTGAGAGGGAGACACCACTGCAGTGTTCCAATTTGGATGAAGAAGATTACAACATAAATTGCAGGGTTCAAAGCTTGGCATTGGCTAATTCGTTGGCAAAGGGTCCTGGCAAGGGAGTTGCAAAGGCAGAATGCGGCTACATATACTTCCCAGGCTTTCCAACTTCAGAAGAGGCTGCTTCACACTGCAGGGTTTCTAAGACTCTCTAGATCTCAACCGCATGATGTCTCTTTAATTGATTTCTGGTCATGTCTGTGTGACCAATCTGATCAAGGGCTGGAGACCTTTTTCCAAGGAAGTTGCTCCAAATTACTGTTGATCGTGGAAATTAGCTAACAGAATAACTGGCGAAAGGCAAGAAGAGAAATACTCAGTTTTCCTCATTTTAATAACCCTTCATAACCACCAAGCAAGTTAAGATTGTTTGTTAGTTCGTTTAAATAATTTTTATCTTTCTACCCCCAAGATGGCTCACAACTTTATTTGAGACCGTCTGAAAGTTGCTCAAGTTAGTAGGGTCCAGGGAGAGTTTATTCACTAGTGGTGAACCAAGTTTATTCACTAGTGGTGAACCATTGATTGCTTCAGTACTGGCAGCAGCACCCCCCCCCTCAGAGATCAATTCACCACCCTCCTGTCCACACAGCCAGCCCTCCCTAGGGCTCTGCTGGACAAGGGACAAGCGGGCAAGCAGCAGGCCTCACACTCCAGAGAATCCTGTCCACATCCTCAGGTTCTACAAGCTGAAAAGAATCCCACATGTTAGGCTTGACAGGTGCCTCAGGGACATCACTAGATATGCCTAATGTGGTGTCCAAGTCATGCTGAATCTGATCAACCTTCTCCACGAAGTGCTTCACAAACTCCTCACAGCAAGCCTCCATAGGTGCCGCCCCACCGGTGGGGGGGGGGGGCAGGTTGAGTATGCGATGGCTCACACAAAAGCGCTCAGCCAGATGATTCTCCACAGATGTGATAGTGGCGGAAGAGTATGCCTTCTTAGCTGCCACCACCACCACAAAGTAAGTTCTAAAATGGGCTCTAGCCTGATTGTGGTCAGACTCCGCACAAGAGTCACTAGAGCCACTGTCATTCTGGATGCCTGTGCTGGTGCTGCATTGTCCGCAGCTCCGTGAACCAGGGGGCCATTCTTACTCTGCAACTGGGCTGAGGATGCTCAGGAGTGATCTCATCCAGGGACCCAGTTATTTCCCCATTCCAGCGGTCAACCAGGGCACTGGGTGAGTTGCCAGCTCTGTCAACAGGAAAATTCCGCAGAGTCCATCAGTCTCTTGGGAGCAAACCATACAATGCACTCCCTGCCACTGCAGAGGTGAAAAGCTGCAATAAGTCTAAATCCCAGCAGGAAGTGAACTGCGCATGACAACAGATGATCTTAGAGCACAATCCTAACCTGGAGTTAGGCTGGCACATTTAGGCCAGCAAAGTTTGGCTGGAACAAGGGCCACTGTAAAGCACATTCGGGCCGCTCTTGAAGTCAGAAAGTATGGTGCATGTTTGTGTGCTGACCTCTCTGACTAACAGTGGTCCAAACATACTTTACGGTGGCCCTTGTGCTGGCTAAACTTTGCTGGCCTAACTGTGCCAACCTCACTCCAGGTTAGGATTACTCTCTTAACCTCCTCCAAATCCAGATCACCACAACCTGTCCAGCTGTGAACACTAGGTCCAGTGTGTGTGCAGCATCATGGGCCAGGGCAGATATTGTTTGAGACAATCTCATGGTTGCCTTGGCAGCCATGAAGTCCTGAGCCACGGCTGTCTCTGGGGCCTCAGCATGGATGTTAAAGTCCCCCAGTTCTAATACGCGAGGACACCCCAACACCATGCTCAAGATCACCCTGGTCAGCTCAACTCAATTTTGGATTTTTCCCCTCTGTACTACTATGGGGAAAAATCCAAAATTGAGTTGAGCTGACCAGGGTGATCTTGAGCATGATGTTGGGGTGTATTGAGCCCTACAGAATGCTGAACTGAGAGCGCAATTCTCTACCTGTGTTGCGCTGGTGCTATGCTCTTGTGCTGGTCCAGCGCTGTCGCAAATGTGCCTTCAAGCACATCTGCACCAGCTAGTCAGGCGCTGGACTGGCACAAGCCCATGTACCGATGCTGCTGCTTGTGCCAGTCCAGCACCTGACTAGCTGGTGCAGATGTGCTTGACGGCACATTTGCGACAGCGCTGGACCAGCACAAGAGCATAGCACCGACGCAACACAGGTATAGGATTGTGCTTTCAGTTTAGCATTCTGTAGGGCTCAATACATTTTCCTTGCCAGCTTGGAGGGGGCCTTTGTTGGGGCCTGTGTTCATTGGGACCATTTTGGTGGTGTTGCATTCCTCTTTGAAGTAGACTGAGAGCACAATCCTAACCTGGAGTTAGGCTGTCACAAGTTAGGCCAGCCAAGTTTGGCTGGCACAAGGGCCACAGTAAAGCATGCTTGGACCACTCTCAGAGTCAGGGAGCATGGCACATGTCTGTGCTCTGGCCCAGAGGCAGATCTAAGGGAGGGCAAATCTCTAAGTTTTGCAAGAAGCCTTACCTTGCAGTGGAAAACACTCCTCTCCTGCACTATTCTAGCCAATCTTCACAGGGAAAAGCAACATCTTGGCATTGCTTACTGGCTACAGCAGCAAAGGAGAGGAGGGATTTACATGACAGGGTAAGGCTTCTTGCAACGCTTAGAGCTTTGCCATCCCTGTAGAAACGCCTCTGCTCTGGCCTCTCTGACTCCGAGTGTGGTCCAAATTCACTTTACGGTGTCCCTTGTGCTGGCCAAACTTTGCTGGCCTAACTTGTGCCGGCCTAACTCCAGGTTAGGATTGTGCTCTGAGACATGGCTGCTTACTTGCGAGTTAATGCACACATGCTGTTCCATTTCAGTTTCCATAGGGCTCAATGCATTTTCCTTTTCGGCTCTCAGCTTGTCAGTTTTGTGACCCACCAAACCTTGGGTCCTGACCCACAGTTTGGGAACCACTGAGTTAGAATTTTTCCTGTTGACATGATCGTAATAATTGTACTCATTATCCAGATTGTCATTATAAGGGCTGTTTTCAGGAACGGATTAGGTATGTCTAAAGAGGGAGTGGTGTATACGACAACTTCAAACAGTCATCCCGCCCACCATTTGCAACCTGCTTCAATGAAGAGGAGATGAAAACTCCCATGCTGCTCACACTGCATGTCCTGCTGTGCAAAGTGCAGCTTTGAGAACAGGCTTTCATGTACCAGCAGGCATCAAGGATGCCCTTCTTTGTAGGCTTCCAGAGACTTTCTCTGATGTTTTTCAGCATTTCTTTAATAAAACATTGCCTATGCTACTCATATGACCGGGACATGTTGAACGAGCTCCTCCTAGCTCCATTAAAAACTAGCTCCAACTAAAACTAAAGCACCAAGGATAAACCATCACATGGATTTGTCCTTTAATACCATTGAAGAATGAAACAAATGCGTTCCTAGATCCGATCCAACTCTGCAGAATTCATCCTGGAGCACTTGTTGACCTTGCACTTTAAAGCCATGTTCTATGAATATTAAATTCCCAGGAGCTGCTTGCGCACACATGCACACAATAATGCAAATAGATATTTGGATTAGGTGTCAGATACCTGTTATCTAATTCCCACTTTACCTAGTTGTGATTACGTGCTGCGTTACGGACGTATAACCCAGCAAGCTTTCCTCCAGAGGCAATCAAATGTTTGATTACTGGATTGTCCATAATGCATAGCAAAAGGGGAAAAAAATTCAAAATATAATCAGGATTTGTAGTGCTTTGTATAGGTAGTGCTAATTGGATATGGTGCTGATTATATCTATTCATATTCAGTCGAACGAATGTTGTATGGGATCACTCTACCCAATCTTGATTTGTAGTTATAATTTTAACTTTAATTTGCAGATTTTGTTTATGCACAGCTACAGAGAGGGTTTGAGTATAAGGGGGTGCTATTTTTCACCAAACTGAAAGATGTTTATGGTAAGGATGAATTTTGTAGTTTGGGTTCCAGTTGTTGGGAAATAAACCCAACTTCCACACAAAGCTTTTGCTGTTCCTCTGGTAAATCCAGTAGAGATTATACTTATACTTTTGTATGCCTGTGAAGGTCTTTGCCTGGTCATTTGGATTAATGTTGTAATCCAACAGTTGCAGAACCAGCCAATGGGCTGCCTGGGGCAGAGGTGGAGAACCGCCCCCTCCGCTGGCTTCCTGCCCCTCACACTGTTCCGCCATGCCTTCACACCATGCCAGGCTTCATTTTGGAGCAGCGTGGGGGCAAGGGAGGGAGGGCTGGCCAAACACTGCTCACCTCTCCAAGAGACGAGCCACCTTGTCACCACCCTCCACCTGCTGCACCAGCGCTGCGCCCAGGGCATTTGGCCACACCTTCTTAACAGTAAGACCACGACTGCAATCCAAAGCAATGCTGGGGCAGCACTTCCTAGGAACACCTCCAGTGCCCATGGAAACACCAGCACTGCCCTTTATCCCTGGAGTGACATCCTGACATGACACATCATTGGCACATCGTCACTGTGATGACAACGTAGGCGCATCATCACTGTGACTTCAGCGCATCATCTGTGTGACATCTAAGTGTCATCAGTGTGTTCTCCAAGAAGCCAATTGCTGCATTCAATCAGCCCCAACACTGGTGGCCAAAGAAACCCCCCTTATGGTGAACAGCTTGGGGAATGAGCCACTAGGAATGAGCAATGCAGCGGCAGGCAGCATATCCTGACATCATGGAGAGATGCCCCAAGGACAGTGCACACAAACACCCATGACACAAGGATACACCACACCTGCACCTCCTGCAGAAGTTACAGTGGCAACAGCAGCAAAGGGCCAAGGGCAAAGACCTGCTAGGGAGGCCTGTGCCCTGGGTTTAAGTCCCCGCATTGCTCTCACACAAGCCCAAGGAATATATTTTTCAGGAGACCAGCACAAGGCTAGCAGGATAACCAACACTCAAGTCTCTCCAGCATGCATTCAGATCCACGCGGGCACATTCACCAGCTGGAAGAAGGAATCCTTTTGCTAGGGTTGGAAATGGGCCAAGTCACAAGAAGAACCTGAAAGGGTATCGGCCAAGCAGGGTGCTGGTAGCCCATTGCACAAAAAGTGCAGGCTGGGAACCAGGAAAGATGGGTTTGAGCCCAGCCAAGGGAAAGCAAGCCTTTGCATGCCTGGCCAGAAAACCCCCATGGCAGGGACAGAAGAAGAGGGACAGGCAGGTCTAGAACGCACTTTGGCCCCTCCACAAAGTTGCACCCAGCCCAGAGGCGGATCTACAGGGAGGGCAAAGCTTTAAGTTTTGCAAGAAGCCTTCCCTGTCATGTAAATCCCTCCTCTCCCTTGCTGCTGTAGCCAGTAAGCAACGCCAAGATGTTGCTTTTCCCTGTGAAGATTGGCTAGAACAGTGCAGGAGAGGAGTGATTTCCACTGCAAGGTAAGGCTTCTTGCAAAATTTAGAGCTTTGCCCTCCCTTAGATCTGCCTCTGACCCAGCCACAACAGGAAAGAGGCAAAGAGCGCCTCATCCTGCATTTAACACTTTGAATTGCCACAAGTAGTCACACCTGGGCGGTTGTAGCCCACAGGACTATCAGAGAGAGCACTGCATGGGCCAACACTGGGCTGGCTTGTGACATAGCAGGCTTACTGCAGATTCCTAATTGTGTAGGTTATTTTTGATCTCCTGGCATGCTTCAGGGATTGCTCTGGCTCTTGCCTCCTCCCCTTTCCTCCTGTTTGCCAAATCATGATCTCCCAGAATAAGCAACACAATAAGCAACACACATTGTTGTGCAGCTGTTCAAAAGCTGATGGCAAGATGAGCTTTGTGGCTGCAATCGCTGGGCCAAACACCTGAGTTGTCACTGAGAAAGGTTCCCAAAGCATCTGCTAGAGACCGTGTGCTGCAGAGCCCTAAAAAGTTGACACACTGCAGGAGATCGTTGCTGCACATTCACATTGAAAGCATGAGTGGGTGGATGACTGTGTGATATTAAAACTTGCCCAGAAAGCCAAGGACAAAACTGAGGTCTGGAGAGAGAGGAAAGTGATTTGAAAGCATCATCCAGGCAATGCATTATTGCATTTAAAGAGGTAAATGTTGGTGTCAGACAGGAAGATATGCAGAGCATTATATGTCTAGATTACGAGGCAGCAGTGCCAGAAATATGAAAGCGACCCACTGAAGATTTCCATCAGAGTAGGAACCCCAACCCATACAATACATTTGCAGCTTCAAAGCCACTTCCCTGTATACTGGTCCCCAGGGCATTAGGGCTGGAGCAAGATGCCTGATTGCCCCCCCTTTTCTAGTTTTTCCTACAAATCAAATGTTACTACATTTTAAAACAAGTTTTTAATTGACAATTTTAACTTAGTATGAGCAAGACTGAAAAAATCTGCTCGCCAGCACCAGATCCCCAGAGATAGAGGGAGAAATCTATACCCTAAACCTGTGATCCTCAAACATTTTAGCACTGGGACCCACTTTCGACAATCTGTCCAGGACCCACCAGAAATGATGTCATGGTTGGAAGTGCCGCCATTGTGATGCCTGAGCCTGCTGCTTCCCTGAAAATGCAGTAATAACTTGGGTTATTTCTCAGTCATTCTCCAACAGCAAAGTGAATCAGAAAAAAGCCAATTTACAAGAGGGGGGGGGACAGCATTTGGCCTGCTGCCTCAGGAGGTCTTTGGCCAATCCTGCTTGGACTAGGTGCAGTTAAGCCCCTCCTCCTGGCCCCAAGAATTTTATACAAGCAAAACAGACACACAACCCCCCCTTTCCAGCATCCCATCTTCCCATATTTTCAAAATGGCTGCTCTAGGTGCTTCGCGACCCACCTGAAATTGGCTCGAGGCCCACTGGTGGGTCCTGACCCACAGTTTGGGAACCACTGCCCTAAACTACTTTCAGATTTCAGTACTTGTCTCTGTCTATCCAAACTGCCAACTGCTGTTTCTTCAGACATGGAAATGCCTCTGTCCTGTTCCCTTCGTTTTGGGAGGCTGTCATGGTTTCACGTCCTGAAGGCTATCTGGTTCAAAACACTCTGGCATCTCAAGTTGCCCCCTCAAATGAATGGGGAAAGCACTGAAGGATGGGGGTGGTCCAGTTGGGTTTTGCAACACTCACACCTAGAGCATAGCTGGATGGGCTAATGATGTTTACGTGTTCAGTGATTTCAATGTAGTTGTCTCAATTTGTCACTGAAAAAGCATTGTTCCAAAACTCAGCTTCTCTTCTTTTTTTAACCTACAACACAGGGAAGTGAAAATCTAATCAGAAACATTGACATCCAAAAGGTTGAAACAATTGCCTGGGAAGTAGTGGCGGAATTTAGTGGAAAAATGAGCCTGTCATGGGTGATAAAGGAAAAGGTACTTGTTATACAGCCCCAAAATTATAGGGTGATATAAATGGATACAAATCTTCTAAAAATTGCTCCAAAGTAGCCACAATCAATTCTCAGAGTTAGCAAAGAAGAGGCTTCCACTGTTTCCATCACAGGGCAGGCACAGTTTTAATAAAGTGGATATGTGGCTTCTCTGCACATCAACTTAATGGCATTTTGTCTTGCTAAGTGAAGGGTTAAAGAGCCATTCTGCAGCCGAATAGCTCATAAATGAGTTCTTTGTCAGATGTACAGATCTTCCCTCCTGCTCAGGTGAAAAATGTATACTTTTACTTTATTTATTGCAGCACTGACTCAATGAAATTATAATCCTTTTATCAAATCGGCACGTTCCCTTTGGGGGGGGGGAAGCCAAATCCAATTAGAGGGACTGCACTCTCTGAGCTCTCATGAGAAGCACTTTAGGAGAACAGTCTGTCCTGTTTTTGCAAGCAGAGAATTATGACTGGATCCACAGGTGACCTTCTACCTGTGATTGGTGCCTCCCGCTTAGAGAAGACTGAGCACTTGGAAGCTACATTGGCTCCCACAATGGAGTTTGGGTACTATAACATAGCAGTAACTGGCTCCAGATTGAATTGCTCTTCGGCAAAGTGAATCCTAGTAAGTTCTCTCCTATTTTGGGAAGTTCTCCCTTTTAACTTTGGCAGCAAATGGAACACAGCATGGGACACAGTCAGAGGTGGATCTACAGGGAGGGCAAAGCTCTTAAGTGTTGCAAGAAGCCTTACCCTGTCATGTAAATCCCTCCTCTCCTTTGCTGCTGTAGCCAGTAAGCAACGCCAAGATGTTGCTTTTCCCTGTGAGGATTGGCTAAAACGGTGCAGGAGAGGAGTGATTTCCACTGCAAGGAAAGGCTTCTTGCAAGACTTAGAGCTTTGCCCTCCCTTAGATCTGCCTCTGGCACATAGTGGGAAAAACAAAGAGCCGAGAGAAGCCACCAGTAAGAAGGCCATTGTTGCTGCTGCCAGTCCTCCAAGAATGTAAAAGACATGCCCACTGCCATAGTAAGAGCTGGCCACCCATGAGGTCAACTGAAGCAGGAGGCAGCATATTGGAGGGGGGCCTTCTCTGTTCATCTACTTGCTTCCATTCCTCCGCCTTCTTCCACTCCCTGGATTGGAAAAGGAAATGGAGAACAGAGAGGAAGAGGAAATGTGGAGGGTGAAGAGCGCTGAGCTCGAACATTGAAGAATGGGAGCAACAGGCACTGGCACATCATTGGGTAAGCACATGGCATGCCACCTCATACATCAGGAAGTCTTGGGCCAGCGTTGGGGTCCCCCATTGCTGGCTGGCCAAATTCTCCCCAGAAGACCAAGGCAGGGATCAGCAGTCACCACCACCCCTTCAGGTGCTACACCCTTGGCAGCTGCTCAAGGATGTTTTGCACTGAGCTTGCACTGGGGCCAGGAGCATCACAACATCCCAACCTGTGGAAAGTTTGGGTGGGACCTTAGACATAAGAAAAGTGTGTGCTCATAGCTTCAGAAATCAAAATGTCTTAGAGTGCAATCCTAACCTGGAGTTATGGCCCACACAAGTTAGGCCAGCAAAGTTTGGCTGGCACAAGGGCCACCGTAAAGCACATTTGGACCACTCTTGGAGTCAGGGTGGATGGTGCACGTCTGTGTGTTGGCCTCTCCAAAATTGGTCCAAACATACTTTACGGTGTCCCATGTGCCAGCCATTCTTTGTTGGCCGAACTTGTGCTGGCCTAACTCCAGGTTGGGATTGCGCTCTTAAACACATCCAGAATTAATACTGCCTGAGACCTTGTGGGCAGATATGTGCGTGATCTGTATATTGGGCTACCTACCTTCTGTTACTTTTTTCAAAACAGAGGCACTCTTCTGAAATGTGTTTTTTGTTTGACACCAAACATACACTTGAAACTGGCATGTATGTTCTGTTTCCACTTATTTGGGATAGGTCCAGGCTGACTGTTGTGGGTATTTTAGAGCTCTAGTTTAGCTTTCTAAATACCCCTAGGAAGAGATATAATAAGGCAGATGGACATCCTCTTAATTTATGGCACTCATCTGTACTGTCTGGAACATCAAGAGCAATAACATATGCTTAAATGTGCCTTAAGGCTCACAAATATTTAAGAGATTGTTCCAATTGAAGTGCTTTTGCATTTGACCACAGGAAAAAGACAGGAGGATGCTTGTGTCATATATCAGCTCAGGAATGAGTAGGCAATGAGTTACTATGGCTAGGCTGCTCAGAATGGAAATAGTTGCAGCATCACAAAGTAGCAAACTTGGGCAGCAAGCCCAGGCTTGCTAGGAGTACGTCCCATTGAACTTGATGGGGCTTGCTTCTGATTAGATGTATCTAGGATTGTGCAGTTGGTTGCAATGGTATTGAAAATTCATGCCTCTCTTTTGTTAATACGTTAAGCGTCTTTTCCTGTTTATGCCACAAGCATTTCAGGTTTCAGATGACTTTTCTTGTCCAACAGGATATTATCTTATCTTGTTGTTTGGCATGTGGGACTACTTTCCTGTGGGTTAGGTGTTTTGCCTAGGAGTTAGCAAAACCCTTTTCTTTTGGAGGGCTTTGATTTTTATTTAAAAATATTTTCTATCAATTTTCAAGAAAGATTTTTCAAAGCAGTGTGTGCAACATAGCCATGTTAAACTAGATCAATATATAAAACCATTAACCAGGAGAATGATAGGAAAAAGGGGGCTCCATTTATTTTCTACCGTAACATGAATTTTCATACATTTGGAAAGGAATATATTGCTGGAAGAACTTTGCTCAGCCTTCGCAATTTTTAAGAGTATTTGCTCAACTGAGAAGCACCGTTCTTAAGAAAACTCTGAGGTTAGTGTCTCTAGCATTTTGTTCTTTTTAGGATATTCTCAATGGCTGGTTGGTGCCTAATACCCAAAGGAAAATGAATTGCCATTTATTGTGTCCTGGTTAATGAACAAAACAGTGCCTAGGATCCAACTCTACCCTAGAAATGAATTGGATTTTCCATTGAGATAACTTTGTATGCTGGTTAATTTTCATTCGGCTTCCCATGTTAACTTCTGTTTCTCCACTTCAGGTAATTTCTTTACCTTAGCTGCACCTCTTTCTTTATGCTAGAAAAGGATTCAAAAGCAGATCAAAAGCAGCCTGGGGAGGGGGTGGAACCTGGATGCAACCATTAGGCTGCATCCAACCCCCCCATCCCTGGCCCACGCTGCTCCGATTCGGGCTGCTGCAGGAGACTCAGACTTGCACCTGTAATTTTGCAAGTATAGATCCAGGCAGCCCTATTGGTTTATCTGCCTGTGCCTGTGGTTTGCTGTGGGGCAGGGGGACATTCGCCCTGCCCTATGATGATACCACCTCCTAACTTGGTTAGGATGTAGCACAGGCCAGTCACCTGTGCACTGGCCCAAGTTAGGATTGCACCCTCACTGAAATTATTTCCCCCACTGCTAAGTATTAGAGAACTGCCACTTAAAAGGGGTCTATCAGGTAAGGTAGTAGGGAAATCAATAATACTTATTTATGAATGGACATGCATTGAACTGCATTTTGAATGTGCCCATGAAATACAAACACCACAAGACCCAAACGCACCCATGGGTTTGTGTGGGCTTTGTTGTGTGTTTGCCAAACATGTGATGGTGTACAGTGCGTACTGTGACACCTACTAACGATTAAATCCAATTTACAGTGCAGTCCTAACCCTGCAATGGTACAGACAGGCTGCATGCCAACCCAGGGTAAGAGCAGGCTGGAGTCACCTCGGTGTAAGGGGATTTTTTTCCCCTGACCCCATGTTGAGCTCCAGTTTGGCCTGTGGAACTACTTGAATTTGTGGTGACATGCACTGCCACTGCCCATCCCACTCCCTCCTGGGCCTGATCCTCCCCCAAGTCTGCCCTCCCCTGTCCAGAAACGCCCTTTCCCTGCCCTCCAGCCACCCTTTCCCACCCACCCCCGGTGCAAACCTACCTGCTCCAGCTGGTGTAGGGTTGGTGTAGGGTTCTATGACCAGCCAGCTCTCAAGTCAGCACAAATGTGCCTTAAGGAAAGGCCTAATCCAAGTTAGAATTGGGCTGTAAATTTTCTTGGTGTTCATTTGTACAACTCCACAAAATCTACCTCTCTTTCTTATCTGTTTCAGAATGGGGGTTAAATAGTAGCCCACTTCTGCTTCTTCACGAACTCTGGCTGATGGCTTGGAATTCTTAGTAACTGTTGTAAGAACACCTCCAGTGTGGGATGTCCACATCACCCCTGCCATTCACATACCATATTCTCAACACAGACCGCACAGGGGCCTGGATTGTTGGGTACCTGGATGCAGGATGAAGATCCTTGCTAGCCATTGCTAGGCATCTTCCCTGTTATTGTACACATGCCATGCATGACACAGAGGCTGATGGTTGCACACATGGCTGCTCCTACTGGCTCCACCTGCATGTTGATGCACATGGAGCTTTTACTGGATATTGTTCTTATGTACCTTTCATGGGCTGGATTGTGACCCAGGGTGCAATCCTAACCTGGAGTTAGGCTGGCATAGTTAGGCCAGCAAAGTTTAGCCAGCACAAGGGACACTGTAAAGTGTGTCTGGACCACTCTTGGAGTCAGAATGGCCAGCACACAGAGGTACACCATCCTCCCTGACACTGAGAGTGGCAGTCTTTTGGCATGCTAAACTTTACTGGCCTAACTGTGCTGGCCTAACTCCAGATTAAGATTGCGCCCCCAGTTTCTGAATTTTTTAAAAAGGTCTGCAGTACCACAGTCATTCTTGCAGATTCCAAATATATGCTATCAAATTGCTGATTCATTTCATAATGCATTGCGATGAATGACAGCAAAACTGAACCAGAAGTGCAAATAACCATGTTGAAATTGCCGCAGGGCTGTGGGATTAAAATGAATTTTTATGAAACTTTGATAGGTATTCGCTGGGGATGCCTGTGCTTGGATCTGTCAGGACTGAAAGGGGAAATGTTGATAGGCTTTTTTCCACTGGGGCTTATGATCAATACGTGGCACTGTTCCTTAATACAGGGTAACAGATGTTTATTTACTACGTGTGTTAATGCCAGGGAAGCAGGCTTTCAAATAGGAAAGGGGAGAGAGAGAGAGAGAGAGAGAGAGAGAGAGAGATGGAGAACATGTAAAGGTAAAGGTTTCCCCACAACCGAATGGTCTAGTCGTGACTGACTGTAGGGGGCAGTGCTCATCTCAGTTTTTAAGCCAAAGAGCCGGAGTTTGTCCGAGGACAGGCTTCCATGGTCATGTGGCTGGCATGACTATACACCAATGGGAGCTCACTCCATTGCATGGTCTTGAACTGCCAACCTTCTGATCAGCAAGTTTAGCAACAGCAGTTTAACCCGCAGTGCCACCATGTCCCATACAGGAGAATGTGTAAGACAGACTATTTTCAGTATGACTTGCAGTGCAGGTGGCTAGCCCATCCATGAGGCCAACTGAAATAGTAGCCCCACTTTCACCTATCCATTTTTCTCCAATTCTCCACTCACCTCCAGGACTGGAAAAGAAAAAGGGAGATGGAACAAAAGACAGGAGGAGAGAAAGATGGTAGCTCAGAGCAGCCATTTTCTACCATATTTATTGGCTCTGGCTCCTTAGGAGCTCTTCTCAGGTGACAGCTTTCCCCACCCCTGCCCCCATCCCCGTCAGAATGAACAAGCTGTATCTGGAAAAGGTTTTGATGAGAAATATCTCTGGCTTTAAAGAAGATGAATGAAAACAGGAGCCTGCACTTGCCTGCGTTCAGGCACTCTGCTGCTCTCAGAATAGCCTTTATAAGCTTGCCATCAATGATTCCTTTGATGGTGACTCCGCCGCAGCTCCTCAGTGGTTGTAGCTCTGATTGTGGAGGTATTCCTGTGAATACAAAAGACCTTCTAGAAACACAGGGACGATGTGCTGAATGAGACAAACCTAGTGAAGCTGGAAGTTGGAAACAGCCTCTAGGCTCGTGGTCTCGAAATCGGTCACCTTCAGGGAATGTTTATATCTTGTGGTGCTGATGTGGGGAGGGGTTGTTTGGGGTGTTGCCCAATGCTGTCACCACCTCTGCTGCGGTGTGCTGGGGGGGGGGAGAATTGTGCACTGGGGACCCCATTTGGATTGGGCCCTGTCACAAGGAGAGGGGCCCAGCATTTTAGGGGTATCCTGAGCCTCAGGGAGCCTACGGTGTGTACACTCCAAGCTTATACAGTTCACCCCTCCGAGATTATGTGTTCTGTCTGCCCCAATTATGTGTTCTGTCTTCCTTCTCCCCCCCCCCTCCAAGCTCAAACCTCAGAGCTCAGTGACAGATAGGCCAGAGGCTTATAGATCACTGGGTTTAAAGGCGATTTCCCAGTCTTTCCAGGTTCTGTGAGGTAACCCACCCCTTGCTGGTCAAATTAAACATTTCCCCCCCCCCAAGAACTTAATAAACTAGAGCAGTGGTTCTCAACCTTTTTAGCACCAGGACCCACTTCTTAGAAAGACAATCTGTCTGAGACCCACCAGAATTGATGTCACGGCCAGAAGTACCTTCATTGTGATGCCAGCGTCTACTGCTTTCCTGAGAATGCAGCAATGTTAGGTTATTTTTCTGTCAAAATTAATCAGAAAGAAAAAAGCCTATTTACAACTTTGACACAAGCAAAACAACCACACAGCCCATGCTCTTTCCAGCATCCCGTCTTCCCATATTTTCAATACGGCTGCCCTAGGTGCTTCGTGACACATCTGAAATTGGCTCGTGACTCACTAGTGGGTCCCAATCCACAGTTTGGGAACCACTGAACTAGAGCTGTATTCATGGCGTGATCAGGGAGGTGTGGCAGGGCGACACACAGGGGCTGGGCGGCCAAGCTGGGGGTGCAGTGATGTTGCCCTGCCCCAGGCACACTGCGAGCCAGGAACAGCGCTGCACGGCATGGTTTCCTGCTGGCAGAGGCTGTGCTGGCAGTTTGACACCACAAGACACTATGGACCAGCAGAGTAGAGGATGGGGATGTTAAGTAGGGAGAGCTTAGCATGAAATTTGCTGCACAATTAAATTGTATATCACATTGAAAAATGCAATAGAATTTATCCTTGACAAATGAGCAACGTGGACTTTTATCAGAGTATATATTTAAAACATGCACAGGTTGTGAAAATCAACATATTCAAAAGATACCAAATAAACAACCTGCTCTTCTTATCAGAAGCCTCTGTTATCAGCACCAAACTGCCTGACAAGAAAGAGCTTATTACCTAGTCTAGCGTTGAAATTAATCCGTTTCCTAGTCACTTTCTGTTTATCTTGTCACTCTGTCTTCAGTTCGGTGCCCTTATTGCTTGGCTGCAATATGGCACAGAGGATAAAGTCCAAGGAATTTTCAATTAAAAAAAGAACAAGTTCTGCTCCGGTCTCTGGAATGTGTTTAGTCGGCCATTTTATTTTACGATAGCTTGACAAAGTCATTCCCGACGAGAGCAACCTGGTGAGCCTTTGTTACTTGAATGCTTATCCGGAATGTTACAATGATGGCTAAAATCCATTATGTTGAGAGTGGCAAGCACTGTTGAGGGGAAAGCTCTGTACAATAGCACAAAAAGCACATTCAGAGACTCAGGGCACAATCCTAACCTGGAGTTAGGCCAGCACAGTTAGGCCAGCACAGTTTGGCTGGCACAAGGGCCACCATAAAATGCATTTGGACCACTCTCGGAGTCAGGGAGGATGGCACACATTTGTGAGCTGGTCTCTTTTGGACTCTGAGAATGGTCCAATCATACTTGACTGTGTCCCTGTGGTTACCTCCATGGGCGCCCCAAGAGTGGAGCGCGACATCGAGGTACGGCGGAGCTCTTGGAGTTGCTGACGCTTCTGCCGGCTAGCTGCTAAAGAAGAACGACAGGTCAATGCGAGTGGTTTAGTCAGGCTGTTTACTTTGTGCAGAGTCTTTACATTCATCAGGCCCCTGGGTAAGTATCAGCAGGATGCCTGGTTATAATACACCCGGAGAGTAACGAGGGGAGGGTGCCACGTTACCGCACGGGCACCCTGCAGTCCAATGGGGGGTGCACCTTCAACCCCGGCGTTACACAGAGCCCCGACGGTGCCCCTGGCGCTGCTCGGCGTGAGGGGTATCCTGCCTTCGGGGATGCGTTCGGGGTGGTCGCTCTGCCTGGGCGTGGCCTGCGGTCGGTGCTTGGGGGGCTGGTGGCGGTGCCTCTGGTTCCGGCAGCAGCAGGCGCTGGGGCCCTTGATGGAATCCGGTGGTGAGGAGGTCTCCCCCTGGGGGGCGTGCCGGTAGGGTCAGGTAGGCTGGTCCAATGGCGCGGCCGATAGGGGACCACC
>JAJKFI010000008.1:17629414-17644558 GCA_029204185.1 Lerista edwardsae
CACCACCTGGTCCGTCCTCCGGCTCACCCGTGGCGGGGGTCGCCCCCTGGTAAGTGTGGGGTGGGGGTGGGGGGGTGCCCCCGGAGCTCCGGGGTCCACAGTCCCTTGTGCTGGCCAAACTTTGCTGGCCTAACTGTGCCAGCCTAACTCTAGGTTAGTATTGCACTCTCAGTGATGGATGGACAGGAAGTTGCACTTTCATCCAGCCTGCATGCATGTCATGTGGCACGTACCTCACTTTCACTATGTAGAGTAGTGGCTGGTGCATTTGCTCTTCCATTCACACAGGTTTGGCCAAATGCAACAACATCCATAGCAATCAGTATACAAACAGGGAAGATGCATTTTTCATAGTGGTGTCTATCTTTAGTCTTCTGTCCAAACCCACATTTTCCCTGAAGCTTTCAGGTGATATCCTTTATTTTCAGCCCCATTTCAAATAAAGCAAAAGTATATGTGACTGCAATTTCTCACAATCCCACCCTTATTTGTTTTTTTATTTGAAACATTTATTCTCTTCCGTTCTTACCAAGGCAACATGTAATACAGCTAACATATAATTTTTTTTAATAAAAATAGTGAAAATAAATCTGGAACCATTTGAAAAAGCATTTTAACAACCCTAGTCCCCAAAACCGCCCATCTCACCCACCATCATGATGACCCACAATCAACTATCACCTTTCTTAACGGCCGGACAAAAAGCATTTGAAGGAGAATAAGGATTTATATCAGAAAAACAATATAAGGCATAAAGACATATTGAGCTTATGCTGTGAATCATAAGGTGTTGGAGACTGCTAAGAATTTTAAATAATAAGAACACTTTGGGGAGCAGGGAGGAATAGAACATAAGCACTCTTTCCAAAGGTTGATCTTTCATGTCATTTCCGCACAAGATGAACATGAGTGATAGAATCTCTTGGGGATTCTCCCAGCCTTTTTCACTGTGATTGCTGGAAGATGGGGGGGGGGGGAGAGGGTGACTCTACAAATAACACTAAGCTAGGAGGTATTAGCAATACAGAGATGGATCAAGAAATTAGCCTTGTATGACATCCTGGACTGAAGCAAACGGAATGACTTGCATACTGCCACATTTAGGGGTATGAAACTGGGAATAAAACAATTTTCAGCTAAGGCATTTCTAATAGGGATAGGGACGTATAGGTATATATTAATATTGGTAGAAGGTATGGGTAAGACCTTGGAATATTACCAGAGGTGTTTTGAAGGTGCCGCAAGGGGAGGCACGAGCATCCAGTGCTGGTTGCAGCAGGGTGAAAAAGCAGCGTGATTGTAGCCCAAATGGGGAGCTGTGGCCTACTTCTGGTCAAACATGCAGAGGATTGCACAATCCACTTCCAAAGGTCTCAAAATCACTGGCATAGCTAATGAAAGTGTAGCCTGGTGCAGAGGGCAAAATGATGCCTGGGAAGTGACAGCACAACAGGAAATGACATCACAGTTGTTTTTTCATTTTCTTGTTTTTTGGGCATTTTCTTGTTTTTTGGGCATTTTCTTGTTTAATAGAATGGAGACATTACACTCTGATTTGTTTCATTGCATTCTGCATGAAATTCTGCACCAAATGGTACATAACATGGCTGTACTATTCCTAAAATCCGTGATTTTTACATTCACGTTGTATTTTCATTTTCTGGGTGTTTAGCCATTATGTTTGATAGAACAAAGATATTACACTCTGGTTTGTTTCATTGTGTTCTGCATTAAATTCTTTATCGAATGGTATATAACATGATGGTATTATTCATACATACCAAGGTTTTAACAATTCTGGCCACTAGTGTCAAGCTCAGCTTGTTGCCCCCCTAAAGCTTGCTGCCTGGTGCAATTGCACACCCTTGCACTTCTTTAGCTACGCCCCTGCTCAAAGTGCATAGCTTAAGACTGCAGAACCATTCCATGTTACACGATTCAGTGTGGAAATGAAAGTCCCACCTTTTGTTCGCCTCCCCCAAACCAAACCATCCATTTGGCTTTCTCCTGTATTCAGAGGAGCCACATGCAATGTAATTGCCAGTTATCAAAGCAATTGGTGCTGGCATTATAATCTCTCACTCGCCCTTGCCCTTGCCATACATTTTCCTAGTGAAAGCTCCTCAATTAATACTGCCCTTTCCCAATCTCGCTAATTGAAGACTTCTTATCTCCTGCAGCCTGTGATTGATTATAGAACTGTAACTCTCTTATTGTCAAATTGAAGCAATTAAGAGCTTGGAATTATAAGAAACCATTTCCAGAGGGTTTTCCCCATCTCATCTCTATTCAAGTATTGTTTTTAAATGCTGGCTCCGTCTCAACTCATCTTAGAAACTGATGGGAATGTGTGATTCGGTTCCTAAAGCAGCTCGCCAGGGTAAAATTACTTTTCTGCACTCAATCTCGTCCCACACCCACAGGTATTTCTTTTACTTTTGCCTGTTCACCATATTGATGTTATTCATTACAGTACATGTTGTCTGAGCTAGGCAAACGGTGTGTGGTGGTGAAAATATGCTCCCACTGGAAATAGAAGGGACTTTAATCCTCTTTTGCCAGTGGGCAAGCTCATAGATTTAACCCAATTTGAGGATTCCTTGCATAAGAACATAAGAAGAGCTCTGCTGGATCAGGCCAAAGGCCCATCTAGTCCAGCTTCCTGTATCTCACAGTGGCCCACCAGGTGCCTAAGGGAGCTCAGTAGAAAACAAGATGCCTGCATCCTGTTGCCGTTCCCTTGCGCCTGCATCCCGAGACCTCCATACGTGCAAGATGCTGCTATTGGTGAAAATAGTTCATGTACTGTATATTCAATTGAAATTGGATTTTCAATCCAAGAGTGAAATCGCTTACTTAACACCACTATGTGTTGTTGGTACTGTATTGTCACAAGGTTTCTAATATTGGCTGCATAACATCATATGCAGTGACATATTGCATGTCACAATATGTCACAATAGCATGACATATTGGAGCACCAAAAGTAGTTGGAAAGTTTTGGCTTCATGCCCTGCCACTGGGTTTCACAGAGGTCCCTGCTTGGCCACTTCAGGAAAGAGGATACTGGACAGAAAGATTCTTGGAGCACAATCCTAACCTGGAGTTAGGCCAGTAGTTAGGCCAGCAAAGTTTGGCCAGCACAAGGGCCCCTGTAAAGTACATTTGGACCCTTCTCAGAGTCAGGGAGGATGGTGCACGTCTGTGTGACTCCAAGAGTGGTCCAAACATACTTTACTGTGTCCCTTGTGCCAGCCAAACCTTGCTGGCCTAACTAAACCGGCCTGACTCCAGTTTAGGATTGCGCCCTTGGTCTGATCCAGCTGAATTCTTCTGATGTTCTTCTTTTGAAAGCAGAGATTGGACATTCAAGTCCACTCCCCAAATTGGCATATTCAAAATAACGCTATGCATACCAGAAACTGAGTATCACAACTTTTCAGGACAATCTTCAACATGAACAATCTTTCTGTAAGTGTATTCAGTGCATAGCAGTGGTGTAGCTAGGTTATTTGAAATCCAGGACCCATAAATTTTTGACATCCTCCCCATACGACACAATTATTTGCTTGCTCGTTTCTATTTTTCACATTTTATACCACCCTTCCTGGTTCCTCCACTTCTTTTGTCCTCACAACAACCCTGTGAGATAGGGTGAGGCTGAGCGACAGTAATAGTCACAACAGTAATTTAATAACAATGGCCTGACTGGCAATGAATATTTCCCCACAAGCAGTGGATGAACATCAGTGCCCTCCCCTGCACATAGTACTCAGTGACGAACTGCCCCTGCATCTGGAGGTTCAATGTAGCCATCATGGTTAATAACCACTGATACACTATAGGCACCATGAATGTTTAGAATCCACTTTAATAGTCATCTAAGCCAGTGACCAACAACGCTCAAACTTCCCACCAGTAACATCACTAGGGTTGGTGTCACCTGGTGAGGTAGCACAGGGTGTTACCCCCATTAACATTATTTATTTCAGTATAGCCCCCACCCCCGCCCTCTAGCTAGCTATGCCACTGGTGCCCAACCATCCATGTGACACAGAAAACAAACCTTAACTTTCTACTGCAGTTTCTTTTGAAAACCCATCAGATTTCGGGAAC
This sequence comes from Lerista edwardsae, assembly GCA_029204185.1. Lineage (NCBI taxonomy): Eukaryota > Metazoa > Chordata > Lepidosauria > Squamata > Scincidae > Lerista > Lerista edwardsae. Next base: position 17,633,531 of record JAJKFI010000008.1, read on the forward strand.
TGACTGCATTGTTACTTAATCCCATAATGATGTCAGCCTGTCCTTGTCTGTGCGGAAGCTGAGGCAGACAGAGCTGATTTGCCTGGCTATCATGGTCTCCCTACAGCCCCCCTGCAGGATTTCACCTTTTTATTTCTCACAGGCTGCAAAGATGAAAAGATGATTTCAGTGCACTTTGAATAGGCTGCTGAGGTTTCATCATAATCACGATGATGAGACAATAATGACTGAGTGGTAAATATGTATTGATGCAGGCAGGTCTGTGGGAGGCAACAAATAGCAGCAGACCTCTCTAACCCCTCCGCAGCATCTCTCATTTCCTACTGACTTCCAGGAATGGTGATGATTCCCTGCTTCTGCTTTTTTCTGTCTCTATGGACAAAAGGATTCTGATGCTAGAATTAAAGTATAAGGTCTTGTGTTATTCCATTTGCTGCTGCATCCCTGGTTCAACTGGGAAATATATTTTTAATTGGTTATGAGGCTTCAACAATCATTGCATCCTTCAGTGATCAGACTGCATATTGTTTAATTGCCCACAGAAATGCTCTCTTTGAATTAAGAATATGGAATAGTTCTTGTGACTGATGGTTATCAGCATGTGAGAAATTCACAGCCCCATCTATGCATATCTATCAGAAGTAAGTTCCATTATAGTCAGTAGGGCTTACTCCCAGGTAAGTACGGATAGGATTGCAGCCTCAGTTTGCAGATCTCAGCCTGGGTTGGCTCATTCATAAGGCCAACTGAAGTGGTTGCCTTAGGCTGCAGATTGGTGAGGGGGGACCCATCTCTGTACACTAACTTGCCTCCACTGGCCTTTCTTCACCATGGATCAGAAAAGGAAGAGGGGTGGCAAGGAGGAAGAGGAAATGTGGAGGGGAGGAGAATGCTGAGCTAGATCATTGGAGAGTGGGAGGAGCAGAGGGCGGCATGTCATCCGGTAAAGAGGAGCAGCATTCGACCTGCGACCTCAGGTGTCAGGAGGCCTTGGGTCAGTCCTGATCTCAGTCATCAAAAACTTCTCAAGACTTTGCTTGGATCTTCAGAGAGGCAGCCATAGATGCTGCTGAGAACTGGAAACCTTTGTACATGTGCAGCACTGATAAGGTTGACTCCTGCAAATGAAATGTGGACCACAATAACGTTTTGAACAAAGATGTCAACTGAAGTTTGAGTGGATGACAGACTCGAGCTTTTTACATTCATAATTTTATTATTCCTATTTTTTTTGTAGTCTTATTAATATATAGTTGATTCTTAGTGTCCGTGGGAGATACTGAGATCCATTGGGGCCCACAGAGAACCTCCACACATGACTGGAAGTGGCTTCCAGTCATGTCCACACATGGCTTCTCTGCACCTTAGAAGGCCTCTGAGAAGCACTTCCAGTTTCTCAGCAAACCAGGTGCCTCTCAGAGGCCTCTGGGGGGCCTTCTTAGGCCTTCCAGATGCAGTTTCAGAACCCATGTTGGGTCAAATCCATGTGTTTCAAACCAATGAATAAGGACGACCCACAGTATTATCTTTTTTTTCCAACTACAGCATCTACCATCTTTCAGTCCACCTTCTGCATCCCCCGTTTTTTTACCTATACCTACCAGAGATGGTGCCAAGGTTCATAATTGCATGATCTGGGATACAGTACAAGTATGTCTGTCTCACGGTGCTCAGATGTATTACAATTCTGAACGGAGCATAATTACTCCAGAAGTTCTTCTCTGGCTCAGTCTTGCATCAACAGCTCACTGGAAAGTGGAAATATGCCTGACAATTTTTTATTGGGGAGGGAAAGATGCCTTTTGAAAACCCTGAGATATCTAGGTTTTACACACATTTTGGAAAGCTCCCCTTAATATGGAATTCACATATGTTAGTAATTGGACGCTTCACAGCACTTGCAAACTTCCCTGGCTGTGTAAATGAAGGGATTAAAATAACTGCATTAATGTGAAAGGATGCTCAGGATTCATTTCCTACTGGAGTTGCCAAGTTAAACAAATTGCGATTTGGACTGACTTGGCTGAGTTCTAGTACCATAAATGCGCAGGTGAGAACCCTGGTGGGAAGTAGAGAATGGAGTCTTCTCAGTCTGACATTTGCTTATGATTTGCTAATCCCTGAAAGGGGAAACAGATGCATTAAGGTATCACTGTCAAGGTTGTCGAAGCACTGAATTCAGGCTCAGCGAATTAACAGTGTACTGCCCTTAAGGACAATCCTGAACCTTGACCTCCCCCATGCTCTTCTCCTTTGGCCCAGGAGAAAGGCTATGACAAGACTGTGTTGAAAGCTCTGCCAGGGAGCCATAGACCACATCATTATGCTACATTGTAGTGCATGACATTACCAATATCTGCCTGGAACATAGCTAAAGGTAGGAGCAGGCTAGAAGTCTGCTTGGGATAAGGGGATGGATATATTTCCCCTGTAGGGACGGTGGAGAAGCCCTAGCCAGACGTATAGGGCTTCTCAGATCCATGCCAGGGAGTGGAAGAAGGAGATAGAGGAGGAGCAGGGGAGGCAGGCAGGGCCCCCCCCCACTAATCTGCTGCCTGAGGCAAAAGCTTCAGTTGACCTCATGGATGGGCCAGCCTTGAAGCCCACTCCCACAGCAGGAACAAAATACTGATGGATAATCTAACTTCTAGGACAGGGGTAGGCAGCCATCGAGTATACGTTAGCTACTTAACAAAATGGCTAATTGCTGAAGAGTGTTCCCCCCATATTTAAATGTAGACGAAAAATTGCCAGAACAAGGCAATCGGGTAGGTTACTGGGGCATGATTTTGGAGGGTGGGTGGGTGGGCAGGTTATTGGGAGGAGGGGGTTCCATCTTTTTATTCCTTTCCCTCCACACTGTCTGTTCCGCCTCTCATCACTGTAGAGAAGCCACTCCTCCCACTGCCCCCTCTGGCTGCAGTTCCTAGTCCTGCCCTGAGCAGCCACCTTGCGAGAGCGCACGCTGGCCAGGAGTGCCCAGGAGCTACGGCAGCAGCTGGAAAAGGCGGGAATGGCTGGCTCCGTACTCTCGCGAGGGCCAGGCTGCCAGCTCAGCTTCCACTAGCTCCAGGGCTCTGTGAGACTAGCCCCGTCCTTTCTGGTTGCTCAGCTGCTGCTCGGAGCTGAAAAGGACTGTGAGCTAGCACCCCATGAGCTATTGGTAACTCCTGAGCCCCTCGTTGCCTCCCCCGTCCTAGGACATCTTGACCACCATTACAGTTGCTCTCATTCAACAGCCTCTCTTGAGCTTCCAAGGAACCCCAGAGTTTTCTGAAAAACCAGTTTGAGAACCACTATACCAATAACCGACATGAATGAAAATTCAGCATTAACTCACATTCAACATTTAGCTATCCAAATAGTTTAGCTAGTGGCGTTGTTTGGAGCTGGGCACTTGAATTGTTTCCAGGGAGTGGGTACACAACAGGAGTATCTGGCAATCTCAGTCCCGAGAACTGATTGAACAAAAGTTTTCAAAGCTGCTACGCTGTGAAAATCGGGGTCCATCTTTCACCATCTATCTGGCTGTGATGGAGCTTTCCACTTAGTTCTTTCGAATTGATGTTTAGGAAGCGGCTGGCGTTGCTGTTATCCATCTTATACAAATGGAGCAGGAGGTGTTGGGCCAAGGGAAAAAGGCCCAGCCAGCACATTTGTGGCACAACTAGGTCCAGAACTCAGGCGCCTTCTTTGGAGGATGAATTCTGTCTGCCCATCAGGAATGGCTCATCATTGGTCAACCTCAACTGCTTGAGTAGGATAGAGTTTTGCAGACAGTGGAACATCTAGGGCAGAATGGAACATGGCCTTTTTAACATTAATCAAGGTATCTTATACTTAATCAGACCCCTAGTCTATAGGGCTCTAGTTAAGGTGCTAGGGTTGGACCCCACAGCTGGCCTCTAGGAAATAATGTTTGACTACCAAACTGAGGTTCATTTTGTGGACTCCTCCCTCGGACTGGCAATACTTTCTTAGATACCAGATTTTCACACAGGGCAGGGAATGGCAGAGTGGAATGAGTTTACAGCATCTCATCCAGTAATGGCATCTAAGTGATTTAGCAACAGGTACTCACTTTTGATTGGCACTTGTGCCGGGGCCCGCCCACCGGAAGTGAGGTCATAGCCGGAACCCAGGAACCGCCCCCAGGAACCGCCGCACCTCCTCAGTAGGCCGCGCGGCGGCCCGGGAGAAGGCCTGGGAGTCCCGCGCCTTCCCTGGGGCCGCCGTGCAGGCTACCAATTCCCACTCCCAGGAACCGCTGCACCTCCTCGGGAGGGAGCCCCAGACAGCCTACCTGCTCATGCTGCTGCTGCCGTTGGTCTCCCTCGCTCCGCTGCCTGCCTGCCTGCCTGCCTGCCTGCCTGCCTGCCTGGCTCTGAGAACGTGCAGGCAACTCAAACGTGCAGGCAATTCAAACGTTGCAGGGGGCGGAGCAGAATGCCGACGGAGTCGACGAGTGGGTAGGCAAATGGGCGAGGCCAGCCCTAATCTTAGGAACAGGTACTCGCGTACCCCCGCGTACCCGCTATATGACATGTCTGATCTCATCAGACTGGTCTACAGGTTTGCACATATTTTCTTAGGTCTCCAGCCTTGCAGTGTGCGTGGCAGCAGGGCCAGCCTTAAGCCAATGTGGCCAATGTCGTCACATTGGGCACCTCACTTTGGGGGGCTCCGCACCAGTGCAGTGAGCAGATTGCCTGCTGCTGCAGACAGGAGCAGTATGAGCAGTAGGCTAGTGGGGCGAGCAGAACAGCTTAACCTTGGCCCCTCCTACCTGACCCTGCTTCCCAATAGCTCAGAATGAGCCTCCTGGAAGCAGGTGGCAGTGATGTCACCATGTCACCACCAACTACTTCCAGGTGCCATGCGCAGCACCACCAGTGAGTTTCTTGGTGTGTGGAGGCCCCGCATGGAGGGTGAGGGGCTCCATGGGAATGCCCCTATTGGGCCCTGCCACTCCTAGAGCATGGCAGCCTCTGTTTTCTCCACATCTGCCTTTATGCTCCAATAAACTCAACAACCTCTCCGTCCTTTCAAATTAGAAACAAGGGTTGTGACCACAGACACCTCCTTTTGCAGAACTCTCCTTGTCCACTGCACGTGAAAGCAATTCCTTAGACTCTGCTAAAAGCCTTCTCCTGAGGCAACCATTTTAGCATCATCTTCCTCCATTTTGAAATAAAATGTCCCCTTTTTCCAGAAACTGCATCCACCGAATCCCCCTGTTCTTTGTTGCCAGATTGCTACAGCCTGCTGTTGTAGAGTGGCATTTTCAAGTTCAACTAAAAAAAAATCATAAAACGAAAGGCTACACAGGGAGTCCATTAGCCTGTTACATTCAGTTCGAAGTTAATTACAGTTTTTAAACTTCAGAAGACGATACACCAGGCTGGAGTCGTCTAATCGTCGGCTCAAATGTCTGGCATTATACAGCCATTAGCTGTGCTGTGTTTCCCCTCACTCCTTTCATTACTCATTCATTCACAGCTCTATCACCAGAATCCCTGTTGGGTGATTTTATAGTACATTTCGGTTCTCTGGCCTGTGCTTAGTTCAGTGTCTGGCACTTGGAAATGAATTAAACAATGTTCAGTGGCATATGTTTGACGCTTCGAGTCAACCGCGATTGGAGACAGTGAATGGCATGTTGGATTTGCAGTGACGAGGCTCTGGCTAGCGGCAGAGATCATTCAAAATCACTGTGCCAAGGGCCCACCTTAGGAGCCATTTTTGTGGGGCCTGAGATTCACACCCAACATGAGAAATCTTAGGGTTCCATCCTAACCAACTTTCCAGCACTAACATTAGCTGTGCCACTGGGGCATATTCTGCATCCTGCAGTGGAGTAGTAAGGCCTCCTCAAGGTAAGGGAATGTTTGTTCCCTTGCCTCAGAGCTGCATTGCTCTTACCCCTGTGCTGGAAAGTTGGTAGGATTGTGCCCTTAGAGATATAAATAGAGTTACCAGATGTCCCGGTTTGACCAGGATTGTCCTGGTTTAGGAAGGTTGTCCCAGGGTCCTGCCAGGTTTGAATATCTGTCCCAGTTTGCCCTAGTTGCCTTTTAACCAACGCATGTGCTTTTATTTGCCCAGTTTCCTTCCCTCTGCAGTTTTGGTGGCATTTTCTGTCAGTTACCTTGCATTGATGAGGAGGCTGAAAGCCCAAACCACTGGTGGGATTCAAATAAATTAACAGCCGGTTCTATGTCCTTCAGGGCGGCCTTCAGGGCCATCCGCTGCCTTTCTTCCCTCTCCCAACCTAAAATTAGCAACCAGTTCTGCAGAACTGGTGAGAACTGGCTGAATTTCACCACTGGCCCAAACCTATGCACACCTACTCAGAAGTAAGTCCCATTATAGTCAGTTGGGCTTATTCCCTGGTAAGACCGGATAGCTTGAGTTGGTATTACATTGCACAAATGACTAACGTGTTGTCAGCATTTGTGGGGGGGCATTCTTGTGCAGTGTGTGTGTGTGAGAGAGAGAGAGAGCGGGGGGAGGAAGGAGTGTGTGTGTGTGTGTGTGTGTGTGTGTAGTTATATATGTATGAATATGTGATAATAAAAATTGCACGCTTGCTGGGATGACCTAGAGTTAACCAGCACAGAATACTCCTGGGAAAAATTCAAAATGAAAGTTAATAACACCAGGTAGTAGAACAGGTGATGCTGATATCTCTAGAATCACTTCCGCTGGGCCTAGTAGTACCAACTAGCTAATTTGTCAACTTGAAATCCAATGCACACTTAAGGAATATACGGATGCTTACAATTATATGAGGCAAAAGACTGGCAGTCGAACAGCTATGAAGTTGTCTGTTAGTTGTTGGTAGTCTAGGCAGAATTTGGAGGCCACAAAAAAAAAAAAAACACCATGGTGCTGGGGTACCTCCTAAATAGGCTGATGAGGGCCTTGGCTAGGAAGGGTGATTAGCTCAGGTGCAGGAAGGAAGGAAAATGACTGACTGGATACTTTATTATTGGAACTGTGAGTGGGGTCCTGTGGTGCCTTGGTTGGGGAATTGTGTGGCTTCCACACCCCTGGAGCCACCAACTGGAAGAGGCAGGTGTTTAGGTAAGCTGACTGCCTATTGTTTGGTGGTGGGGTTTTGTGGTGCCAAGTTGGAACTAGGGTGTTGGTGAGATTCAGCCAGTTCTCACCTATTCTGCAGAACCGGTTGCTAATTTTAGGTTGGGAGAGGGAAGAAAGGCTGAAGGCCCTGATGGCCCTGAAGAACATAGAACCGGTTGTTAATTTATTTGAATCCCACCACTGCATATAATACGGGACACTTGGCAAGTCTAGTCAGAGCAGTTCACAGGTGTCAGCTGCAAAATGCCGCAAAGTGTCTGTGGACCATCTTTTATGCTTGCAGAGATTTTCCAAGCTGTCAGAGTTGTCCTTTGCTCTCATTGTTTATATTGGTCCAGAACTCTTCTGAGCATGCTGTTAACTCCTTCACTCCCAACCCTTTCTGAAGTTGCTATGCTGTGTTTTTAAACCTGTGGAGTTTGTTTCCCTGCAGTATGAATCTGGGTTCCCCCCCCAATTCAATTCAATTCAACTCAATGCTATATGTCTTGTATTATTATTTGGGGTGTGTATATTTACTTCTCCCCCACACAAATACACATATGTCATGCTTGTACATAAGGAGTGACTAAGAACACATTCACAATATGGCCAGTATGAAAATTGAGAGGGGAGGATAAATCAAGTGAGTAGAACAAGGCTGTTGTAGATTCCTGTACAGATCCAGCCCCGAATAAGTAATTTCTCCTTGCGGAGCTAGCTTGATTAGAGCGAGCAGCAATTGAAAGCTGTTCCATGGAAGAGTGATGGGATTTGTAATTGGAAGCTGAATGTAATACAGACTTTTCCAGAATTACTAATCCAGCCCCAACTGTGCTTAGTACTCTCTCTGCTGAAACAATGTCCTATGAGTCTATAATGCCCCCAAATAGCATTTTAATTCAACAATGAACTTTTGGAGAATTTAAGTCAAACTCCACTGCTGTCCAAATATATTAACCATTTATTTTATAATATGTACTTCCTGCACTAAATGAACAGCCCTGGGCACTGGTTTCAGGCAGTAATTAGTATAGTGGAGGTTATTAGGCCATATGTTCGTTTGCTTTCTGGAATGATTTTGGCATTTTCTACTTTTGCTCCATCCCATCATTGAAGAAGCTCCCTCTAGTGGAGAAGAAGATATTCACATTGCTGTGTTTCCAGAGTTGTTGTCATTTTCCCCTCAAAAGTTGATATAACTTAGCACTGACAAGGTAAATAATTCTGTTTTTAAGGGCACCATCCTAACCTGGAGTTAAACACAGGAGTGTTGCTAACACACTGTAAAGCACATTTGCAACACTCTTGGAGTCAGAGAGGCGGGACCACATCCGTGTGCCAGTCTCCCTAACTCAGAACGCAATCCTAACCTGAAGTTAGGCTGGCACAATTAGGCCAGCAAAGTTTGGCTGTCACAAGGGACACCATAAAGTGCATTTGGACCACTCTCGGAGTCAGGGAGGATGGCGCACATCTGTGTGCTGGCCTCTTTGACTCCAAGAGTGGTCCAAACATACTTTACGGTGTCCCTTGTGCCAGCCTAACTGTTTGCTTGCCTAATTGTGCCAGCCTAACTCCAGGTTAGGATTGTGCCCTAAGTCATTGTAGTTGATTTTCACTTGCTGCCTTAAACATTTAATGGCTTTACTTTATTTCATATTGTTTCCATGCTTGTTTGTTTAATTTCTATATCACTTTTTGATGGGAAAAAAAATCTCAAAAAAAGTTCACCAGGTAAAATTGGGCAACGTATTTTTAAAACTCCCCCCCCCCAAAAAACACACAACAATAAATTTTTCACTCACATTTCAATGGCACTCTTCCTTGAACAGTACCCTCCTCATGTCTTGCTGGCTTCATCTAACAGATGGTCCTGACCAATCCAGGCTTTTGGGGCTCAGTGGAGAACGCTGTTGGAGGCACCAGGAACAGAGATGCAAGAACTTAACAGTAAGAGCAATCTGACAATGGGACTGATTACTGAGGAAAGGTAGTTGGTATCCTTTGCTGGAGACCTTCAAGCAGAGACTCAACAGGCTTCTTCTGGAGAACCTCTAGAGAGGATTTTCCTGCTTCAGAGGATGGACCAGTGTAATTCTTTGATTCTAAATTCCTCTTTCCAGCCTTCTTTTTGCTGCTGTCCTCACGAGCCCTCATAGGGAAAAGCCCCTCTGCCCTAGATGTGTGTGACTGAGCTTGAGGCCCAGGTAATGCAAGATGCATCACTATTGCTCTTCACATTTCCTCCAATCATATCAGGGCAGACTTTCCTCACCTCTGCCTAGTTATGCTGATCAGGCTGACTAGAGACACTTATTTCATCCATTTTTGTCAAGCAACACAAATGTTGCTCAAAGCAACCATTTCATTTCCATGGATATGATTTTAGATTATATGAAGCTCTTCCTACAAATGTGTAATTCCACTCCTCTCCCGGCATACATTGCTATTTTCTTAGAGCTGCTTTTCATTGTTTAAGAGCCAATCCTGAGTTCTCCAGTACCTGCAGTGCAAGTGTGTTACGATATTAAGAGTATTGATGATGATGACGACGATGATGTTGTGCGTGGATGATTACTACTCCTGAGTGGTTTACTCAGAGATCCAGCACCGATGATCACAGACAAGAAATAACAGAGACTTCTTTAACAAGAACTTCTGTATTACTCAAGTTAATCTTCTTTACAACTGTTACAGCAACTCCAGCAGACTCTGTACATAACTTCTATTAATCAATGATCAGCTCTCATCCAAAAGACTTCTCTCAAGCACACACTCTTTCAAAACCCTCTCTGAAGAAACACACACACATTGTATCCCTGGTCATGTTTATATATCATCCAATCATTACCATCTCATGACCATATCTCCGGGCAGATTCTCTTGTTACTGAGCAAATCTACATGTTGCCATTCTAACTCTTATTACTGGGCAGATCTCTATGTTACCATTCATACTCATATCACTGGGCAGATTTACATGTTGCCTCCATGTCTCTAGGTAGAAACCAACAATACAGATCTGTAAATTTCTTCTGCCTCCTTCCAATATCCCAACAAAGTGCAACTCCAAAGCTGGGCATTGCAAAACTGTGGCACTTTCCTGCGAACCAGAGACACTCAGCACCGGTGGAAAGACCAGCACCAGTCGGCACTGGGCCCCTGGGCCCAATGGACACCAGAGAAGAGCTCTCGGCAGTAAGCGTCTCTGAGGGGCTGCAAAAAGGCTTTTGGGGTGGGGGAAGGTGGGGCAGAACTGGGCTGAGAAAGGGTGGAACGAGGGGAGGATCAGAACCAGAAGGGGGCGGGAACAGTGGTAGACACTGCTATTGAATCCTATACCCCCTGCCAGGGCACAGAGACTTGACTCACATCTCCACAGGTCACATCTGCTAAATAGTGGGCATAGATCCGAGTAAACCCTTTGAGAGCACCAGGGCTTGACCCAGGGTGAGGGAACGGATGTTCCCTTACCAAGACAAGACCTCCGGCAGCTCCTCTGGTCCCACCGGATACAGTGGTGGCCATTTTAGCACTGCTATGGTGCTGCACAATGAAGAAGCTTATGATCGGGCTGTTGGTTGTAAATGATGCATGTTAAAGAGATGCATGCTTTGGCGTTTTCTAAGTCAGTCAAGCTGGAGGAATTTACATTTGAACTTGATACTTCTAATATTTGCTAACTTCCATTACTTCGTAAAAAGAAGTTGAGGTGACACATTTAAGCTTGAGAAGACTCCTGTTCATAAACTATACTGAGGCTAGTTTCAGAAAAAATGTGCTTATTTCACTTTTTAAAAAATTGAAGGAGCTGTATTGAACATGGATGCCTTCCATTTATTGCTTCCGATAGACATATTTCTTACTTTGTGATTGACAGAAAATTGTGAATAACCCTCTCTCTCTCTCTCTCTCTCTCTCTCTCTCTCTCTCTCTCTCTCTC
>JAJKFI010000008.1:17644568-17669820 GCA_029204185.1 Lerista edwardsae
CTCTCTCTCTCTCTCTCTCTCTCTCTCTCTCTCTCTCTCTCTCTCTCATTGGGAACAAACAACATCCTTTGCTGGTGTTTGATAGAAATGGGCGCTTCAGCATCCTTCATTTGGCATCCCTAACCAATAACGTCAAATGAATTCCTAAATAGGCATGTCTGGTACAATCACCAGCAGGGAGAGCGAATTGCTCTTGATTGACACAACCCCTGGAATTCAGCTTCTAAAATTAACCTTCAGCTGCTCCCTTGGCTGGTTCCATGGAAATCAGATTTTCCGAGGACCGTTATCCTATCTGTGACTTCGGAAAAAGCCACATCTGTTCTGCCTGGAAGCCAACAGGGATGCTGCTTGTAAACCTGAAATTGCCTATGCATTTTGATGGATTTTGATCTACTCTTGCGTTATGAGTGGTGCATTTCGATCCACTCTTGCATAAGGCATGAGGCAAACATCTGGTCCATTTATTTCTAGCTCAGTGTCTCTCATCTTTGGGTTCATAGCAATGCATACCTGGAGCAGCATTGAATTATTTTGTTGGAAAGGGCACATGAGAACCAATTAGCCTCTGGAAGTTAACCCAAAGCCATCTTTGGGTGCACAAATTTGTTGTTCAGTCGCTAAGTCGTGTCCGACTCTTCGCGACCCCATGGACCACAGCACGCCAGGCCTCCCTGTCCTCCACTAGCTTCCGGAGTTTGCCCAATTTCATGTTCATCGCTTCGGTGACACTGTCTAACCATCTCATCCTCTGCCGCCCCCTTTTGCCTTCAATCTTTCCCAGCATGAGGGTCTTTTCTAAAGAGTCCTCTCTTCTCATGAGGTGGCCAAAGTATTTGAGCTTCAGCTTCAGGATTTGTCCTTCCAGGGAGCAATCAGGCTTGACTTCCTGGAGGATTGACCGATTGGATCTCCTTGAGTCCAGGGGACTCTCAAGAGCAGAGGCGGATCTAAGGGGGTGGGCAAATCTGTAAGTGTTGCAAGAAACCTTGCAGTGGAAAACACTCCTCTCCTGCACCGTTCTAGCCAATCCTCACAGGGAACAGCAACATCTTGGCGTTGAATACTGGCTACAGCAGCAAGGGAGAGGAGGGATTTACATGACAGGGTAAGGCTTCTTGCAAAACTTACAGATTTGCCCCCCCTTAGATCCGCCTCTGCTCAAGAGTCTTCTCCAACACCATAATTCAAAAGTATCTATTCTTCGGCGCTCTGCCTTTCTTATAGTCCAGCTCTCACAGCCATACATTGCTACTGGGAAAACCATAGCTTTGACTATGCGAACCTTTGTTGACAGGGCCGAGGCTTTTGTTTAAGTTATCTAGGTTCGCCATAACTTTCCTCCCAAGAAGTAAATGTCTTTTAATTTCATGGCTGCGGTCACCATCTGCGGTGATCTTGGAGCCCAGGAAAATAAACTCTGTCACTGCTTCCATTTCTTCTCCTTCTATTGGCCAGGAAGTGATGGGAGTGGTTGCCATGATCTTAGTTTTTTTAATGTTGAGCTTCAAGCCAATTTTGGCACTTTCCTCTTTCACCCTCATCAGAAGGTTCTTGAGGTCTTCCTCACTTTCTGCCATTAGAGTGGTATCGTCTGCATATCTGAGGTTGTTGATATCTTGATCTCACAGCAATCTTGATTCCAGCTTGTGAATCATCCAGCCCTGCCTTCCTCATGATGTATTCTGCATATAAGTTAAATAAGCAGGGTGACAGTATACAGCCTTGTCGTACTCCTTTCCCAATTTTAAACCAATCACTTGTTCCATGTCCAGTTCTAACTGTTGCTTCCTGGCCCGCATACAGGTTTCTCAGAAGACAGATAAGGTGGTCTGGAACTCCCATCTCTTCAAGAACTTGCCACAGTTTGTTGTGATCCACACAATCAAAGGCTTTAGCATAGTCAATGAAGCAGAAGTAGATGTTTTTCTGAAACTGTTTTGCTTTCCCCATGATCCAGCGAATGTTGGCAATTTGATCTCTAGTTCCTCTGCCTCTTCGGAATCCAGCTTGTACATCTGGTAGTTCTTGATTCACATACTGCTGAAGCCTTTGGCAGCAAAGAATTTAATCAATCTGATTTCATTGTAGACCATCTGGAGAAGTCCATGTGTACAGTCGCCGTTTGTGTTGCTGGAAAAGGATGTTTGCTATGACTAATGTGTTCTCCTGACAAAACTCTATCAGTCTTTGCCCTGCATACGCTATCATTTTGTACTCCAAGACCAAACTTGCCTGTTATTCCTATTACCTCTTGACTGCCTACTTTAGCATTCCAATCCCCTATGATGAGAAGGACATCTTTTTTTTGGCGTTAATTCTAGAAGGTGTCTTCATAGAAACGGTCAACTTCTTCCTCTTCAGCATCAGTGGTTGGAGCGTAGACTTGGATTACTGTGATGTTGAAAGGTTTGCCTTGGATCCAAAGGGAAATCATTCTATCATTGTTGAGGTTATACCCCAGTACTGCTGTTCCCACTCTCTTGTTCACGATGAAGGCTACTCCATTTCTTCTAAGGGATTCCTGCCCACAGTAGTAGATGAAATGGTCATCTGAATTAAATTCTCCCATTCCTGTCCATTTTAGTTCACTAACTCCCATGATGTCGATGTTCAGTCTTGACATCTCACGTTTGACCACATCTAGCTTACCTTGATTCATAGATCTGGTGTTCCAGGTTCCTATGCAGTATTTTTCTTTGCAGCATCGTACTTTCCTTTCACTTCCAGACACATCCACAGCTGAGCTTCCTTTCGGTTTTGGCCCAGCTGCTTCACTCTTTCTGCAGCTACTAGTACCTATGTACTAGTACTCATGTACTCAGTAGCATACCTGAGGGGCTCATCTTCCAGTGTCACATCGTTTAGCCTTTTTGTACTGTAATCCATGGGGTTTTCTTGGCAAGGGTACTGGAGTGGGTTGCCATTTCCTTCTCCAGTGGATCACATTTAGTCAGAACTCTCTACTATGACCTGTCCATCTTGGGTAACCCTACATGGCATAGCTCACAGCTTCATGGAGCTACTCGAGCCCCTTCGCCACGACAAGGCAGTGATCCATGAAAGGGGTGCACAAATTAGTTTTGTCTAAAAACCACTCAGTTGCAAACAGGGCAAATTCAGCTCTGCTTCAAGTCTTCCATGTCTTCAACTTTTCACCTTTCTGTTGAGGCTCATCAGTGATCAGTATTGGGTTCTTTACTCTTGATCAGCTTCCATTTGACCTCATTAGCTGTTCATCTGATCTTCAATATTACCCTGCTGATTGGTGATGACCTGCAACTCCGCTACACTTTATTCAAATTTTCCCTTTCTACTCTAGCCCCAATCTCTGCAACCTTCTCACACTGGACCACACTTTTCACTTCAGTTTAACCCTGCTAAGGTGGAGCATGTGCTTTTCAATCTTCCTTCTCAGGTTTTTTTTCAACATCATTGCCTTTGGCTTATCATAGTGTTTATCATTGACTCTTCTTCCTCTCAAGTTCTTGGAATACCTCTATTTTTTTCTTTTTCTTTTCTCTCCATTTAACTCTTGTTAAATCTTGTCATTTTCAATTGATTTACTTTTCTATATATATACAAACAAAAGATTAGTTTATTCTGTAATTATTTCCTGCATCGATTTTGGTCATCTTCTTCTTGTTGGTTTTCCTGGTTCTGTTGTTAAACCTCTCCACTCTATCTTAAATGCTACCACTTATTTGATATTTCCTGCTTGTCATTTAGCTCATATTACTCCCTTATTCCATTATCTTCAATGATCTCCTTCCAGTATAATTTCCTTGTACCTACTTTTAAATGACTCTATAGTTTTCCTCCCTGATTTCTACTTTTTTTTCTTGATGTGCTCCTTAGTCCCCATACTGTAGCTACAGGGGGTGGTGCCATTGAAGGCACCACAAAGTGCCATGTAAGCGCCCCCCCCACTCTCCATCAGGGCCATTCTGGGCAGTTGCTGTCATTGCCCAGAATGGCTCTGACAGCGAGTGGGAGGTGCCACTTAGAAGGCACATTGTGGTACCTGCAATACTTACTGAACTACACCTGCTTGTAGCTATGCTTCTGTTCCTTATACAAACTTGCATCAATAATAAGGTGCACAAATAGCCCGTGTGAGTCAACCATCACTCCAAGCTCAGTTTCAGACTATATAGCCAAGTCATTCCAGCTGTATGGGTTCATGGTCTATTTCAACCTCCCAGAAATAGCTGAAGCTTGTATCTCCCACAGTTCCGTAGTAAGTCATCAATGAATGCTGTGAAACTGAGGGCCCAATTCTGAAGGCCCTATCACCGGCAGTCTGCACATACCGCTGTCTAAAAGTGTTGCGAATGTGCCGTAAAGCATGTTTGGGACACGTTACCACTCACGCTAGGGCAGTACTTAGCGCCAGGAACAAGAGCGGGTGACCAGCCAGAGCTCCAGCAGCACCGACAGCTAGTAAGCCCGTTTGGGGTGGGGGAAGGCAGGGAGGGGTGAGGAACCAAAGGAGGAAGGGGAAGGAGCTGACTATGAGGGGTTGGGACCAGCGGCGGCATTCAGCCGGTACGCTGGGCGGGAATTACCTTTGAGCGGCAGTCCGCCTGTTGCGTCATACTGCGTTCCGCCACTTTCCCACCCGCCGGGGTGGGCGGGAAAGCAGCGGAACGTGCTGTGACGCAACGGGTGGACTGCCACTCAAAGGTGAGTCCCGCCCAGCGTACCGGTTGAATGCCGCCGCTGGTTGGGACCCAGCAGTGGCTTCTTCCACTGGATCTTATCCCCAGCGGTGGTTCGGGAAGCCTGACATGGGGCTGCTCAATTCACCACCAACAAAATAGCTGGGGGTGAGCCGAGGAGCCCCATTGCGAGTGATGGGATTTTCCCCAGGGCAAGGGGATGAATAGCTGTTTTCTGATCACCTCAAAGCAAAAAAAGATTCTGCCAAATGAATGTACTCATTTTGTGTAGCATGCTACTGTGTTCATCTCTATAATATAGGCTGGAGAATGCCTGTCTTTTACCATAGCAAACCTCTGCAATACATACCACTAAATATCATGGCATTTAAGCTCTTCCTGTTACTTTCAATCCTCTTATTATGTGGTGACCCTAAATATTTTTGATCTGACATGGAGAAAAGTAATCTCCCAATCTGTGCAGTATTTAAATTGAGTGAAATGTTCAAAATGAACTCACGTAAATCTTGGATGATAAGCTTGTATCCAAAGTTTTACATGAGGCTACAAAGAGTGTTCTTGCTAACTCAAAAGCATTTGCTTTATCTTATGTCCTTCCTTTTGGGGCTCTACTGGAGTAAACCAGTACACCTTGAATCCCATCTTCAAAACAGGGTTGAGACAGATCCAAGCGAGATGTGTTTGCATGTTGCATAACTGCCTCCTTTGTACCAGTAAAAACAACAAAGAACCTCCAAGAGACAAATGCATGAAGTGTTATCCTTACTGGCAGGCATAAAGTACACTTGGGTATAACAAAAAATCAAAAGTGAGTGTTGTGAAAGGTGGCATCAAAGGGTGATAGGCAGAAGTGTTCTTAAACATTTTTTTTCCCAGATTTTGGTTCTTCCCAAGGAGTAAAAGTGCAGAAAGTGGTGTTATATGTGTTTTTATTCCAAGAGCACATTTTAAAAAATAAATTCTAATTATAAATTACACTCACTTTAAAAGTGTACTAGGTAGGTGATATAGGTGTTATAGTCACAGTCATTAACCTGTGTCATTAACCTTGTAATCCCACTCCAGTCCAGGCCATTATTTACTTTTCATTTTTCACAGATTTCCCAGTTTATTGTTTTTCACAGCTTTGGGTATTTCTTTTTCTTTCTTTTTTTTACAAAAAAAGAAGAAGAAGAAGAAGTGCAGAAAGTGGTGTTTTGTGTTTTTATTTCATTACCACAAAAAAAAAAATCACACCTCTAGTGATAGCATGGAAGAGGTACAACCAGTCATCACTATATAAAATGTGGTCATGAGACACAACAGCAGTAATAGCAGAGAAAGCAGTCTTCTTGGCTATGCCAAGCTAATTAACTTAATAAAGTATTGTGTTGGGAACAATGCTTTCCTATCAGAGTCCACAAGGAGGAGCCAGACCTGTGAATGAAGGAGCCAAATGGCCGCAAGGGATGTGAGAGGTCCAGTGAGTAACCATTCTTATCTGAAACTAAATGCAGGAGAAGTACAACAAAAATGTATATTTGTGATAAGGGATAACACTATCTTAATAAACATTAAATATTTAGTTATTTATAATTGATTATTAATTAAATACAGGGCAGGAGGCATGGTCTGGTGGTTGATCTGAAGGCTGCCTGAAGAAAGCCAAGCAGGAGTGGTCCTGGTTGAATTCTGGATAGGAGACCAAAAAGCTGATGAAGCTGTCGTGAGAGGATGGAGCCAGGAGCAGTCGCTGTTGTGACCTCACTGTGGAAGGGTGATGGATTTGCAAGCGATGCTGCAGGAATGTGGAGGAGAATGGAGAGTCAGCTTCCAAGAAAGAATGATGAACAGCTTGGCTGACTGGAAGGTGCTGCTGCAGGAAGCTCAGAAGGCAGACCCAGGTGTCAGATATGAGGACCACGCCATGAAGGATTCCATCTGGAAGTGAAGGGTGCTGTGAGCATTTGTAGAGCAATTATTGTACAAACTCATTTGAAATAAAGATGAGTTTAGTGCAGCCTGCCTATGTGAACTGCCTTGAGTCTATAACTCTCTCACAACATGCCGTCAGAGTCAGTGATACCAGTGCAGTGGTATACAGATGCACTTGTTTATGCTGCAGCTGCCTCTCTCTGCTGATGCCTCTGCTAAAGCTTGAACTGTGCCCCTCCCCATCACAGTGACCACAGAAACATCAACTTCCTAGTGAGGAAGAGGAGGAAGAGAAGAAGATGTGATGTTGTGGCCTTTATCATTGGGTTTGTATACTTGAATTGACACATGCCTCTTGGGCAGCCCAAAGGCAGGATACAATCTCCAGGATAGCCAAATAAATAGCACAAGGACCTCACTCCTTGAGGTCATTGATCCAGCACAGCCAGGGAGACCGCTTGCTCTTCCATTAGTGTTGCTGTGAGTCATCGCTGAACTTTAAGAGATAAAGGTCAATGACTGCATCTCTTCCATCCTTAGGTCTTTGATCCCTCACCTTTTAGAAGCTTTTTGTCCTTCTCTGTCCCAAAGCCTGTGTATATTTATACCTGCCTTCAGAGGATGTTGGCTGAGGTAATGGAGTCAAGTCCACAAATGCTTTTGCTGCTATAAATGGGTCCGTCTTGAAGGCGGTCTGTGACTCTTTCTGGTTGCTGCAGTGGCAGACTAGCACAACAATCCCTCTCAAAGTCATTGCACTGTTCCTAAAAAGGACAAGTGTTGCTTAAGCACAACTGTGGAGACCTGAAATCTGTATCTTCTTCGCAGGCCTAATGACACTTGTACCAGAGACTAAGGGCACAATCCTTAGTCCCCTTGTCCTGCAGTAGATGCCAGCCGCACATATGGGCTACTCAGATCTACACCCACTATATAAGAGGCAGACAACCAAGTTTCCCATGTGGCCCAAATTGGGGCCATGCATGCCAGGGACAGGAGTTTGGATGTGGCCTAATGGCCTCATCCAAGCTCCAACCCCTCCCCGGGCTGGCCCACTTCTGGGCCCACTCTGCCCGGTTTCTCCCTCCCATCCATCCCCTGCCCAGAACCGCCCCTGTGTCAGCTGAACTCCGCTGGCCAACGCTGCTGCACATGTCGGTGCCAAAGCAGCAGTGCTGCCGTGAAAGTGCCTGACAGCATTTTCCCACAGTGCGGGGCCAACACAAGCAGCTTGCATTGGCCCTACAGGCAACATGGATTGCGCCCTGATAGTCCTTCTAAACTTAGCACAAAAAGTGATGGTAGAACTGGGAGGGGTAAAGGAGATAATATATTTAATGCTCTGCCGGGTAAACAAAAGCTCTCTGCATGTTGTGATCTAGCATATCAGGGACAAAGGATCATCCCTTAGCATACGACATGCCCATCATAATCACCGGAATATTATTTATTTATTTATTTATTTATTTATTTATTTATTTATTTATTTATTTAATTTAGACCCCTGCCTTTCTGCCCAAAGGCACTCAAGGCGGCTTACAACAATTAAAATACAGTAAAATCATTATATAAGAAAGTTAAAAACAATAGTTAAAACAATATTAAAACAATTAAAATTAAAATTAAAATTTAAAACAGCCAACTCCGTGGATCATAAAATATACAAAAAGAGTGTAAAAAGGGAATGCAAAACCCAGCCAGCCTGTCAACAACTAAAAGCCTGCAGAAACAAAAAGGTCTTCAGCCCTGCCAAAAAATAGCCAAAGAGGGAGCAGTTCTCAACTCTAAGGGGAGGGTATTACAAAGTTGGGGGGCCACCACCGAGAAGGCCCTATTCCTGGCCGCCACCCCTCTCACCTCTCCTGGTGGCGGCACAGTCAAAAGGGCCCCCCCCAGATGACCTCAGAGCACGGATAGGATTGTATGGAAGGAGGCGGTCCCTCAAATACCCTGGACCCAAGCCGTAAAGGGTTTTAAAGGTCAAAACTAGCACTTTGAATTGGGCCCGGAAAGGAACCGGCAGCCAGTGTAGTCGCCAAAGCAACGGCCCGACAGAGTCGAACTGATGTGCCCCAGCAACCACACCAGCAGCCGCGTTCTGTACTAGTTGCAATTTCCGGACCGTCTTCAGAGGCAGCCCCGCATAGAGCACATTGCAAGAATCTAATCTTTATCTGGATGTCACTAGGGCGTGGGTCACCATGGCCAGGTCTGCGCAACTCAGCTGCCAGATCTGCCGGAGCTGAGCAAAGGCTCCCCTGGCCACTGCCGCCACCTGGGAGTCCAGGTGCAGCTGCGGATCCAGGAGAAGCCCCAGACTGCAGAGCTGCTCCTTCAGAGGGAGTGCAACCCTGTTCAGAGCAGGGCAATAGTCCAATACCCGAGCTGTGGAATATTCAGCACTAGCGAAATCATTTGGTCAATGGTCAGAAATTCCCCCTTCTTCCTGTAAATATTTGTTTCCCTCCCTTCAGGACAACTGCTGCTGTCCTTTCTGAGGCAAAAAAAAAAAAGCGTACAAAGCTTAATCTTTGCTTGAACAGAGCAGGGTAGTATATTTCTTATTGCTTATGACATTAACTTGCAATTCTCCCCAAACCCCCTTGGATTTTTTTTTTAATTAACAAAATACTTCAGATGATAATGAATCTCCTTGCAAAAAGAGGAAAAAAAAACCTACACACCCCAACAACCAACAAACATCTTCTCCAAAATGTGCAAATGGGTCCCCAGAGTTTCACAAATCAATGCGCATTAATGTTACATAAGCCCAAGAGAAGGCACCTTTCAGCTCAGCCGGCAAGGCAGCTGCTTATATTTAATTAAAAAATATAAGTTCTGGATGAGTCTCTTTGATTTTCTGCTTCAGCCTTTTTTTTTCCGGCTTTGAAGCCATGTATCTATCAAAGTCGACGAAGGAATGGAAAGTTTGTCTTAATAAAAGGCATTTACAGGAGACGTTTCCATGGCTGTTGGAGGGGAAGGCAAATTTGAAACAGATTGGCTGTCATTGGATCTGCATTTGCTTTAAATTAAAAGATATTCAAGAAGTTTTGCAGTTATTAGCTTCCTCTTTCTGGGCACAATCCTACACATGTCTACTCAGAAGTCATATAGCGTTCAGTAAGGCTATGGAAAGTGTGCACTCCAGGAACGTGTGCAGAAGATTGCAGCCTTTGGCCTGTACTTTAAGGTCGCAATACTGACCTGAAGTTAGGCTGGCACAGTTAGACCAGCAAAGTTTGGCTGGCACAAGGGCCACCATAACGTATGTTTGGACCACTCTCAGAGTCAGAGAGGCCAGCAGACAGATGTGCGCCATCCTCCCTGACTCAGAGAGTGGTCCAAACACGCTTTTTGGTGGCCCTGGTGCCAGCTAAACTTTGCTGGCCTAACTGTGCCAGCCTAACTCCAAGTTAGGATTGCGCCCTTAATCACATAAGTGTTATACTGACATGTACACAAACTGCTACAGTGAGCGCAGGGTTCAAATGAAGAGTCTATCTCAGTTCGTTGGTGCTCTCATTCAACTGCTCTCCGCATATTGGCGGGCTCACTGTGGGCACATAAGTGGGGCATGCTGCAAAATCTTCAAAAACCACATGGAATTGCAAAACCCCAATTCCATGTGGATGACCCGTGCATCGTTCACATGCAGCCCCCTTGGGCCAGGATGCAAAATGTTATGAGGGTCCACACCAAGGGGCATGCATACATCCAAGGGATGATACACATTTATTAGATTGGCTCATTCCCCCCAGACACACATGCGCATGCACACATACCTTGTCACACCACCCATGTCCTTGAAAGGGGCCACACTGTGCACTTCCCCGCCTTGCACCACACCCTTGCCTGCCACAGAGATGAGGCAGGAAAATACATGAGATAATGTCACATTTGTGAGTAAGTGAAATGCTCAGTTATGGGATCAGAGAACACAAAACAGTCCTTCAGTTTCTCAGTTTGCTGTGTGATACTGGGTGAGGGGAAAGGAGGGATACTGGAGACAAACAACTCAAAAGGCCCTTTGGACACACCAAACAGGTCACTGTATGTCTTTAGATCCTGGCTTCACATATTTGAAATTCAACCTTCCTGTTGGTGGGGTACCAGTGAGAGGGCCACTGCTGAGCATGATGAAGCCAGCAGCACCCACTGACGGCCTGCCAAGACTCCACCAAAGTAAGAATAATGGGGGGGGGGCATTTCAGGGGTTGGAAGGGGGAATGGGACTGGAGAAGGGGTTGGTATTGGGTATGTATTGATACCAGCAGCTCTCCCGATATCTCTCTTTCTGGCCTTCATCCACCTCCCCACTAGGACTTGCATCTGCCAAGGACCTGGCATAGATCCATCACAGACGTGGGGGCTTACCCAGAGGTAAGGCGACAAATGGTCCCTTACCTCAAGGAGGCCTCCAATATTGCACCCCCACCACAGAAGGCAGCTTGCTCTCCTTTGGCAGACTTGCACTGACAGTGGGGTGGTTCGATAGGACTGGGCTGTTCAGAAATAATTTGTGCTAATTATTAGGATTGTGTGGTTTTAACTGTGTTGTTGTTCTGATTTATACTGGTTGAGCCTAATTATCTGCAGATTTTATATCTGCGGATCTGGCTCAACCTGAACCTCCTTTCACCTCCGGAGGCTCTTCTGAGGACAAAATGGCTCCAGTCACCTTCAGAACCCCAGTGGGTTGGAAGACGGTGCATTTCATTATCCGCGATTTCTGATATCCACGGCAGGGGGGGCGGTGTCTGGGAACCGATCCTCTGCAGATACCTTGTCTTAGCTGTATTTATCAATCACTCAATTGTCCGCTGGAGAAGGAAATGGCAACCCACTCCAGTACTCTTGCCAAGAAAACCCCATGGATTATAGTAAAAAAAGGCTAAACGATATGACACTGGAAGATGAGCCCCTCAGGTCGGAAGGTGTCCATTATGCTTCTGGGGAAGAGCAGAACACGAGTACTAGTAGCTCCAAAAAGAGTGAAGTAGCTGGGCCAAAACCGAAAGGAAGCTCAGCTGTGGATGTGTCTGGAAGTGAAAGGAAAGTACGATGCTGCAAAGAAGAATACTGCATAGGAACCTGGAACACCAGATCTATGAATCAAGGTAAGCTAGATGTGGTCAAACGTGAGATGTCAAGACTGAACATCAACATCATGGGAGTTAGTGAACTAAAATGGACAGGAATGGGAGAATTTAATTCAGATGACCATTTCATCTACTACTGTGGGCAGGAATCCCTTAGAAGAAATGGAGTAGCCTTCATCGTGAACAAGAGAGTGGGAGCAGCAGTACTGGGGTATAACCTCAACAATGATAGAATGATTTCCCTTTGGATCCAAGGCAAACCTTTCAACATCACAGTAATCCAAGTCTATGCCCCAACCACTGATGTTGAAGAGGAAGAAGTTGACCGTTTCTATGAAGACCTACAACACCTTCTAGAATTAACACCCAAAAAAGATGTCCAATCCACAGGGGATTGGAATGCTAAAGTAGGCAGTCAAGAGGTAATAGGAATAAACAGGCAAGTTTGGTCTTGGAGTACAAAATGAAGCAGGGCAAAGACTGATAGAGTTTTGTCAGGAAAACACATTAGTCATAGCAAACAGCCTTTTCCAGCAACACAAACGACGACTGTACACATGGGCTTCACCAGATGGTCTACACTGAAATCAGATTGATTACATTCTTTGCAGCCAAAGATGGAGAAGTTATATACAGGGGGATTTTCCTGTTGCCAGAGGTGGAGATCCACCCGGTGCCCTGGTAGACCTCTGGAATTCGGAGATGGCCAGGGCCCTGGATGAGATCGCTCCTGAGCGTCCTTTGCCTAGTCGCAGAATCAGAGCGGCTCCTTGGTTTTCTGAGGAGCTGCGAACGATGAAGCGGCAGAGCAGACGACTAGAGCGTCGGTGGCGAAAGACTCGTGCCGAATCTGACCGGACACGGGCTAGGGCCCAATTAAAAGCTTATTCCAGAGCAGTGGTGGCAGCCAAGAGGGCACACCTCTCTGCCACCATTGCATCTGCAGAGAACTGTCCGGCTGAGCTATTCTGTGTGGTCCGTAACCTTTTACATCTGGCCCCCCTTACTGGTGGGGAGGAGCACACGGAGGCTCGCTGTGACGAGTTTGCAAAACATTTTGCAGATAAGGTCGATCAGATCCGGCATGACTTGGACGCTGCTGTGGGCATATCTAGTGATGTCCCTGGGGAACCTGTCTATCCTATGATTTGGGATTCTTTTCAGCTTGTAGAGCCTGAGGATGTGGACAGGATTCTCTGGAGTGTGAGACCTGCTGCTTGCCCGCTCGACCCTTGCCCGGCATGGCTAATTAGAGCTGCCCGGGGAGGGCTGGCCAAGTGGACGGGGAGGGTGGTGAATTCATCTCTGAAGGAGGGGGTGCTCCCGCCTGCTTTGAAGCAGGCGATGGTTCGCCCCCTCCTGAAGAAGCCCTCCCTGGATCCCACAAATGTAAACAACTTTCGGCCAGTCTCCAATATCCCATTTCTGGGCAAGGTGATTGAGCGGGTGGTGGCGTCCCAGCTTCAGAGGGTTCTGGAGGAAACTGATTATCTGGACCCATTCCAATCTGGCTTCAGGCCGGGATTCGGGACGGAGACTGCCTTGGTCGCCTTGGTGGATGATCTGCGCCGGGGGATGGACGGGGGAAGTGCGACCCTGTTAGTCCTGCTGGACCTCTCGGCGGCTTTCGACACCATCGACCATGGTGTCCTTCTGGGTCGGCTGGCCGGGTTGGGGCTTGGAGGCACTGTTTTGAAGTGGTTCCGCTCCTTCCTGGCTGACAGATCCCAGAAGGTGGTGCTGGGGGATGCTTGTTTGGCACCCCGGCCTCTTAGGTTTGGGGTGCCGCAAGGTTCCATCTTATCCCCCATGCTGTTTAACATCTACATGAAACCGCTGGGAGAGGTCATCCGGGGGTTTGGAGTGGGGTGCCATCAATATGCTGATGACACCCAACTTTATCTCTCCTTTCCCCCTGATTCTGAGGAGGCGGTTGAGGTCCTGGATCGCTGTCTGGAGGCGGTTAGGGGCTGGATGTGGGCAAACAAGCTGAAATTAAATCCGGATAAGACAGAGGTGCTTCTGGTTCGGAAATCCTCAGCTCGGGTATTGGATTATCGTCCTGCTCTGAATGGGGTTGCACTTCCTCTGAAGGAGCAGGTTCGCAGCTTGGGGGTTCTCCTGGACCCACAGCTACACCTGGAGTTCCAGGTGGCGGCGGTGGCCAGGGGAGCCTTTGCTCAGCTTCGGCTGATTCGCCAGCTGCGGCCGTACCTGAGCTGTGCGGACCTGGCCACAGTGACCCACGCCCTAGTGACATCTAGATTAGATTATTGCAATGCGCTCTACGTGGGGCTGCCTTTGAAGACGGTCCGGAAATTACAACTAGTACAGAACGCGGCGGCTCGGGTGGTTGCTGGGGCACGTCGGTTTGACTCTGTCGGGCCGTTGCTCCGGCAACTACACTGGCTGCCGGTTCTGTTCCGGGCCCAATTCAAGGTGCTGGTTTTGACTTTTAAAGCCCTTTACGGCTTTGAGGGACCGCCTTCTTCCATATAATCCAACCCGTACTCTTAGATCTTCTGGAGGGGCCCTTTTGACTGTGCCGCCACCAGGAGAAGTGAGAGGGGTGGCGGCCAGGAAGAGGACCTTCTCGGTGGTGGCCCCCCAACTTTGGAATACCCTCCCCTTAGAATTGAGAACTGCTCCCTCTCTGTTAACATTTTGGCGGGGACTGAAGACCTTTTTATTTAAAAAAGCTTTTAATTGTTGACAGGTTGACTGGCTGGGGTGTTATACTTTTATGATCCACTGGGTTTGGTTTTTTAAATTTTATTGTTATGTTTTTAATTTTGTTTGAATATGTTGTTTTAATGTTCTTTTATAGTGTTTTCTAATGTTAAATTTTATAGTTTTATGTAATGCCGCCTTGAGTGCCTTCGGGCATAAAGGCGGGGTAAAAATCTTTTAAATAAATAAATAAATAAAATAAATATACAGGCAGTAAAAACAAGACCTGGAGCTGTCTGTGGCTCAGATCATGAGCTTCTTATTGCAAAATTCAGGCTTAAACTGAAAAAAGTAGGGAAAACCACTAGGCCCTCCACATATGACCTAAATCAGATCCCATATGAATATACAGTGGAGGTGACAAATAGATTTAGGGGCTTAGATTTGGTAGACAGAGTGCCTGAAGAACTTTGGATGGAGGTCTGTAACATTGTACAGGAAGCAGCAACTAGAACCATCCCAAAGAGAAAGAAGAACAAGAAGGCAAAGTGGCTATCTGACGAGGCTTTCCAAATAGCTGACGAAAAAACGGAAGCAAAAAGCAAGGGAGAAAGATATACCCAACTGAATGCAGATTTCCAGAGAACAGCAAGGAGAGATAGGAAGGCCTTCCTAAATGAGCAATGCAAAGAAATCGAGGAAGACAATAGAATGGGAAAGACTAGATATCTTTTCAAGAAAATTGGAGATGTCAAAGGACAATTTCATGCTAAGGTAGGCCAAGGTATTTCATGCTAATAAAGGACAAGAACGGCAAGGACCTAACAGAAGCAGATGAGATTAAGAAGAGGTGGCAAGAATACACAGAGGAACTCTATAAGGTCAATCTAAATGTTCCTGATAACCACAGTGGTGTGGTCACTGAGCTCGAACCTGACATCCTGGAGTGTGAAGTCAAGTGGGCTTTAGAAAGCATCACTAACAACAAAGCTAGTGGAGGTGACAGCATTCCAGCTGAGTTACTCAAAATCTTAAAAGATGAGGCTGTCGAAGTGCTGCACTCCATATGCCAGCAAATTTGGAAAACCCAGCAGTGGCCACAAGACTAGAAAAGATCAGTTTACATTCCAATCCCAAAGAAGGGCAATGCCAAAGATTGTTCAAACTACCGCACCATTGCACTCATTTCACATGCTAGCAAGGTGATGCGCAAAATCCTACAAGCTAGGCTTCAGCAATATGTGAATCGAGAACTACCAGATGTACAAGCTGGTTTCCGAAGAGGCAGAGGAACTAGAGATCAAATTGCCAACATTCACTGGATCATGGGGAAAGCAATACAGTTTCAGAAAAACATCTACTTCTGCTTCATTGACTATGCTGAAGCCTTTGATTGTGTGGATCACAACAAACTGTGGCAAGTTCTTGAAGAGATGGAGTACCAGACCACCTTATCTGTCTTCTGAGAAACCTGTATGCGGGCCAGGAAGCAACAGTTAGAACTGGACATGGAACAAGTGATTGGTTTAAAATTGGGAAAGGAGTACGACAAGGCTGTATACTGTCACCCTGCTTATTTAACTTATATGCAGAGCACATCATGAGCACGCCTGGGCTGGATGATTCAAAAGCTGGAATCAAGATTGCTGGGAGAAATATCAACAACCTCAGATATGCAGACGATACCACTCTAATGGCAGAAAGTGAGGAAGACCTCAAGAACCTTCTGATGAGGGTGAAAGAGGAAAGTGCCAAAATTGGCTTGAAGCTCAACATTAAAAAAAAACTAAGATCATGGCAACCACTCCCATCACTTCCTGGCCAATAGAAGGGGAAGAAATGGAAGCAGTGACAGACTTTATTTTCCTGGGCTCCAAGATCACCACAGATGGTGACCGCAGCCATGAAATTAAAAGACATTTACTTCTTGGGAGGAAAGCTATGGCAAACCTAGACAACTTAATCAAAAGCCGAGACATCACCCTGCCAACAAAGGTTCGCATAGTCAAAGCTATGGTTTTCCCAGTAGCTATGTATGGCTGTGAGAGCTGGACCATAAGAAAGGCAGAGCGCCGAAGAATAGATGCTTTTGAATTATGGTGCTGGAGAAGACTCTTGAGAGTCCCCTGGACTGCAAGGAGATCCAATTGGTGAATCCTCCAGGAAGTCGCCTGATTGCTCCCTGGAAGGACAAATCCTGAAGCTGAAGCTCAAATACTTTGGCCACCTCATGAAAAGAGAGTCTAAAAAGACCCTCATGCTGGGAAAGATTGAAGGCAAAAGGAGAAGGGGACGGCAGAGGATGAGATGGTTAGAGAGTGTCACCGAAGTGATGAACATGAAGTTGGGCGAACTCTGGAAGCTAGTGGAGGACAGGGAGGCCTGGCGTGCTGTCGTCCATGGGGTCGCGAAGAGTCGGACACGACTTAGCAACTGAACAACAACAATTGTTATAGTTCTGCCTGCTTCTGTTATTTTTATTGTCCTAAATAAAATTTTATGTATTTGTTTTGCTGTTTGATTGTTTCAATATGTACTCCACTCTGGAAGCTGAAGGATGACTTCCAAATTTGTTAAATCAACACTAGATAAAGATAGGCAATGGAGAGGGGGGTATAGGAAGTTGTCACTCAGAATCAGTTCACCAGGTTTAGTGCTGTTGATGCAGATTGTATTTTTATATAGGAGTCTTTCCGAGCACAACCTGGAGATGTGAGGCACTGAGGCTGCAATCCTATCCACACTGACCTGGCCGTAAACCCCATTGACCATAATGAGACTTACTTCTGAGTAGACATTCGTAGGATTGGGCTCTGAACCTTCTTCATGCAAGGCTGGTGCTCTGTTATGCAGCCAACACCCCTCTCTGAAGGGTCATTGTCCTTCGCCAGGGGGAGAAGTCATATCTCCCCCATGCTCAGAGCTGGACTGCCAGATTTTATCAAACCAGCAGTTATTGTCCTTCTTGTCCCATATAATAGGCTGATGCTGAGGCAGCCATGAACAAGGGCACTCAGAAATAATTTAGAGCAGTAGAACTCATCGAGGCACTTCAGGGATAAAAATGAGCCACAGTGATCTACTCCATAAAGGATAACTGGAGACACATCATTAAAAATAAACCTTAAGTACACTGAAGAAGAGCTCTGCAGTTGAACAATTTTCCAGTTAACATGGCAAGAGGATAGTACATATAATCACAGATTTAAAAAAGACTAGCCCTAAGCAGGGGCCAAGGGACCAACAAGCTATTTTTTTTCTCCCTTTAATGTTCTTGCTTTGTGAGCAAAGTGACTGTTTCCTTGAATGAAGATCCAAAGATTAGAGAGTTCAAACAGAATGGATACAAGACAGCTTGCGGAATGCGCTGGCAGGGGTTAGCGTGCCAGTCAACCCTATTACAAGTGGCACAGATCAGGGAGCAAGAGACTGCAAAATGTGAGCATGGAAATTAGACATGTCGTTGCAGAGATTCTCCCTGGGTCTAAAGCAGTTTAGAGAACTTTATTACTAGATTCAGCATGTGGCAGCAGAAAATAGCAACAGACCCAGTTACAGGACACTGGGGAAGGGAACAAACTTCTATTAAAGCAGCAGAAAGCAATAATGCATATGTGGAATTTAAGGATTTTAATATGACTCATGCCTCAGGAGGATAATATAGAATACAGTCTATCTATAGAGAAAATATAGGTTAATATAGAGAGAGAATAGATCAAGCAAGCCAGTGTTCAGAGAGTGCGCCTACTGGGCACATTGTGCGGGGCATTGGCTGATCACTCCGGTGACTCTAGATCAGTGATGGCGAACCTATGACATGCATGTCAAAGGTAACACACCACAACGTTTGGAGTGACACAGCAGTGTTCACCAACACCTGACAAAAATTGAGTTAATTTCACTTTCATTTTTTGCAATTATTTGATGTTTCTTTATAGAATACATAGTACCACACACGACTGGACTGTTGCTTTTGTTGTTATTTGTTTGTTTGTTTGTTTAAATAAATGAATATAAAGAACTGTGTCTTTTTTTGTTTCGGAGGGGAACTGACACACCAGCAGGGTCAAGTTAAGCATTTTACAAAGTTTTGACACACTGAGCCCAAAAGGTTTGCCATCACTGCTCTAGATGTTTTCAGCTCTGTGTTTGAGTCACCCATAGAGTTAATAAAATATAGACTCGCTCACAGGATTCTAGCATTTCCCAACTGAACTTCTAGGCTGCTGCAAGTCTTGGGACAGCCACCTCCATGCTCCGCCATCTCCCACTGACCTTTGGGATATGGATAGAGATGCACATTCCCACCTGAGCCTACTAGAGGCAACAAGTGACAAGTATTGTGTCAAGTAAATTGGGGCCATCTGAGTTCCCTGGTTCCTTTTCACCAGCTATTTCTCACTCTTCCTTGGCATCAGGTTTGGGTCTGATTACAGAAACTGCCAGAGCAGAAAAGACAGAACAGGACCATACCATGCTGGGCTTCAGGGACAGGGTTTCCAAACTCTCCTCAAAGCCTTCTTTGCACGTGCAACACTTTTTCGACCAGAGAGAAGACCAGCATTCTAGAAAGAAAGTGAGATATTGGTTTGGAGGGTGTAGGCAGTTCCAGTGGGGATGGAGGCCAATGTTAACCACTTTTATAGAATATTTCTTATAAAAATAGTTAACATTGGCCTCCAAGCCCACTGGAACTGCCTAACACCCTCCAAACAAGTATCTCACTCAGCCCCCTCACCCTCCATTGCTGAAAATCAATAATGCTTGAAAAATAATGATCAAAATTGGTAGGGCTTCCTGCAGAGAAAAGGGGATGGGAGGCATGGATGTGAAATATACTGTACTATTATTTCTCTTTCAGAAATCCCCTGGAAGAATACCCTTGTTATAGTGTGTTCTGGAAGATCCTCACTCAGCCATGAAGCTTCCTGGGTAATGGTGGGCCAATCACGGTCTTTCAGCCTCACCTACCTGTCAGTCATAGATAACTGGATCCCAAGGATATGGTTCAAAAGAAAGGTTTATTGTCATATTTGCAAATATGGGTGGCAAGCAAAATCCAAAACAGAACAAACTGCGTACCACACCTTGTACAAAATGGGTGCAACAATTTATACTACTAAGGCAGAGTTTCTTACTGTATTTTCATTGGTTATTTCCCAGTCACCTGGTAGCACTCGTGTAGAATAATTACTTCCCCCCCTCCCTTGCTCATGCTTTTACCCAGGATGCATAGGGATGGCTATTACGCTGATTCAATGCAAGTTTCACTCAAGGTTACAGCTGTGTCTCTGGGTCCTGGGAATTTTTCCCTATGTATCAATTTAGGGATACGCACAGCCCTCCTTGTTTACCAGTCAGGCCTTGCCTGGGCCTAAAACACCCTTAACCACTCGTTTCTCTCTGAAGAGAGAGAAACAGTAGGCCTTATATTTTAGTGTTGGGGTTCAAAGTCACCATGGGTTTATATTACTATTAATTTATATCTTACATACCTCATTAAGCTGTTGTGAGGACAAAAGGAGGGAACAAACTATACACAACAGTCTTTTGCTCCTTGGAGTGGTCTAAAAATGTGAAGAGCAAATATAAACAAACACACCCAGTGTGTTGTTTCTAAGCACACACAAATATAAACACACACAAATATGAACACACACACTCCTCCCTACAGGAGGGGGGGCGGAGCTCTAAGTTTTGCAAGGAGCCTTACCTTGCCATGGAAATCGCTCCTTTCCCATGCCGTTTTAGTCAATCCTCATGGGAAAAGCAACGTCTTGGCGTTGCTTACTGGCTACAGCAGCAAGGGAGAACTGGGATTTACATGACAGGGTAAGGCTCCTTGCAAAACTTAGAGCTCCTCCCCGCCCTGTAGGGATGCCACTGAACACATACCCTGCCCCCAAGTGCATTTTGCCTCTTCTGTGGCCTCCACAGCATTTTTTTTCCTGGTGCCGCTGTGGGTGCCAATAAACTGCTGATTAACAATTGACTCCTACTGCTGACTTGGCTGAACGACATTTCTACACTTTCCATGTGTTCAGGATGTCCTTTAACATAAAGATCTCTAGGGGAGAAATGCAACGCACCGATTGCCATGTTTTTGTGTCATGGAACCTGAGGTACAACCAGCTTAAGCAGCTCGCTCAGGGTCGTATTATTCAGCAGAAAAACCCAGGACCGTGACTATGGTGCTGACATTAAGGGGATCAATTAATTAGAAATAATATGGTCAAAGGAAGAAGTATTTAGGAGTTACAAGTACTTGACCTAATTATAGATGGAGTAAAAGCAGTTCAATCTGGAGATAAATTTAGAATAATGAGGCTTGGAGGCTGGAATTTAAAAAAAAGGAGTATCTGCTAATTGGAAAGATGCTGCTGTGTGCTGACTAGGGAAGAGATTTGTGAGTTAAATTTAGAGAACCCCCAGAAGACACAGTGCCACAGAGGAAGTGAAACACGCATCAAGTTTGTTCCACAGAGTGAACCATGGTGGACGTTAGTTCCTCCGCAACCAACTCTGAAAATCCAGACGTAGGTTTCAAATTCACAGCCTTCCCAACTTCCTAACTGAAGACAACGGGTAAGGCCACATTTTTCAAAGAAAACACTCCAGCCAGAGATAGCTCCTTATTTCCTTTCCCTCCCTGAGACAAAATGTTGCCTGCTAGGTCAGCAATTTTCAAGGTTTTTCTTCTTCTCACAGCACACTGGCCTCCATGATCTCTGCATCTTGTGATGGCATTTCCAGCTTCCAGTAGACTCCTTGGGGTTCAGCAGTTCTATTTTTAGGGCAACTGCTGGTAGAGGGAAAGGGACAGACCATTCCAATTCATTACTACAGTTGCTAACAGGGCAAGAGGCACTTTTTCAAGTGGTATTCCTTCTGTATTCTATGTGGGCAGGAGGTGTGGTCTAATGGTTGAGCTGCTGGTATTGCCTGAAACTAAGTCGGAGAATCTGTGGAACGCCAGGCTGTGACAAGCTGCAGTACCTGTTGTAGAAAAACGGAGTCACTGTGGAGCTGATCAGCCAGTACGGGAATGTTGTGAGAAGGCCAGCCGGCAAAAGAATGGAGTATGACCTTGAGGACGTGTCCAGGCTGGACTTACGATCACCTGCTGAAGCTCCATGTCACATAGCCAGAGGAGAGAACCACACTGTGAAGGCTACATCTGGGACTGAGGATTCAGAGAATTACAGAGTACTGTATATTTGTAAAAACCCCATTGAAAAATGGTGGTTTAGACTAGCCTGCACATGTAAGCCGCATTCGGCATTTGCTTCGGCATCGGAAAGGTGCAGTATATATTCTTCAAAATAAAATAAAATGAATATATTTAGCCTAGGCAGAGTAACCATCCCTAGTCACCTGAGCACAACGTCTTTTCTAGTGGCTGTTGCTAGCGATTTTTTAAAAGATTGTGAACCCTTTCGGGACAGGGACCCATTTAATTATGATTTTATCTTGCTTATAAACCACTTTTTTGTTGAAAAGAGGTACATAAATATTGATCGCCATAAAAACAGAGCCATTGAAAGAGATTTTCAGGTATTCTCAATCTCTTTGCTCCAAACTCCTGCGGCCTAGCTATGGACCTTGTGGCTCACCACATCAGTTCAAAATCTCTATGCTAGGTGAATTAACAGTGCCATTGAAAGTCCATCATGAGTATGATGTATTGGAAAAGGCAGGAGATACCCCAAGGAGATAGGGAATGGTGTCAGCAATGGCCCCTTGTTCCAGATTAGCCAGGGATTACAGGGTTAACCCCCAAGGTCTTTGCAAGCCTGGGGAGCACAGCTGTAGGCTGATGAGGCCCCTGGCTATGAAGGGAGGCCAGCACAGGTGCAGATGGGTGTGGCTGATGCTAGAGCCTGCCTAGCAACAGACACTGATTGGCTGGCCTCAGTATAAAGTGGGAGGCAGGAGGTGGAGTAAAGGCCCTGGGAAGGTGTTGGATGAGTGCCCTGGGAAGGTGCTGGCTGGCTCTGATGGAGTGCTAGCTGGACTGACTGCCCGAAGGACTAGTGGACAGACTGAAGGAATGACTGTTGGACTGGCTAAAGGAAGGACTGATTAAGGTAAGGTTATTGTGGGGCGTAATTGTTGTATGGCTGCCATGCCCCTGGAGCCACCAAGTGGAGGAGGCAGTTGTGGCTTGGGCAAGCTGACTGCCTATTGTTTGGTGGTGGGGTTTGTTGGTGCTAGACCTAAGGTAGTTTGGAGCTAAGCCAGTGATGAGGGCAGTCTGGAGGAGGCTGGCCAGCCTGTGATCCCAAGCAAAGCTGCTGGAAAAGAGGAGGCCCAGTGGGTGAGTGAGCCCCCCTCCCTCTTGCCTATCTCTGAGGCTGCTCTGTGGGTAAACTAGTTAGCCTAGTGTGGGCATTGGGGCCCTTGGGGTGGCCTGGCAGGGAATTTGGCAGAACAATTGGTACCAGAAGTGGGGTGCTAACCCAGGGTACTTAACCCAGGATATAATTTTCTTTGTCAATTCACAGCTATTTACTGGGAAGGTGCACATTCATCCTCCTCCACACCACAGTTCTTAGCTGGATTGGAGCCACACATGACAGCAACTTACTATTGAAAAATCAAGCAATCATGTGATAGGCATGTCATCTAGTCTGGCCTTTAAAGCGAAGCAGTTTGGAGTAAAGTCCATGGGATGGAAATCAAGGAAAACAGATGTCGTCGTGTTCCTTCCTTATGCGTTTCTTCTCAATTCCAATCACGGCTTATGTTTCACATACCTGTTGGGTAGCCATACAGTTCCTCTCTCCCTCCCTCTCTTTAGAACGACAACATATTTCCTTCCATGTATCTGCCAGAATCAATGCACTTTGTGTTTAAAATTAACGTTGGTTATTTCTGAATTCAAATGAAGCTCTTTCAGCAAGCTTGAAATTGAATAAGAAACAGATCGCATGCTGACTGGAGCAGAAAACACGGGTCATCAACAAGGGAGAAGGAAATCTGCTTCTTCCAAATCAGAAAATTCATTAGACAAGCCAGAGCAGTACGAGGTCAAGGAATTAAAACTTTCTCATTTGCTTTAATAGCAAGCAGGGGTTATGTGCTTGTATGTGGGATTCTAATTGAACAATTTAATAATCGCCATGCTGAAAACTGGAGGTGTTTAATAATAGATCGGGAAACCTCTCCTGCTCCAGGCCTTTATCGTTCCACATCCAACAGCAGTTGTGATCCATCCAAAAGGCAGGCGTCCTTCTGATTTAAAATTGTAGAAAGACTGTTTTGGTGCCTTCTGTATCCCAGACATAAGTGCAGGTCCTTTTAAGTGGGAGGGCCACTAGGAGTCATTGCCTTGGTCCTCAAGGCCAAGAGTCGAGAGTCATCTCGATCATGACAACTTTATTTGGGCAGCCCAATCATACCCTGCACAGCCGTATGGCCTATTCTGGAAAGGTAGGCAGCAGTGGCATCACTAGGGGATGCAGGCCGCACCAAGTGATGCACTCGGGGGGGGGAGGTTGATACCACTACTGCCCAAAATTGTAAAATCATGGTCTTTAGGCATAACGCCATCATGTTAAATATCATCTGATGTGGAATTTATGGCAGAATGCAATAAACCGCATTGAAATATCTGTATTCTATCAAAACATATAGCAAAACAACAACAACAACTGCCTTCTGTAACAAAAAGTGGATTTCCTTAACTCAAAACTGAGAAATGAAACTGATTGTTCTGAGAGCCAATGAGGTATTGTCATGGCACAGCAAGGAAACAATAAAGTGTTAATGTGAGGCAGCTCTCATTTCCATGTATCAGAGCTAATCTAGTGTAGCTAACCTAGTAGAGTCACTCTTATTTAGTTGTGTGAGTGTCATCAAGATGGCTGCTGATTTTTTATCCATTACTGATTTGTTGGGCAGCATTTTAGGTTGTAAGTATGATATTGTAATTTATTCTGTAGGGTCTAGTACGGAAGGAAGTTCATCAAGACCTCCGGCATGGGGTGACGCAAATCCTAGTGACACCACAGGCAAGTAGGCAGAGGTGTATACTGTATATCTTAATACACATATATGGTGGCAAAGCAAAAAAGACTTAGAGCATGGGTTACTCTGACTTTTTGGATCCTACAGGAGTGCAAAGTAGTACTAATGCATTTTTAACCATTGTGGTAAGCGGATATGAGTCAAAATGTACACAGAGGAACAGAGTTTATGAATCCTTAATGTCATTTCACTATAATCACATTGCAGAGTAGAATTGTTCTATACCATCTCCTATTAAACTGAAATGTCAGGTTCTCAGAAAAGCATACAACTGGGGCATTTACACGGCTCCCAGTCTAAATTTGGAAGTCCTTTGATATCAAAGAGCGCTTTTGCACTGGCATAGCAGTCCCTTTACAAACTAAATTCATGTGTTAAAAAGCAAGTTTCACAATCAGATGGAACTTACAGGGCTAGTTGGACTCCATAGGAATTCTGAAGAGGAGAAACATGGAAGATTTCCTCTTGAGGTTATGATCTTTTGACCTGCCAAATTATGAATAGTCCATCTATACAGGGCAGCAGTAAGGCAAATACAATATCAAGGAGCTCATGATGATCAATTACATTTATGGAGATCTATTTACAGTACATTCTTTAAATTATTGAGTAGGAGCTGGAAGCCGTATCAGTAGCTCCTTGTTCTGCTCAGCAATTTGATTGTTACACTCTTATTTTCAACTAGGTAGACAATGATCCATGTTAGAGAACCGATACATATAACAGAGCTGACACTTTGTATTTTGATATACAGTGCAGGGTGCTCTATTTAGATAGCATAAACAATAAGAAAAGCAATATTTCAGGTCCAAGTAAACAGACTAGCACTCTAGTGGGTATCTTTTTCATTTAAAA
>JAJKFI010000008.1:17679820-17771020 GCA_029204185.1 Lerista edwardsae
TATGAGAGGGGCATTCCCATTGGTCAGAATGCCCCCCCTTTCCTCACTCCAGAGAATGTTATGAATACTTGGTTCTGCCGCACCCCTGCCATTGGAGAATTTAGACTCACAGCGCAATCCTAACCTTGAGTTAGGCCGGCACAGTTAGGCTAGCAAAATTTGCCTGGCACAAGGGCCACCATAAAGCGTGTTTGGGCCATGCTCGGAGTCAGGGAGGATGGCTCACATCTGTGTGCTGGCCTCTTAGACTCAGAGTGGTCCAAACAAACTTTACAAAGTCCCTTGTGCCAGCCAAACCTTGCTGGCCTAACTGTGCCAGCCTAACTGAAGGCTAGGATTGTGCTCTCATTCAAATTGTATGTGCAGTACCATAGCCAGAGAAAGGGTGGCATGCTATGTACTGCAGGCACTGCTAAGTGACATGTAAGCAGCCTCTCTCACTTGCCATCGGCTCTTGACAGTGAGTGGGCAGGGCCACTTACACAGCACTTTGTGGCACTTGCAGTACTTACCCCCTGGCTATGCTACTGCATACATGTAAAATGTACCGCAAGGTGGTCACCAGAATTTATCAATTTGCATTTAGGATAACTGATGTAAATATGCAAAAAAATTTTTTTTTTTGCTGCCATGGCTAAATTGTCCCCTTTTTGAACATTTTAGGTTTGGTTCATCTGCATCTATATATATAAAGAAGAGCCTGGGTGTGTGTGTGTGTGTGTGTGTGTATGTGTGTATGTATGTATGTATGTATGTATGTATGTATGTATGTATGTATGTCTCGCATAGGCTCCTCAACGCCTGGAGCGATCGGCACGAAACTCGGCACGCATACACCTTGCGGCCTGGCGACAAACACTGCGGGGGTCGGGCCCCCCTAGCGCCCCCGGGGGTGGGGGTACACGGGGGTCCCCGCATGAAAATGGTCGAAAACGGCCGAAATCGGCGTCAAATCCACAGTTTCCGGGGTCGCCGAGTTGAGCGGCGACGCTCCCGATGCTGTTGGAGTCCGGGATCAGCCCCCCCTCGACGTGGGGGCAAGAAGGGGTGCAACACACCACGTCCGCCATGCCCTGCTGGAACGCCTGAACTGATTGGCGCCAAACTTGGCATGCGGAAGCCCAGCGGCCTGGCCACAAACACTGTGGGGGTCGGGGCCCCCTAGCGCCCCCAGGGGTGGGGGTACACAGGGGTCCCCACATGAAAACGGTCAAAAACGGCCAATATCGGCGTCAAATCTACAGTTTCCGGGGTCGCCGAGATGAGTGGCGGCGCTCCCGATGCCGTTGGAGTCTGGGCTCGGCCCCCCCTCGACATGGGGGCCAGAAGGGGTGCGAGACACAACATCTGCCATGCCCTGCTGGAATGCCTGGACCGATTGGCGCCAAACTCGGCATGTGGAAGACTAGCGGCCTGGCCACAAACACTGTGGGGGTTGGGCCCCCCTAGCGCCCCCAGGGGTGGGGGTACACAGGGGTCCCCATGTGAAAACGGTCAAAAACAGCCAATATCGGCGTCAAATCTAGTTTCCGGGGTCGCCGAGATGAGTGGCGGCGCTCCCGATGCCGTTGGAGTCTGGGCTCGGCCCCCCCTCGACATGGGGGCCAGAAGGGGTGCAAGACACAACGTCCACCATGCCCTGCTGGAACTCCTGGACCGATTGGCGCCAAACTCAGCATGCGGAAGCCTAGCGGCCTGGCCACGAACACTGCGGAGGTCGGGCCCCCCTAGCACCCCGGGAGTGGGGGTACACGGGGTCCCCGCGTGAAAATGATCGAAAATGGCCGAATTCGGCGTCAAATCCACAGTTTCCGGGGTCGCCAGGACGAGCGGCGACGCTCCCGACGCCGTCAGAGTCCGGGTTCAGGCCCCCCTTGGCATGGGGGGCCAGAAGGGGTGCGAAACAAAACATCCGCCATGCCGTGCTGGAACGCCTGGAGCAACGTGCACCAAACCTGGCACGCGCGTGCCTTGCGGCCTGGTGACAAACGGCCGAATTCATAGTTTCCGGGGTCGCCAGGGCGAGCAGCAACACTCCCGATGCCATTGAAGTCCAGGTTCGGCCCCCCTTCAGTGTGGGGGGTGAGAAGGGGTGCGAAACAACGTCCGCCATGCCCTGCTGGCACACCTGGACCGATCGACACGAAACTTGGCACGCATACACCTTGCGGCCTGGCAACAAACACTGCGGGGGTCAGGCCTCCCCAGCGCCCCCGGGGGTGGGGGTACGCAGGGGAACCTGCATAAATCGGTCGAAAACAGCCATGATCGGCGTTGAATCTGTAGTTTCCAGGGTCGCCGAGGAGAGCGGCGATGCTCCTGATGCTGTGGGAGTCCGGGTTTGGCCCCCCCTCTGTGTGGGGGGCAGGAAGGGGTACAAGACACAACGTCTGCCATGCCCCGCTGCGACGCCTAGAGTGATTGGTGCCAGACTCGGCACGTGCCTGAGAATGGTTGAAAACGGAGAAAATTGGCGTCGGATCCGTAGTTTCCAGGGTCACTGAGGTGAGCAGTGACACTCCCGATGCCGTGGGAGTTTGGGTTCAGCCCCTTCTCAACGTGGGGGGTGGAAAGGGGTGCGAAACAAGATGCCCGCCATGCCCCGCTGCAACGCCTGGAGCGATTGGCGCCAGACTTGGCATGCGCATGCCTTGCGGCCTGGCAACAAACACTGCGGGGGTCAGCCCCCCCCCGGCACCCTCGGGTGGGGGTGTGCAGGGCGCCCCACGTGAAGCTGGCCAAAAACAGCCGAAATCGGTGTCCATAGTTTCCGGGGTCGCTGAGATGAGCGGCGAAGCTCCCGACACACTTGGAGTCTGGGTTCAGGCCCCCCTTGGCGTTGGGGGCAAGAAGGGGTGCGAAAGGAAATGTCCGCCATGCCATGCTGGAATGCCTGGAGGGATGTGCACTAAACCTGGCACATACGTGCCTTGCGGCCTGGCGACAAACACTGCGGGGGTCAGGGCCCCCCCAGCGGCCCCGGGGGTGGGGGTACGCAGGGGGCGCTGCTTAAATCGGTCAAAAACAGCCGTAATCGGCGTTGAATCTGTAGTTTCCGGGGTCACCGAGCCGAGCGGCGATGCTCCCAACGCCGTGGGAGTCCGGGTTCGGCCCCCCCTCGACATGGGGGGCGGAAAGGAGTGCGAAACAAGATGCCACCATGCCCCGTTGCGACGCCTGGAGCGATTGGTGCCAGACTCGGCACGTGCGTGCCTTGCGGCCTGGTGACAAACACTGCGGGGGCCAGGCCCCCCCCAGCGCCCCCAGGGGTGGGGTGCACAGGGCCCCCGAAGTGAAAATGGCCGAAAATGGGCAAAATTGGCGTTGAGTCCGGGTGACGCTCCCGACGCGGTTGGAGTCCAGGTTCGGCTCCCGTCGTTGTGGGGGGTGAGAAGAGATGCAAAACTCATAAACTCTGGAAGATCATTTTGTTACCCGGGCAACGCCGGGTAACAAAAAGCTAGTTTTATCAATAAAATGGAGGCCCAGTTTTTGTACATCTTCTTATTTATTATCAACTAGCTGGTCCTTACCTGGTGTTGCCCAGGTATTTATTTATCCCAAGCTTCTATTAGACAGGAAAAGGAATGAATTCTATCTGTTGTGTAAAATCGAAGTAATTTTATGTACACATAATGAATATAAGTACAGTATAAAAATTATAAAGTAAAATTGTTTACAAATTCACTATAATATTAACTCAGAACTTGATTATAAACAACATTTTCAGTTTCACCTCCAGGAGCGAGAAAAAATAAATTCTTGGGTGAACCCACCCTTGAGCAAGCAACATAAAGTTGTCCGTGGGAGAAACATGGCGATCTCAAATCCACGCCACAGTACGTAATAGAGTGCCCCTGTGACTTGCTGATCGTGATCGAGAATGCAAGTCTCACTGGAAATTGCAGTCTCTTAAAGTTAAAAGAGAGATCCGTCGGAAAGAGATCCATCGGAATGAGTAGTATCTGTGGGATAAAAACTGTTCTGCCCTCTCCCTTTCTTGTCAAGACAGTCGCTTCAATTACATTACCCAGCATCTTCTTGACACACAACCTTGACACACAGGGTGATTTATGTTAATCAAAAAAGTATAGATGATAGATTTTTTTTTGCAATGAGTAGCTATGTTAGGAGTGGAAGAAAACTGTGCATATTAAAATTGATTTGATCAAACCCTCTTCCTAGAGATGGGGCAAGCAGTTTTGCTGTTCGCATGGAGCCAACTCTACACATTTATACCCCACTTTACAGCTCCAGTGGCAGGATGCAGTTTTTACTTCCCACAGTGAAATTAGCAATTGACTATTTACAACTGGATAATGCTATTCCAGAGTGTTAGGTTTCCTGTGAGATTTTCAATGACTACCTATTATCTTAATTTGGAAAAAATATATCAACAATTGTTCTCATTTCTAGCACATTTCCCCTCTTCAGTTAAAGTTTCTTGGAAATGAAGGGAAGGAATTACCATATGTACCCATGTATAAGTAAAAAAATATGCCTTTGAATTGCCCAGAAAACCTGAAGTCGACTTATACATGGATTAATACAGTAAATGCATAGAGTCATATGATGGGCAGAGCAAGGCCCTAAATCTCTGGTGGAACAAGAATAGTGAGGCTTCAGAATAGGCCTGTAAACCTACCCACCACCAATACGTTGCTTTCAGAGTGCTGCTTTGCCCTGTACACCCAGGAAAGACTACTCCAAACATGTCTTTGGGGAAGGCTACAAATGGGGGCTGCTGAACACATCCAAAAGTCCCTGCATTGCCAGAACTGGTGAGGCCTCCTCAGCTTTAAATAGGAGCTGCATGGATGGGGATGGGGAATTGGTCTGACAAGCAGGTGGAGGGAAAACAGGATGCTGCCTGCAAGGGGTGGGATGGGCATTGTTTACTTGCTAGAGAGAAGCTTGGCTTAGTGCAGGCAGAAAGCACAGTAGACAAAGCAGGGAGGGAAGGGGTAGCTTCTTACCCCAGCACTTCATATTCTCCAGCCCATTCCAGGAAACACTTTGAAAAATCTTTCCAGCAGGCAAAGCAAGGAGGGGGGAGAGCTGATCACATATATCCACTAATCTTTTGCCCACCATTTATTTGGAGTCACTGATAAAGAATAAGACTCTGAAGGATTTCCAGAAGACATTTAGAGCCATTTTAAATATCTCTTAGGTTATAGCAACAAGAAAGGCGCATGCTGGTTTTAGTATTGTGTTAAATAAAAATGCATCTTATAATTTTACTTTTCTACAATAAATAGGTAGATTGTACAATTCTTAGATAACGATTACTGGTAGGTCATTTGTCAGGTTCTGGTGTCAAATAAAAGTCAAAATTATCTTTCAAAGAATTGCATATATGTCTATGTTTTACCTTCGACATCCACAGGTCATAACAAATTCCATGAGTTTTTGGCTTAAAACCTGCCCTCAGCGTATCCATGAGGTCAGCTTTTACACATTAAATTTTGAACCTATTCTGTATAATCCATAAAAGACGACAGACAAGTCTGGAATGGTCCAGTAGCTGTACTGCTGTATTTATTTCAATGTTAAACAAAGGGAATTCCATTCCAAAGGAAGAGTCTGAGGAAGAGGTGAGGGAGAGATGTGGAGTGAAGGTGGCTAGGCAGAACCTGTCTTGAGCACAGCACTTAGTTTCCCTAAGATAGAAATGGAATACAAGCTACAGATCACCAGAATGGTCATGTGCTGGTAGGGACCAAGTAGCCCTTTGCCGAAAAATTGTTCCCTGAAAATTTCAATGTTTAGTTATCAGTTTCAACATGATTTGTGAAGGGGGCCAATGATAGAGTCCAAGGCAAATTATTAAGGGGAATTATTTGCCATCTTGGAACTTAGTACATTAGTCCATCATTTTTCCTTCTGTGAAATACATTTTCAACATTTTTTCACCTTCCCTTTGGGTAGTGCGAAGGCATGGTTCAACACAGTAACTTCATTTCCAGTTTCTACTATCGACACATCATGCCAACTTGTGCAGGTTGGCCATGCTGGGCCTGGTTTAGTTTTGGTAAAAAGACATAAAGACTAGCCTGCAAATCTATACAGGACATTGTCCCCCACCATAATGCCGCTCTTATTTTCCTAAGCAAATAAAAGGTCACAATTTTCCTAAATATTTTTTTCTTAA
Source organism: Lerista edwardsae (assembly GCA_029204185.1). Taxonomy (NCBI): domain Eukaryota; kingdom Metazoa; phylum Chordata; class Lepidosauria; order Squamata; family Scincidae; genus Lerista; species Lerista edwardsae. The sequence continues at coordinate 17,685,975 of JAJKFI010000008.1, forward strand.
ATTAAATCTGAATCATGATCTTGTAAAAAAAAAAAATCACATGATTAAGTGTAACGGCAGAGGGTTAAACACAAGTCTTCGTTCCCGATGATTGTGATCAAGTCCTAATTCACGAGGGATCATTCATTTCTGTCTTTTCGGATGGGCTGCCATATAGAGTGCTATCAGACAATAAATGGCCCCTCCAATTGTTAGTGCCATTGTGGTCCGGTAAAGGAGTTGATCAGGAAGGCCCCGTTTCAGGTGCACTGGCAGGCCATCAGGTTTCTACAGCAATTAAAAAAAATGTGCATATGTTAATAAAGGCATATACATTACCATCCTAATTGAACTACCAAAAACTGAAATTAGAAGAGCTCAAGGAAGCTGATAGAGAGAAAACTCTATTTTGGAAGCTCAATTAAAAATCTCAAGCTGGAAAGGCAACTCAATTTTTCCAGGAAAGAACCTTCCCCCCCCTAATTTGTCTTGAATTTAAAGCACGCATGTAGGTGCAGAATTGGATGCCATGCATAGAATGCACCACCCTAAGAAACTCAGTTTTAAAATTTTAAAAAGTGATTATTAATATCAATTATTATTAAATTATGGCTGAAAATGTGCTTGAAAATGTAAAGTTTATGAGTAGCATCTCAACTAGAGTTTCTGCACTCAGGAGCTCCCTTCACAAATGGAAGGAGCTCTCCTTTCATGTAGTGATGCCTTCTGCTTGGGCAAGGACTCCTGAAGCAAGCAGACAGCTCCTTCCATACACAGGGAATGCCTGTGAATTAGCAGGGATGCTACCATGTCTGTTAATGTCTCAGCAACCAGAAAAATTGAGATCTGAACATTGTCAGTGGTCAGATAGTACCAGTTTCAGTATTCTATAGTTCTCTTTCTGCTTTCACAGGAAAGGACAAGGAATATGCTAATTTACAGAGGTCGTCAAGAATTTAAGCTGGCAGTAAAGTTTGATTTTTAAAAAAATTCAAATGCCAAATACACATAGCACAATACACGCAGAACATACAAACTGCCCACAGGAAAACTGATCTAACTATAACAGACTGGGGAAGCAAAACAGAGATGAGTATGGAGTTTCTGCTTTGTATCAGCTATTAACAGAAGTTGAACAAAGAGAACGTAAGTAGCTATTGCTGGTTGTCTGTTAAGCACAGAAAGCAGCACCTGGTACAGAACTGGAAAAAGGTATCTTCCTATCACAACCATCTTGTGAACATGGTGACACTGAAAACCAAAAGTCAGCTGAACAATATCACCAAGGTTTCAGAAGGTGGCTCTCCAATGCTCTCAATGGCTTCTTTTCCCTTCCTCCTCATGGCTATCATTCCTGGCATGTAAGCTGCCTGCCTTCTCCTGATCTCTGCCTCTTCCTTGCTTTCAATCTTTGTCATCTCAGCATTTGCAAAACAAAACAAAACCTTCAGCTTGTTTGAAAGTCTCAACTTTGGATGAGGAATAATGAAAATTAAGCATATGTCTGTTGAATGTGAAGCACAGAGATAGCCAATGGGGGACGACGAGGATGACAAGTAAAAATATGCTACGTGTATGCACTCAAAATCAAGGCTTAAGGAGATAAAACAAGTAAAATTATTTGCTAGACTTTCTTCCAAGCCCCCTTCTTCAGTTGTTCCCCACAACTTGTATTCAAGGGCACTGTCTCCCCACAGATGTTCCGCCATATTTCTTCTCACCTGAAATAACTTTTGCAGGTCTGGCACCCTGTTTTTACCCAAGTACTCAACAGTTGCTGGTTTTTGAGAAGCAATTTTAGTTGGCGTTCCAAATATCAGAGCCGGCGATTCCATAGATACCAGTGGTTTGAGTCCCTGCAGTAACAAGGGAATCACATTTTTTTAATAAACAAGAATGGAAGATCTATCAGCAACAGCATTCCCTGCAAAATCACTATATAAGATCACTATATATTTAAGAATTTGTCAAACAAAAAAGAAAATTATGCTGGCACTGTCAACTTTTGCCAAGCCAAATATTTTCCAAATGCAAGTCTAATATTAGAAGCATAACAAGAAATCTGCCTGTATAAGAAAGCGATCCAAGCTCAACTCTATCCACTGTGCCACCTGCAACCAGAAGGAAAGTATTCATTGGACCCAATTCTTATAAAAAGCAAATACAGTGTGTTACTGTTCAGTCGCTAAGTCATGTCTGACTCTTTGCGACCCCATGGACCACAGCACACCAGGCCTCCCTGTCCTCCACTAGCTTCTGGAGTTCGCCCAATTTCATGTTCATCGCTTCGGTAACACTATCTAACCACCTCATCCTCTGCTGCCCCCTTCTCCTTTTGCCTTCTATCTTTCCCAGCATGAGGGTCTTTTCTAAAGAGTCCTCTCTTCTCAGGATGTGGCCAAAGTATTTGAGCTTTAAGAACTAAAATGCCCCTAGTTCAAATCTCACAGATATCCTCCTCATTCACTCCACACATGTAATACTGAGATAATACTGATCTACCACAATCACAGGATCTAACCCCTGGAAACTGGGCAAAGAGGCATCTTTTAAAGTGTTATCCTCTTATATTTAGCAGGGGAAGGGGAACAACTGTCTCTTTTTCACCCCAGCATGGTATCTTTTCGAATGGCTGTTGCCTCTTCCAAATCTCTTTTTAGACTGTGAGCCCTTTGGGGTCAGGCCAGGCAGGGTGCCATTTATTGATTGACTTTGCCAAGAAAACTGCTGTTAAGGAATATTTATATAGCATACATTACATAATTCAAACCTCATTAGGCACAATTAAGGAATAGATTGAAGCACATTAAAGGGAGAACATGCAAAAACAATCTTCACGCTTTTTAAATCCAGGGTCCAACTTTAATCTCAGCCTACCACACACACACACACACAGCTTATTCCATTTTAAAAAAACTCACACTTTGCTTCCTTTAAGATGATCAGTTACAGAGAAACACAGGATTTCTATGTTTCTAGGCTTTCAGATTGGGCTGTCCATGCTACAGAAACCAAATACCTACCCTACTGTTAAAGATGAAGAAAATCTATCATCCTTGGCATCTGCACGCTCTCTCTCTCTCTCTCTCTCTCTCTCTCTCCTCTGTAAGAAGCCTACCCGCAACAAGAACAGTTACCGTGCCAAAGTGTGACCCATATGCAGATCCCAAGTGAATGTACAATATCTGTGCTTCCCATACATTTTAGCCCTGCGACCCACATTTAAAAATGACGATCTGTTGTGTACCACATAGCTTTACTAGACAAAAAATGATACAGAAAGATTTTTTCTTAATAAATTATTAATAGAGGTCTTTTATAGCTGCTAGAAATATATAGCACAGGCATGGCCCGGTATCCACCGATTCAGTATCCAGAGTTTCAGTTATCCATGGATACTGGGATATCTATTAAAAAGATAGGGGAACATTAAACAAATCTTTTTTTTTACCTTATTGCAGCAAAATCACTGATGTTCTCCTATTTTTAAAGAGGTATCCCCAATATCCATGGTTTCAGGTATCTACAGTGGGGTACAGAACGGAACCCCTGCGAATACCAGGGCATGCCTGTAAGTGCATAGACATTTGCTAGGCTCTCCCTAGAAAGGACTGTCTCCCCAAACTGGAAAACATGACATTTTAATTTGGTGGTATGAAGACTCTCACATACCACAAGTTAGCATTCCAGCCAGAAGAGCATTATCTGCATCCTGTTTGCCCACAGCTGCAATTTTCTTCTGCAAGTCAGGCAAGGGTGCTTGCAAAGTGTTTTTTGCTTTTTCTTTCAATATTTCAGAAACTTTACGTGACCCACCAAAAATCAACTTGCAACTTCCTGCTGAGTCCTGACCCAGTTTGGGAAACATTGTCCTAGACCAAAGAAGGGAAATCCATTGCAGGAATCAGGTCCCAGAGACCAAAGAGGTCCCTAGCTTTTAATGTACAGTATATTTTATCATGTATGTGTATTTTATAGTTTTATGTGTTTTATCATTTATGTATTTTAACTGGTTGGTAGCCGCCTTGAGTGCCCTTTGGGGAGAAAGACAAGAGTACAAATCTAATAAATAAATAATTCTGCCTAAAGGAGGCATGTGTGACTATGACTATGACTATACAGAGATACTTCCCTGTGCACAAATATGAAATGTGCAGAAATGAAAGAGAAATCATTTCTCAAAAATAAAATAGAAATACAAATTCAAATACATCATCACGCTACGGCCTGCCAGTTTACCTTAGGGAGTCTATTAGTAGCTCACGGAAAAGAAAAAATACAACACAGTAGGTTCTGCAGTTCACACTGTCAGAGCTTTTGAGGCATGAAGAAAAGGGAAGCAGCAGCAGGTGAGCAGGAACTAGAAGGCGCTGCTTATCAAGGAAATGGAAGAGGCGGAGGGGGATTTGGTCCACAACCCCTTCCTGCTCTGTAATCTGATAGGTTTAACAGATATGGGAGCTGACCTAACAGTACAGAAAGGAAGAAATGGGAATACATAGCAAGTAAGGTATACGGCCTTTATTTCCCAAGAGTTTTAAACCACTAGGGAACAGCCTTTAAAAAAACACCATTCAATTAAGATTAGAATGCTCTACCTCCACAATGCAGTATGTCTTCACTGCATGCCAGTGTTGCTGATGAAGAGCTGTGATATAGTTAATTCTGGAACGCTTTCTTTCACCCGCCCAGGCAATTCAAAATATGCTTACCCTAGAGCAGTTCTGCCCATTCAATAGGTCTACATGGAAGTAAAAAGCCTACAGAATTCAACCACAATTACCTACACGCCAATTCCGTACCTTATTATTCCAGGCAGCGAGTGTGAACACAATATGCTTAGTATTAAATTTGCATTTTAACAAGGCTAATGAGTGCATACTTGGAATGAATGTCTACTAATTACTTTCTGTTTGTTCACCTATCAAGGGGCTGCCAATCAAGGGCATTTGAAAATCTCACACACACACACACACTCTTTTCATGTGATAACATGAAGCGACTTACATATAGGTGTGCCCCCCACATCCACGGCGGGATCTATTCCATGGACCCCACGCATATGGAAATCAGACACCTCAGCCCACCCAGCCCCCATGCCCATTTAAGCGCAATAAGCGCTTTGTATGCTCCCTCCGGGAAACAAAATATTTGAAAAAACACACACATGAAAGGAATCACCAGGAACTTCCCGTGGCCTCTGTATTTTTTTTTTTTTAAATGCTCCTTCTGCCAGAGGGAGCATGAAAGAAGTTGTCCCACTAAGTAGGGCTTTTAACCATTTAATGGGTGTGGGGGGATCACGTAGGGGTCGGATAGGGTTGCACATGGCCCCATCCCCACATGACCCCCGTGTCCATTAAATCATTTAAAAAAGTTACCATGGCAAAAACCGGCCTGCTGAAACAAGCTGATTTTCATCACAATAATGTTTTAAAAATGTTTTAATGAGCACGGGGGGGTTGGGTTCCTGCTGAGTGGATACAGAACCTGCAGATATGGGGGGGCTGAATTTTTTTATCAGATTATAGGAAACTTGTTTAGCTCTATGAGCTGTATCAAAAATCTATCCTAAGAACCACTGGCAATTTTTTTCTGTCATCCGAATTAGCCATGGGTGGCAGTTTTTTCACTTGCCCCAGATTGGCGAGGGTGGAACGGTTTATTCAGTAGGTTTCATGTTTTAAAAAATGGTCACTTGTGTTTAATAAAGCTAAACCCAACCTGTAGTCTGGTGTCTTCACTGAGGTGTGTGAGGGTAAGTAGGCTACCTCAGAAAGCTAGATGCAGGGGACTGGCAGCAGGATACAAGTATCTTGTTGTCCTATGTGCTCCCCGAGGCATCTGGTAGGCTACTGTGAGATCCAGGAAGCTGGACTAGATGGGTCTTTGGCCTGATCCAGGGAGGCTGTTCTTGTGAAGAAACAGTCACGACAGCGTGAACTTCAACTAGCAGCATTTTCTACAGTAAAAGGATCATGCAAATTGATTAAGAGCTCCTCAGCGGCAGGGAAGACATTCTAGCAGCAGGGAAAACATGTCCTCTTTAAAACATCCTAGTTATTAAAAGATTTGGAGAGTCATCTGTAACTTAAAAAGGAACTGCAAAGAAAAACTGTAAATTTATGGATAAGCAGCACTGCTAATATTTATTCAGATTTGTTTCTATACTTTGCATAGATTCAGGAGGCAGCAAAATCATCATCAGCCAGATTGGAAATAGATAATTAGCATTAGCACCTTGGAATTTGAACACCTGTTTTTTTTTTTAATTCAGTTGCATTGAGATGCACAGAATTATATTAAAGTTATTCTATACTGTATATTCTGCTGAAATCTATTATAAAACTTAAGATACCATCAATCAGCCATCAACTAGGATTCAAATCACCATAGTTTTAAAGAAGTATATTAATGTGTCCATCTAAACACATTTATTTAGATAAATGTAGGAGTGGTGAATGCATAAAATGGTACACTTTTGTACTTCAACAAAGATGCCTAGCAAATCACTATCTAGCATACACTTTTATCTATAATGATGAGACACTGGGGGCGACATTCTCCCGTCTAGCCAGGCAATGCCAAAACTAAGAAAGGCAGACTTTGATATATTGCGGCACCCATGTCAAATTCAGTACAACATTGCCAGCAGCCAGATACTTCAACAATTACATATTTGATGGATTTGTACACCTATTAATCACACACACCGGATTTCCCCACCCGGGGGGGGGGGGCAAAGATGGTCAGCTCACTGCCTTTTGAGATAAGTCCAAGCATGCAAGTCTCAGGAAACAACCCTACTTCATTCATGTAAATTTAGACAAATTCATTGTGGTGTCTTCCACCATCAATACTAGCATTCCTAAGGCCCAATCCTATCCAACTTTCTAGCGGTGGTGCAGTAGTGTTGATGCAGATTGTGAAGCAGTCATAGAGGCGTCCTCAAGGTAAGAAAATATTTGTTCCCCTACCTAGGGGATGCATTAAAGAAACCCAACTAGCCTTGGCCATGAAAGTTCAAATTAAATACACAATACTTAAGTAAACAATAGTAAGGGCGAAATCCTAACTTGGGAAGGAACTGGCTGGCTGGCCGGCCTGCACTACATTCAAATCAAGTTAGGAGGCAGCAGCAGCAGCTTAATATAGTGTCCAATGGTAAGCCATAGGTAGCCCAATCAGGCTGCTCGGATCTGCGCCTGCAAAGTTACAGGCGCACATCCAAGCCTCCCAAAGTGGCCTGAATCAGGGTCACAAGCTCCACCTCCCTCCTCAGGCTGCCACACCCACCAGAATGCCTTCTCCTGGCCTCGTTCCTCACCTCTCCTGTTTCTCCCCCCCACACACACACACCCAGAGTTGGCCAGTGCAGGAGCAGCTTACCTGCAGGGGCACCTAGGTCAAGGCAAGTGCTTGCGTTGGCCCAGCACCTCTCTGGCTGGCGCAGATGTGCTTTATGGCACGTTTGCAACAGCCTTGGGCTGATGGAGGGACCTGTGTTGGCCCAATGGGCACTTTGGATTGTGCCCTGATGTTATGCGGTAATTAATCCTGAGACTTTAAAAAAAGTTAGAAGAAAACCAACATCTAAATCAGTGGTCCCCAACTTGGGATCCCCAAAGGGGTCATGAACCAATTTTCAGGGGGTCATGAAGAGCTTGGGACAGCCATCTTAAAAAAACTGGGCACCACCATCTTGGAAGCTTTTGGAAGCTTAGCCACCATTTTGGCTAAGGTGGAGGCTTCCCCATTAAACTGCCGCTTTCTCAATGCTTGTGGCTACAAGGGAAATTAGCCTTGCTAACTGTCTTGGTGTGTGCGTATAAGTGTAATGAAGTCTCTCCCAGGTCTCTTTCCATGCTGGCATGTAACACTTGTGCATGCCTAGATGAGTCTCAGCACATGGGGAAGAAGAAAGTAAATACTCTGAAGATTATCTAAATTTGGCTTTACCTCCTTGATCAGCAATAGCACAGAGAAGACACAAAGCATTCTGTGCAATGTTGTTCTCAGCGCTGAATCTATCACTGAACTCAAAACTCAGATACAAAACATTCAGAACATTCTAAAAAGGATGTGGAATTCTTTCGACTTTCAAAAAGTGTGATGCATTAAAAACTGTCACCCTGCTTATTTAACTTATATGCAGAGTACATCATGAGAAAGGCAGGGCTGGGTGATTCACAAGCTGGAATCAAGATTGCTGGGAGAAATATCAACAACCTCAGATATGCAGACGATACCACTCTAATGGCAGAAAGTGAGGAAGACCTCAAGAACCTTCTGATGAGGGTGAAAGAGGAAAGTGCCAAAATTGGCTTGAAGCTCAACATTAAAAAAAACTAAGATCATGGCAACCACTCCCATCACTTCCTGGCCAATAGAAGGGGAAGAAATGGAAGCAGTGACAGACTTTATTTTCCTGGGCTCCAAGATCACCGCAGATGGTGACCGCAGCCATGAAATTAAAAGACGTTTACTTCTTGGGAGGAAAGCTATGGCGAACTTAGACAACTTAATAAAAAGCCGAGACATCACCCTGCCAACAAAGGTTCGCATAGTCAAAGCGATGGTTTTCCCAGTAGCTATGTATGGCTGTGAGAGCTGGACCATAAGAAAGGCAGAGCGTCGAAGAATAGATGCTTTCGAATTATGGTGCTGGAGAAGACTCTTGAGAGTCCCCTGGACTGCAAGGAGATCCAATCGGTCAAGCCTCCAGGAAGTCAAACCTGATTGCTCCCTGGAAGCACAAATTCTGAAGCTGAAGCTCAAGTACTTTGGCCACCTCATGAGAAGAGAGGACTCTTTAGAAAAGACCCTCATGCTGGGAAAGATTGAAGGCAAAAGGAGAAGGGGGCAGCAGAGGATGAGATGGTTAGATAGTGTCACCGAAGCAATGAACATGAAATTGGGTGAACTCAAGAAGCTAGTGGAGGACAGGGAGGCCTGGCATGCTGTGGTCCATGGGGTCGCGAAGAGTCGGACACGACTTAGCGACTGAACAACGAATTAAAAACTTCCTGCTTAATGACATCACTTCTGGCCCTTAGTTTTAGGGGGTCCCTGAAACACTGTCATACCTAAAAAGGGGGTCCCAGTGCAAAAAAGGCAGGGAACCACTGATCTACACATAATCCAATTAGCCCGCTGCCATAATTTCTCTCTAGCAAAGACAGAATCGCCAGGTCTGAGAACCTCTTCAACAAACAAAGAGTATTCCAGGCCAAGAGACTAACCAATGCATCAGCTGCCACAGATCCTTCTGCGAGATCAACAGGTACAAGGTCAAGAAAACCATTCTTGCTTCCCAGTCAAAGGGAAAAGTAGCACCATTCCCCCACTCCCACCAGAGACCGAAGACCCTACCCCCACCACCATCAGAGTCTCTGGTTACAATTTGAAAGCAAAACAATCTAAAAGTCATTTGATCATTTGTTTTTAGTTAGCAGAGCAGTGAGAAAAAGAGGGAAGTTTGGTCACTTATTTATTTGATTTCTACCCCACTTTTCTAGGGGTACTTCTTCTTGCCATCGCACCACAGCTCCAGTGAGCACGGTCCAACACCATAAAGCCACTACTTGCCTCAGGAGGTACACTGATATTGGTAGCAAGTGCAGACATCCATTAACATCTAAAATGGCATTTATCACCTGCTGTTTAAATATGTGAATTAAAAAATAATCTAATAACATGAAAATCTGTTGCCCAGTGAAATCAGGAAAGGATTTTTAATGTTACCGTAACCAATTAAACACTGCAGGCCAACATAAAAACACAGTTGCCTAAAAGCTTTACTTGTGAACCAAGTCCATGAATTTTCACGCACACTACCCTGTCCTGCTCCCTTCAGGTTGCAACCCTGAAGGTCATCCTGATCAAGCCACCCCTGCTTGGAGCAAGAGAAGAGGTCATATGCTCTGCTCAACACCTGTGGCGTCCTCCACGGACACATCCCATCCCACCCCTCTACTCGTTATCTGGGCTGCCTGATGAGAAATGTCCCGAGCAGGCACCCTTAGGGAGCGCCCTAGGCGGCGAGAGACTGTGAAGGTCAAGCCCCTGGTGATGACCTGTAAGCGTGCTGGAGCTGCCGGTGGTTACCTGCGGGGTGTACGCGGCGGGCGCGCTGGCTCCGGCCAGCCTCTGTGTAAAGCCGCTGAATTTGTAGTACATGGCGGCGCCCGGGACCGGCTGCCTCGCTCCGCGCCCCAAACCCAAACCCCGCTTCCCCAGCCTAGCGAGCACGCAGGCAGCCGGCTGCGACGCTGATTCAAAAAGGACCTTCCCGTCGCTGCGCTCTTCCGAGGGCCTTTTTCGTGTGGGTGTCTATCTGAGTGCCTGAGGAGGGGGACCTCAATATGAACATAAGACGGAGCCGCGAGTCACTAACTTGAAAAGCGAAATAGGGAGCGAAGAGGAAAAGAATCGCGTTGCTTAGTTGGGGGGGGGGGTTCAGAAGAAACAAAGTTTCTAATCGGGCGACAGCCGGACACCCCGAGAACTGAACGCGACTCTCCCTGAGTCCTCGTGGGCTGGGGCAGGGCGCGCACACTTTCAGCAAGAAGACGGGACCAAGGAGGTCATCTAACCTCCTTGGACGGGACTCGACCGGAGTACTTCTGAACTGAGAGTCCCATTTCCAGCTTTGAATGTTAACAATGCAGAGGCGTTTCTACAGGGATGGCAAAGCTCTAAGTTTTGCAAGAAGCCTTACCCTGTCATGTAAATCCCTCCTCTCCCTTGCTGCTGTAGCCAGTAAGCAACGCCAAGATTGGCTAAAACGGTGCAGGAGAGGAGTGATTTCCACTGCAAGGTAAGGCTTCTTGCAAAACTTAGAGCTTTGCCATCCCTGCAGAAACGCCACTGTAACAATGGACTACATTGCAGGGCTGTTGCAAGCCCATGTTTCTCAGCCACATCTCTCTCTCTACACACACACACAGAGAGAGAGAGAGGTATTGGTAATAGACGATATTGGCACTGGAACTAGCTAGTCAAATTTACATATTTAAAAACTTTAATTTCATCGCGTTTTTCACGTTAATTCAAAATAACATGAACTTCCGTTTTTGGCTGCTACTTTTTGTGGGTCTCAGTTGTCCAATCAGACCTATGATACAATTCTGAGTTGCTCAGCTGCCTGCACAGCAAGAAAAACATACTGTCAAAAGGAGGGCAGGAGTTTCCCCTCTATAGATGATTGAATTGTAACTTTACCCTTTTCCTAGCTCTATGCTATCTGTACGGATTCCGTGCATGACGATAAACCAATCCGTAACGTGTGTGCGTTTCACATGCTAGGCTTTCACCTAGCAACTGTGGTTAGGGGAAGAAGCCTTAGTATAGCTGATATGACGCTTAGTTTAGCTCGCCTGCCTGCGCTACTGTACCGGCTGATAGGCAGGCTGGATAGTGCACGAAGCGGCAGAACAGTCCTGGTCACCCAAGTCCCGGGAGTGAGCGGGGCTTCCAAGCACTGGGCTTTCCTCATCTGTTTAGGTTGCAGAGCTTTGCACACTTGCAGCCCAACTTTCTATCCAACTTTCCAGTGCCGATGAAGCTAAGCCAACAGGGCGTGCGCTGGGGGGGGGGCAGTCACTGAGGCCTCCTCAAAGTTAGGGAATGTTTGTTCGCTTACGTCTCGGCTTCATCGGCACTGGAAACGTGGATAGGATTGGGCCCTTAGAAGAAAATTCCATTGAACACAATGAGATTTACTTCTGAGTAAATGTATCTAGGCTGGAGTTATACCATTTAATTATTTATAAATAGAGGGGGGAGAAAAGAGTTTTATGTTTTTGTAGATTTTGGTGTTTTCCAAAAGTTCAAAGTGCAGAAAGCGGTGTTACACGTTTTTATTCAAAATTTACATTATGTATATAAATTATAATCGCTTTGAAAGCATAGTAGGTGGATGATATAGGTGGTGTAGTAGTGCCAGCAGATAAAGCTGCAGTCAGCAGATGAAGCCATGCACCAAATAATAAATAAAAACCAAACTATTTCTTTGCAGATTGGGTGTGTGTGTGTATTGCGGATTGGATTTGTTTGCAAAAACGAGAAGTGCAGAAAGTGGTTTTTATGTTGTTACTAGCTTTTTGTTACCCGGCGTTGCCCGGGTATTTATATCTCCCATCCCTGACCCATCCCTGACCCATCTCCCAATTTTGGGCGTTTTCGACCATTTTCACCTGGGGGCCCCTGCACACCCCCACCCCCGGGGGCACTGGGGGGGCCTGACCCCCACAGTGTTTGTCGCCAGGCCGCAAGGCATATGCATGCCGGGTCTGGTGCCAATTGCTCCAGGTGTCACAGTGGGGCATGGTGGACATCTCGTATTACACCCCTTCCCGTCCCCCACATTGGGGTGTGTGGACCCGAACTCCCACAGCGTCGCTGTTCGCCTCAGTGAGCCCAGAAACGACAGAACCGAGGACGATTTCGTCCATTTTCGGCCATTTCCACGCGGGGGCCCTGCCCCCCCAGGGCGCTAGGGAGGCCTGACCCCCAGAGTGTCTGTTGCCAGGCTGGAAGTGCACATCGGTCCAGGCGTCCCAGCAGGGCATGGCAGATATTGTGTCTTGCACCCCTTCCTGCACCCCATGCCGAGGGGGGGTGAACCCGGACTCCGACTGTGTCAGGAGCATCGCCGCTCGCTCTGGCAACCTCGGAAACTATGGATTTGACACCAATATTGGCCATTTTCAACCGTTTTCAAGTGGGGACCCCCATGTACCCCCACCCCCGGGGGCGCTAGGGGGCCCGACCCCCGCAGTGTTTGTGGCCAGGCTGCTAGGCTTCCGCATGCCGAGTTTGGTGCCTATCGGTCCAGGCGTTCCAGCAGGGCATGGCGGACGCTGTGTCTCGCACCCCTTCTTGCCCCCCATGTGGGGGGGGCAAACCCAGACTTCAACTGCATCGGGAGCGTCACCACTCATCTCGGCGACCCCAAAAACTGTGGATTTGACTCCAAGTTTGGCCGTTTTTAGCCGTTCTCACGTCGGCTCCCCCCCGTACCCCCACCCCCGGGGGCGGGAGGGGAGCCCGACCCCCGCAGTATTTGCGGCCAGGCTGCTAGGCTTCCGCATGCCGAGTTTCATGCCAATCGGTCCAGGCGTTCCAGCAGGGCATGGCGGACGCTGTGTCTCGCACCCCTTTTTGCCCCCCACATCGGGGGGGCTGAACCCGGACTCCAACGGCATCGGGACGGTCGCCACTCATCTCAGCGACCCCGAAAACTGTGGATTTGACGCCGATTTCGGACGTTTCCGACGATGTTCACGCGAAGACCCCCGCGTACCCCCACCCCCAGGGGCGCTAGGGGGGTCTGACCCCTGCCGTGATTCTTTCCAGGCTGCAAGGTACATGTGTGCCAAGTTTCGTGGCACTCGGTCAAGGCGTGGGGAAGCCTATGCATAACATACATACATACATACACACATACACCCACACCCACATACCCACGTCCATTTTTATATATATAGACGATCACTGTTTTATCCCACCTCTACTTATAAAAGATGTGTTACTTCATGCATCTTAAAAAACTGCTGTTCAGAATACAGTACTGCAAGGATGCAGTGTTGTAAAGGACAAGCTGGAAGGACAAGTGTTGTAAAGCAGCGCTATAAGAGGCATCATGGATGGAGAAACTAGTCCTGAATGGCCCTATGTTACCTAGAATGCACTACTCTCTGGCTACAATAGGAGGCAATCAGCCAGGACGAAGCAGGCTGTGACAACACAGCACTTAGACATTTATGGAGGGTATTACTGAAATTTCACAGTCATGTTTTACGCACAGTTACTTGAAAATAAATCCCATTGGGATTTATTCCCAAGTACTGTAGTTGTGAATAGGATTGCTGTATACATAAATGAATAAAGCACAGCCCCTGCTCAATCCTAGTCTACTTGTCAGTGTTTCTAGTGGGCTGAGCTTAGATTTTACCATGCAGTGTAGTTGTGCCTTTTCTTTCTGATACATCCACATTCAAATAATATTCTGTGTTGCAGTCTCCATCTTTCTAGTTCCCCTTGAAAAAGAGGTGCTACACTTGTACTTGAAACAGAAAACTTGTCCTAATTGAACAGGCCAACTTTCATTAAAACATTCCCATATTGCACTGAACCATGGAGGTATTATAAGAAACAGGAGGCGGCATGACGTCATTTTCTTGAAGCCATGGGTCAACAAATATGGCTGACTCTGATCATTGCCGCCAAGAAGGAGGATTGCCACGAATTCACGAATAAAAATCTCCCTGCACGTGTGTAAAAGTTAATATCAACCTTTTTAGTCATGCCTGCGTGTTCTGCATACGGGTGTGCGAATCGCTGTACGAAAAATGGGATTTAATTTCCACGGAAAGATTCATGTACATCGGTTCAATAAAACTACAATTCAGTGAAACAGTGAGTGCATTATTTTTGAAGCTGTGTAATTTCTTGCTGTTCCTAGCAGTCTTATTCACCATTTCCTGACACCCACTGTTAATGGTCTAGAAGGAGAAAAAAAATATTTCCCCCCCTCCTTTTTCCCCCTTCCCGTTTACATGTTTTTTCCCGCCTTCCATTTTCTACTGTAATATTTTCGAAATTCTGAACATTAACAGAATTTGTTTTATGGGGGGGGGTGAGTGTAGAAGTTTAAAAAAATACTCTTAATAGTCTAGAAGTAAAAAAGAATTACTCTCATATTGACAACTACTTGTTATGAAGAGATTTTAATGTAATTTTCCTATATATTTATCTAATTTTTGCCAACCCTCCCCTTTTTTTTCTTTCCTTCCCGTTCACACTTTATTTTTGCTTGTGTAGATTTAAATAAAGTCTGTCAAAATAGTGTTAAAATCTGAGTTAAAATAGACAGCATTTCGTCAGGTATGTTCAGTAATGTAATTATGAGGAATTTTACCTTTTAATTGCATATAAAATCATAATAAGGTTACTAATAATGTTTCTGCACGATCACACGTTTTTATTTTCGTAAGTTTTTATTTCAGGAGTAAACTATTCAGTCCTAAACAGTACGAGAAAGCAATCTGAAATGCTTGGAATGGGGATTGTTTTGAGTCAACCAGCATGGCTGCTAAGCCCGCCCCCTGGCTTCAATTCGCTCCTATTAATTCTTAAGGCAGGGCGCCTCCTGTTTCTTATAATACCTCCATGCACTGAACACAGAAAGCTCCTTCTGCGGGGCAAGCCATTGGTCCATCTAGCTCAGAATTGCTGACATTGACTGGCGGTAGATCTCCAAAGTTTCCTGCAGAGGACTTTTTCAGGTTTAGCAGGTGATAGGA
Source organism: Lerista edwardsae (assembly GCA_029204185.1). NCBI lineage: Eukaryota > Metazoa > Chordata > Lepidosauria > Squamata > Scincidae > Lerista > Lerista edwardsae. Next base: position 17,701,262 of record JAJKFI010000008.1, read on the forward strand.
AGAATTGTACCTGGGGCCTTCTGGGTGCAAAACACTCTACATTGTGTTACATTGTGTTTTACATATTTGCTGGTCCTCTTGAAAATGGATGTAGATTTCCCAAATGTGCACACCAGCTTTTCATTCCAATCTATCTCCATCTACAAGGCATAATGTATTGCATTATGAGCTGCCTTGAGCATTTGCTTTGGCAAAGGAAAGGCATAATATGAATCTTTTAAATAAAAAATAAATAAATTACAGTATACTTTGCTTGCATGTGCTGAATTGGGCATCTGGCAGAATTGAGTTTCCATTTTTTGGGTAAGGAACCTTCAAGAGAATACCAGATACCCAGTGGTGTCATCTAAATGATTTAAGAACAGGTACTCACTTTTGATTGGCACGTGTCGGGACCCGCCCACCGGAAGTGACGTCATAAGCCAGAAGTGATGTCATGGCAGGAAGTGACATGAAAAAAGCCCTTTTTGAGGCCTCAGATGATTTTAAACTGACACAACAGTTGCAACAGTATTCCACAGCACCTCCAGAACATGTTAAGGAGGCCTGGCATCATGTTAAAACCCCAGAGCAACTCATTTTTCAGAGGCAAGGAAAGGAAAGGCTCCGCTCGCTGCCTGCCTGCCTGCCTGCCTGGCTCTGAGAACATGCAGGCAACTCAAACATGCAGGAAATTCAAACGTTGCAGAGGGCGGAGTCGACGAGTGGGCGGGCGAATGGGCGGGGCCAGCTGTAATCCTAGAAACCAGTACTCGCGTACCCCCGCGTACCCCCTGCATGACATCACTGCAGATACCAGAATGAGCCTTTCCAGAGATGATGAGTGCAACTTAGTAAACACACTTAAGACTTACGGAAGTTTTACAGTACTGCAAAGGCACAATTACTGCCCCTTTCTTTGCCCAAGAACTAGCCATTTTCCATAACAGAAGAACTTCAGCTTTGGAAACAAGCACATTTCCCTAGCTCTCAAATTGCGCTATAGTTATGAAAACGGGGCCATTGCGCCATTTGCAGTGCCATCTAGAATGTGGTTGAATGTCACGGGAAAAGTTGGACATGCTCCTGCCAGTTGGCATAAGTGATAGTTCTATCATTTGGACTTTGATTTTGGAGTTTCAGTCATTCCACAAAGACTAACATGCTCGGTGGGGACAACCTCAGCACAGATGAATTGGATGAAATTTTCTGGAGGAAACAGATGGGTTTGATCCTAGCCTTCAGGGGAGCGGTGCCCCACCATTGAAAGTTCCTCCCATGAACAGAAGGAGAGTTGCTCTCACGCAGAGATCCAACCTAGTGTAAATGCCAACGTGATGACAGTAAAAGAAGTGTTGTTTTTACAACTGCAAATGAAACCATATGTCCAGTTTAGCATTTCATATGACAGGGAGGAAATTGCAAAGTGACAATAATTATGTAAAGCAGAAATGAGAAGGAAGTTGCTTGTAAGGTGTTATCTTGAGCAATCATCAGCTTCACATAGCGGAGGCAAGTTAACAGCCTGGTTCCTAAACGTTTGCACCCACTGTACCAGTCTGAAGCTTTATTATAAGGTTATTAGAAGACTGGCAGAATAGCAGATGTTGTTGACATTGTATTGGTGCTTCAGAATAAGCAGCCCGTTCTTATTACCAGTGAGCTATAAAGGGGTGGTGGGAATTAACGGCTTCACTTTTCATTGTTTTCTCTGCTATCCTTCTCCCTCTTGAATTTGATTGGATGTTTTCATTCTATTTTAATGTGTTTATATTGTGAGCCACCTTGAATATGTTTAATGGAAAGATTTGATTAACATATGTTTTAATAAAAAGCATTATAAATAAATGAATGTGAAACAAAATAGAATTTAATAAAACTTGGGAATAGAATTCTAGATGCTGCACAGTGTACAGATACTTCTGGTTTATTAATCTCATTCGTATCTCCCTTCTTTGAAATACCTTGAAGTACCTTCTTTGAAGTACTTGAAAACCAGGTTCTGGCTGCACCAAAAGGCAAGGTGTAATCAGTAATAATGAGTCTAGCAGACCAATCCTACTTCAGTTCCACCCCCAGTGATGCAGGCACACCATTGGAGCTTGTGCTGCATCCTGTGGGGGAAGCCTCCACATTTATTCCCTTGCCTTGGGGAGAGGGAGAGGTTAAACCCTCACTGTCCTGCTAAGTCTGCTTGGACCAGTGCCAGCCACTGATGCCAGCCACTGCCACTGATGCCACCTGTTTCCTGCCCTTGATCCACCCTCATCCCAATCTCCACTCATTCCTCATCCCCCCTTCCTCATTCCGCCCACATCCTTCCCACCCACTGCTCTGATTTACCTGTGCCAGGGGGCATGGACAGACCATTGGCTGCAGCAATTCAGCACTTGAGGCGACCTGTCTGATTGAAATGGCATGTAATGATGCAACAGCCACAAAGGATCTTGTGCTCCCAGGATGCTACTTCCAGCAGTGCAAGGCCCCATTCGGATTAGGTTGTAGGTTTTCCCACTCCCTGCCCCCATGAGTGTGTCAGTTCACTGCCCACATTCATTACTTGGGATTCCTTCCAAAGGGAAGCTCACCTGAAACCAAATGTGATACGGCTTTCTTCTGCTCTGCTGAATGCTTATGGTGCTATGACTTACTACTTCTGCTTTCACCCTGTTTTGTTTTATTTGTGTTGTACTGTGTTCATTTAATTGCTGCATGCCATGCTGGTAAGCTTTCCCAAAGACTGATCTATAAACTTTTAATTTGTAAATAATTAAGAAATATATATTGCAGAATATGTGTACATCTTCTGATTTATATTATGTATACATTTGCATTCTGCTTTTTAACCGGATTGGCATATCATTTCATAAAAATACATTTTTTAAAAAGTCAGAGACAAATCCTTACAATCTGTAACAACAAAGTTACATTAAACAACAGCATAATCATTAAACAGGGGACCATGTCAGAAACTACATAATGCTCCACAGCCTATAGCTCAAAGGTCTGGTGGAAAAGGGATATTTGTATTGCCCGTCTGAAGAACAAACAAAACTGATTTCTATTTGATCTAGTGATTCTTGCTTGAGAGAAAATCGTGTACTCAGAAAGCCAGTATCCTCTTTGAATTAGACAAAAAAATGTATGTTGGTCCAGGGGACAAAAATTCCATAAAAACCACACAACAATAAATACTTCAGGTAGGACCAATTAAAAAGTCACTGCTGTTTTGTGTCTTTTTCACCTATCCTTATCACTATGATACTTCCTACACTTTCCATCATTTTCTTTCTTAATGTACCATATAACACAATCTTATGCAAATCTACTTAAAATCTACTTAAGTAAGCCCCACAGTGATCAAAGGGACTTACTCAGTGGTGCAATTCAAATTAATTAACAACCGGTTCTATGACGTCATAGCCGGAGCCAAAAAAAAACCCCGAAGGCAGCCGAGGTAAGTGAGTGGGCGGGGCCCAGCCATTTAACAACCAGTTCTATAGAACCTGGGCGAACCCCCTGAATTTCACTACTGGACTTACTCCCAAGAAAGTGTGTATGATTGAAGCCTCCATATTTGCCAGGGAAATTCTATCAGCTTTGCTAGTCTGAAAAATATTCAGTACGGTCCATGCACATCCCTTGCCTCAGCCAGCGTTTCGGAAGCATTCACTCCTGCTGGCTTTGCTGGGATTCATTTCAGAGAAGTCATAGAAGGGTGCTTTGACTGTATTTGTCTTTGCTCTGGCTTCCTACAGACTGTCAGGTTCATTAACCCCAGGTTACCAGAGCTACGTTACACAATGAATAAGCTCGAGAAAGAGATGGGGAAGTTCAAGGAACAAACTGAATGATGAGCGAACAAGCCAGTCATGTTCTGCCCCAGGCTTCAGGAAAATGCAGAGGGGGGCGGGACGACGCCTAGATTTGCATGATCCGCCAATCATTTTGCCTGGTAAATATATGAATAAGTAAAAACACACAAGTAGCTGGAGCAGCTTAAATGCAATTAGGCTTTTTTTTTTCTTTTTGGTGAACAACCCAGGGATGGCAGAAAGGGCGGTGAGTCATGTTTGTACTCTTATGCAAAAATGATACTGAAGTAGCACCAGCAGACCTTCCAGCTTGTATAATGAATGGCTTTCTGTAGAGCCACGTATTTAGACTGTATGGGATCTTCCTTTCCTGCAAGTGTTGATGACAGATTAAACATTTTTTTTTTACTTTCTTGTGTTAGGGGATTGTTCGGTGTACAAAAACGTGCCGCACAGGCAGAGGCAGATCTAAGTGTTGTAAGAAGCCTTACCCTGTCATGTAAATCCCTCCTCTCCCTTGCTGCTGTAGCCAGTAAGCAACACCAAGATGTTGCTTTTCCCTGTGAGGACTGGCTAAAATGGTGCAGGAGAGGAGTGATTTCCACGGCAAGGTAAGGCTTCTCGCAAAACTTAGAGCTTTGCCCTCCCTTAGATCTGCCTCTGCGCACAGGCTTTTCTGCTTAGGACCGCTGCCTGCAATTCCTGTGATGCAGCTTCTTTACTCACTTTCAGGGAACAATGAGTGGGTGGGTTAAGAATATGTGTGCGCTTGTTGCTTGTTTATGCAGTGAGCATTTGTAAAATGTGAGAAAAACCCCACACAATGTGTTCGTTATTGATATGTGCAGCAATCCAATGGGAAGCCACGAAATATTTGGCTCATGCCCTTGCTGTCGTCCAAATAAACCATTTTGCATTCTCACCCAAAGCCTCGCACTGAAGTAATTGTGGCTTTGCAACTGCACCAGGATTCCCAAAAGGATTGCTGCCATTTCTAGGGTACTTTCGATGCCAAATATTAGTTGGCAATTGCTGCCAAGGAAAAATAAGAATGATGGCTGCTCGTCTGCACTGTCTATTAATTAAGGGTGCAGTTCGAACCAGGAGTTAGGCCGGCACAGTTAGGTCAGCAAAGTTTGGCTTGCACCAGGGACACCATAAAGTATGCTTGGACCACTCTTGGAGTCAGGGAGGCCAGCATACAGACATGTGCCATCCTCCCTGACTCCAAGAGTGGTCCAAACATGCTTTACGGGGTTCCTTGTGCCAGCCCAACTTTGCTGGCCTAACTGTGCCGGCTTAACTCCAGGTTAAGATTGTGCCCTAAGCCTAAACAGAGACTGTATTTCACTGGGTTGATTGCTGCAATTGGGCCAATGTCCTTTGGGTTCAGAACAAAAACCCATCAAAGCAGTACCCTGCTTCTCATAGGAGCCAACCAAGTTTCTCTAGGAAGCCATGGCAATAGCTCATCCCCCAACACTGTGCCCAGAAATTGCTATTTGACTTTTGAGGTATCGTTTTCTATATGATGACCACTATGTGATTGTTTGGCTAGCGGACTCTCATTGCTGATTCTGCTGTTGTCACTGTTCTTGATTATATTATGTAATTTTAATTTGTTTTTAATGCATTGGTTCTGGTCTGATTGTGAGCTGCCTTGAGCGCCTCCTTTAAGGGAGAGGAAAGTGCAGGGTACACTTTCATAAAAATAATACTGCCCCTGAACAGGAAGATTCCATATAACCTTCATGATTAATAGTCATTGATAGACCTGTCTCCATAAATCTGTGTAACCCCCTGGTGGGGATTGGCCGGGGGTGGGGAGAGTAAAACATGACCTTCCCATACACCCTTGGCTACTTTGCAGATGATTGTAACCTGTCTGAAAAGGTTGTAACCTGTCTAAGCATTTAGCTCCTGGTGAGGCAGCTTTAATGCTGCACTCTGAACTGCTGTTTATATTCTTTCTTATTTTCTGGTTGTTTTGATGCCTGTCCTGGAAATGGTGTGATACAGATTCAGAAAACAAATGAGCAAATAAGAGAGACTGCAAAAACCCTTTTTATGTTTCCAAGGGCATCTCAGTCTGCTTTCCTCTACCCAGTCAGCCACATTGCAGATCAGGGATGGTTGACTGCAGGCTGCTTCTGTGCCCCCCCCCCCAACATTATCTCTGCCATTCATTCATTCATTCATTCATTCATTCATTCAACCAACCCCACCTCTCCCCCTAGGAAGACTCAAGGCAGCCATAGCTTAATCCAGGGGGCTCCCAGCTCTGGCCCACAGATCTGGTGCCTCCCTTTTCCTTACCCAGCATGAGCAGCAACTTGCATTCCGCCAGGGGAGGCCCGAAAGACCTCTACTACAGTTCCCAGGGGTCTTTGCAGCCAGCTGCTTCCAGGGTCTGCTGCTCCATACCGCACACGTGCAGCTGGCTGCAGAAACCCCTGTGAGCTGTAGTAAGGGTCTTTCACACCTTTCCAGGCGGAATGCAAAGCGCCATTCACACCAGGGAAGATTTTCCCCAGTTTGGACACCGCTGGTTTAATCAAAGCATGGTACACAAATTGTAAGGCTAAGATACAATGCGTATAAGCTATTTATTACTTACTGGAATAGTACAACTGAAGTGATTTTTCAGAAAGCTCATGAACTCCTCCAATTGATGACTTCACAAAAATTCTGACTTCTGCAGCCCTAGTTGCAACTTATTAGAACTAGACGTTCTACAAGGTATAATTCCAGCCCTTGCATGGAATCCGGAGTTGCTCCCATATACAGAAGTTGGCTGCCTGCCCTTTTTGCAGATAGAATTGACTTGTAACAAGCCTATCTTCTATTATCTTCATTCATTTTTTTAACCTGTTTGATACCTGCCCATGAGAATTACCTTCATGGAAGCGAGTGAGTCACATGTGGACTGAATCTACAAGTAAGCCATGCTATTTTAAAAAGTTTTGTTCCAAACAGCCATATGATAAAAGCTGTGGTTTCTTTTCTAGGCACTTGGCAAGAATTTATGCCTTGTTTGAAGGCCTGAACAGAGGAGGGAAGATGGAACTATAACGCCCTTTATATCCATTTAGTCCACTTAGAATCTTTTCTTCTACTCTGAATACTTTTGTCAGGAATAGGTTTAGACTCCAATTTACTATTCAGAACAAAGCTTTATTTACGTATTTGCAAACACTGGTGGCAAGGGAAAAACACACAATCCAAGCCACACCCTGGATCATTGGGTTTAACAATTTATACCGCTCAGGCATGTTCTCTTACTTTGCACTCATTGGTCTTAGCTCAACCAATCAACTGCGCCTAAACAGAATATGTTAGACTTACTATTTGACATGTGTCTCCTTCCCTTGCACATACTTATACATACAACGTATGTTCATGCTAATTTGGACTTAATGAGAAAGAGGTATGGCATAATATTCATGAGGGCTATTTACGCCTGCTCAGTCTACTCTCTTCCAGAGTTGAAGCTGTTTGCTACGAAGTGTTACTCTGTTATCAGGCTTTGAGAAGCTAGAGGCGAGAAACAGACCTTTTGGTTCTGGAATGTGTACTCCCCCTCGTAACTTTCCTTTGTAACTCCCCATCCCTTGCCAATTAATCTGGCTAACTAGACTTTAGCCTGAAAGCCCCAGTTGATCAACCACTTTTTGCTTCAAATCACAGGCTTTATGGTTTAGCTTCTGTGTTCCAAATCACGGATCAATATTCATATCCCACAGTTTTTTTTCCTACTTGTAGATACTCATTTGCTCCATATTTGGCTCATGCCCATAACAGCATCCTCCTTGATATGGACATAATAGTGATACATTACCATTCTTATCAAGATCAGCAGGTGCTAAGAGGCAGAGAGGGACAGGGAACCCATGTGTTTTAATGGAGGAAATATTGTAGATGAGTTTTGCTTGAGGGAAATCCAGAACTTTTCCAATTAGCTAAGATGAATCTAAGGAGAAAACTTAATGAAAGAAGAGAATGTTTCATTTCATTATTATGTGTTCTAACAATCCAATAATGTCTGTTGAATAATAAAGAATATGCTTTCAAAAATTTCATTTTTCTGTAATTACATTTGCAAGGAATAAATAGTCTGTAATTGAACTGTGTGAGTTATAATTTATATATAACCTTTGCAGTAAAAATGGTTAAAATTCCATTTGTCTTCCTGTACCAATACACGTGTTTGGGATTTTTAAAAAATAAGAGTGCCTATTGATGTGATTAAAATGATCTATTATAAAATTTGAGTGTTTTTCTGTGACCTAATGTCAATAGAAATGCACTTACATACACAGAACATGACATCAAAGGTGAGGAGCACATACCAACCAATGCACAGACTAACCACAGAGGCATGTAAGAATAATGCAAGGTAAGCCCCCACCCACCCTGATCCGTGGATAATTGAAACAGCAGATACAGGATCCGTGGATACAGGGTCCTACCTTAACAGTTTTTCTCTCAATCCAGTAACCTATGGAATTGGTATATGTTAATAATTATGATTTAAAAAACAAGTGATTTGGTTAATTAAATACAATGAAAACTATCAAAAATTTTCAGTGGCTACCACAATGCTGCTTTATTTTATGGGTGAGCTCAGTGAAACCATACTGCAAAAACTCAGGATTATATAGTAGTTTTCAGTCTTAATCTTTTGGTAGCCCCTTAATCCTTCTCATTCTTTTCCTGTCTTGGCCCCCAGCAGTCTACCCACCCAGATTCTCCTCTGCATCCCTCTCCTTGCTCAGAGCACTTGTTGCTGAGTATTCCAATTTCTACAGGCACTTCTGCACCTTAGTGGTCCCACTTTTGATCCTGCCCCCTCTCATCTGTATTGTCTCTAGCCCAGGCTCCATTTCTCATGTCTTCTTCTTCTTCCCTCTCTTCCAGGCCTGGCCCAATCCCTCTGCATCATTGCCTCTTGAGGACAGCACAGAGACCTGCCTATTGAGAAAAGGAAGTGGGTAATGGGGCAATCAGGCCTGGCAAAGAGGCCTTATTTGGGGGGAACCCTCCCAGGAAAATACTGAACCTTAGGGTTTCCTATCAAAATCACTCACACAGTAGCATTTGCAGTGACAATTCTGCAGTGACAAGTGAATGTGACACTGTATTTTCCATATCAGGGACCAGTCGGACCCAGGGTTAAAATATAACCAGTTTTATTGAAAAAAGGATTAAACAGAATAGCAAAACAAAGAAGATTTGAATCAGGTGGAGTGCAAAAGGTTAACTGTGAAACAGATATGGGGTGAAGCTACTGCTATTCAGCTCCCAATGTACCACCACTGGAAAGCATTTGGAAGGGCAGAGGAGCAGCCAATGAAAAGGAACAGATTTCCTAACAGTTCACTAGACTTTTCCTGTCTTCTCTCTCCAGGATACCTGGAAAATAGCATCTTCAGCTCTTTTTACACATGGCCTGTGAGTGGGTGCTTGTCCTTGAGGCTCAAAATCTCAACAGCTGAAACAAAGTTCACTCACCTTTCCTGTTGGCTTGAGTTTGGACGTTTGGATAGAATGACATCACTTGCTTACCTGATTGGAAGAGGGAGCCCACCTGGATATCAGTCTGCTCCCTTCTGGAGAACTGGCAGGAGCAGAAGCCAATCAGCAGGCTCAGTCCGACTGTGGTGGGAATTCTGACTCAAGGAAGATACCCCCTCCCACTACTTACTTACTTTGGGCATTTTACAAACCAAAGAGTCAAGAGCTGCAAGCCTGCTGCTCCCAGCAGCTGAATTCACAGACTGCTGCTGGGGAAGAAAGAGAAGCAGGACAGTATGGAAGAGAGAGGTGGGGAAAGAAGGAAGGGGAAGGAAGAGAGAGGTGGGGAACGAAAGAAGGAAGGGAAAAGCTGGGGAAGGAAAAGATCAGAGAAGGGACCAGGGAAGGGGAAGGAAGTCAAAGGAAGGGAAATGGTGGAAAGTGGGGAAGGGGAAGGAAATAATAAAAAAAATAAAGCCAGGGAAATAAAGAGAGATGCAATTGTTGTGAACCCCTGAAACACCTGGATCAGTGGTTTCTTCATTATTGACATAAAAAAGGGAACCAGAAAGAAGTTGTTTATCATCATCATCATCATCATCATGTATTTATATACCGCCTTTCTTAAGATCACTAGATTTCTCTAATGACTGTAACTCAAGGCAGTTTACATAGGCAGACTTTTATTCATAAACCCAAAGGTTTTTACAATTTACAGAAATGTTCTATCTTTCAAGAACAACACTCATACAGATCTTTCTTTCTGGATTTAGCCTTCTTTCTTAGCCACCCGTCTGTCTTCTGCTGGCTGATGAGGCTTCCCTGCTCCCACCAGAGACGCAGCTGACTTCAGCACACTCTTCCTCCCACAAGGCAGCTGGAACTCAGCTTTTAATCAGCCGCAGTTTGCAAGGTCTGCCGCTCACAGAGACTTCCGGCAGTCCCGAGCTCACGATCTTCAGTTGTTATCTTCAGGCAAACGGAGGCATTAACCCTCTCAGCTAAATCTTCTGTAAGTTAGAACCTATAGCCCCTGTTGGTTTTTACCACCTTCTGGTTTTTACCACCTGGAAATGTTTAGTGTCACCTGGCCACCTTGCTGCTTATCCCAGTCTCCAGGTCATTATGAACAAGTTGGAAAGCACCAGTTCCAGCACAGAGCCTTGGGGTACTCCGCTTTTCACCCCTCTCATGTCTCTAAAAATTGCCTATGGGCACCCACTCTCTGTTTCCTGGTAGTCAACCAGTTACAAGGACTTGCCCTCTTATTCCCTGACTGTGGTGTTTTTTCAGCAGCCTTTGGTGCTGGAGTCTCAGTCCAGGGCTCTCAACAGTCGTGCCTGAGTGTTCTGGCTAGAGATGTACAGCTGGATGAATAGAAAAACAGAAGATTTCTGAAGCAGGGTGTGATGATGTCACAAGGCACAGCCTGATGATGTTACAAGACTATTAACCCTTAAAAATGGGGGTGGGTAATTGGAGACCAGAATGGAAGCAAATTGTTGAGCCCAGTAGTGGCCCCAAATGGCCTTATATCAATCTTAGCTGTTCAACCGCCTGAGAAAAAAGCAAAAAGCTGGAGAAACAGGGAGGCATATAGAGGAAGGCTGAATTCATCATACTGATCCAAAGCAACCAGCCTTGTCAACCAGCCTGTAAGTTTCTAGTTATAGCAAAATTCAAGAAGTAATGAAGCCAGACCATTCTCCATTGTTTATGGGTGAAGGAAACTCATGCTCATAAGAAACCTTGACATAGCATTAGAAATTCCCCCTTCCCCTTTGCATCTAACCATCATAAATGAGGCCAAGGCTTTCCTGGCAGAGAATCTCGCCAGCCTTATTCCTAATTTACTTCTGCCTGAAGCTGCGACAGCTTCATTCTATAATTTAACAACTCATAGAAGGGAAGAAGAAAAGACATACATAAAAAGGCTTGAACTTCTTATGATGGCATTTGCCTGGCAGCAGAGGAGTTACTGTATATACGATGGATGTGTCTGCAGAGGTATTCAGACAGAATCAAATTGTTCTGCTCTTCTGTTCAGGACTCAGCAAGAGTGGTTTGTTCTCGCCTGTAGTGTACATGTTCATAAAGTCTGAAATTGGGAAGAACGGTTGCAAGATGACGAAGGGCTTACAAGTGAAACCAAGGCACAAAGAGGGAAAGGTTGTGTGAAGATAAAGTACATATGTACAGCCTATTGCAGTGTTCTTCGACCTTAGGGTCAGGACCCCAAAGGGGTCACAAAGCCTCAGCTGTGGGGTCGCAGCTAGCCGGCAATTTATGGGAATGAAAAAGGTTGAAGACCATTGGATTAGAGCAACACCAGGTAAAGGGGGAGGCATGTGATACCGGAAGATTATGTCCCAGCCCTGCTCCAGTTCTTAGCAACTGTGCTAAAATAGCTTTTGCTAGTGCCATGCTTTATGGTAGCTTTTTCTATTCCCCCCCCCTAAGAATATTTAGTTGCAGTAATAGTGCTGGGAGCGGGTGGTGATGGAAATGGGGAGGGTGGATAGGTCCCATGAGGGGCGGGATCAACTGTGGGGTCCCCAGACTCATTGTTTATATATTGGGGTTGTGGCACAAAAAAGGTTGAAGACCACTGGCCTATTGTATAAGGACAGATCTTAGATAACACAAGGCTGCCACCCAAAATGGCTACCCTGTGTTTAATTCTCTCCCCCCCCCCTCCTCATAACCTTCAGGCATGCTTACTCATGCTGTGACTTCAGAACTTTGTGTATTTTTCTCTCTGCCTGCCACATCTTTATCTGCCACTGGCAGGGTAGGGAAACCTCTCAGGATGCAATCCTAACCTGGAGTTGTTGTTTAGTCACTAAGTCATGTCCGACTCTTCGCGACCCCATGGACTACAGCACGCCAAGGCTCCCTGTCTTCCACTAGCTTCTGGAGTTTGCCCAATGCCATGCTCATTGCTTCGATGACACTATCTAATCATCTCATCCTCTGCTGCCCCCTTCTCCTTTTGCCTTTCATCTTTCCCAGCATGAGGGTCTTTTCTAAAGAGTCCTTTCTTCTCAGGAAGTGGCCAAGGTATTTGAGCTTCAGCTTCAAAATTTGTCCTGCAAGGGAGCAATCAGGGTTGACTTCCCATAGGATTGCCCTATTTGATCTCCTTGCAGTCTAAGGGACTCTCAAGAGTCTTCTCCAACACCATAATTCAAAAGCATCTATTCCTCGGTATTAGGCTAGAACTATTAGGCCAGCAAAGTTTGGCCGGCACAAGGGACTCCACAAAGTATGTTTGGATGACTCTTGGAGTCAGAGAGATGTGACAGATGTGGTTCATCCTCCCTGACTCCTAGGGTGGTCCGAACACGCTTTACGGTGGCTTTTGTGCCAGCCAAAACTGTGCTGGCCTAACTGTGCTGGCCTAACTCCAGGTTAGTATTGTGCTCTCTGCAAGGGCTTGGGAACCCACCAGTGGCCCCAGAGAACTGTTGGGACAGCCTTTCCCCCACCTTCCCAAGGATTGCTTAAATATCTGCGTTCCCTGAAGGAAAGTAGGGAGAAGGCTGTCCCAACAAGTCTCTGAAATAATGGATCCTTGGGACTCAATTAAAACTCACTTTTAAACAAACGTAGTTTACTCAGCATAAATTTGAAGCCACTTTGAATGCCTTGATAGCTATAGCGACATGAAAATACAATAAGTCAGTGGCTCCCAATCTGGGCCCATGGGAATCAGCAGAAACCAGCCAGGGGAGCCGCAGAATCCTCACAAAAACCTGCTACCCTACACAAGAATTGTATCCCTAATGGGGAGCCGCAGCCAATGTATCAGTAGGTCAAGAGAACAGCCAGCTGAAAAAGTTTGGGAACCACAGCCGCAAGTCAATAAATGTGCCTAAGCACAACAGGAAGAGGAGCATCATTCAAGAAAGGGAAGATGTGTCAAAGGAGCTTCCTTCCAAGTAAGGGGTGTTAGGATCAGACTGGAAGAAAGGATTTGAAAGAGCACTTCTCAGTTCGGGCCTTGTGGTTTTTGACACCTGATAACTAGCTATAATTGCCATTTCACTTTCCAGGCTTGTTATTCATCACAGTCAAGAAAGCTTTTCACCACCACCTCTGTCATAAATGCGTGACTAATTGAGACACTGGGAAATGGGTCCTTTTTGCATTTCGTTAACATTTAACTTCTTAGAAAGATTTCCTACCCTTTTCCAAAATCTCTCTGTTCTGTTCATCCAGCAACTTCATATCAGATGCTAAGCAGCAACACAGAAACAGACAGGCAGTGATGGCAACTGGAGCAGAGAGCTGGGGCATGAAGCTGAGCAGGGCTAAGTCAACAGAGGAACTGCCAAGGAGCCAATTCTTGAAAGAATGCCGCAGACAGGCTCCAGGAAGGCAGCTGGGAGTCTGACAATAAAGCAAAAGTCTGTGTAGCTTCTGTCTTCAATTCTGTGAGTTCATTTTCTTTGGCTTCATCATATCAGTGTTAGAGCATAATTTCTTATGATATGAAAATGTGTAGGTTTGCTTATTGAAATTTCATATGTCATTTTTCTGAAATGGCTTAAAGCTTAAATTTTTCTGAAATGGCTTAAAGGAAACTACCAATTTTTTTTTTACAAGCATGCGATAGATCGATCAATCAATCAATCAACAGGTACTCAATCAACAGGTACTTCGCTTTTCAACACGAAGTTCACAAAGCAGTTTACAGGTAAATAGTAGAAATAATAATAAAGTTAAATGGCTCCCTGTTCCAAAGGGCTCACAATCTAAGAAAAAGGCAGACCACCAGCAACAGCCACTAGAAAGACTGCGCAGGGGTGCAGAGGGACAATTACTCTCCCCTGCTAAATATAAGAGGAGCACCACTAGAAGAAGTGCCTCTTGCCCAGTTAGCAGGTTTATACTACTTTTATACTATACCGCAGTTTATATTACTGCGGGTTTATTTATTGAAGAGCGGGCTTTCATAGCGCCTAAGAGACAATTATCCGAATGAGGAAGTCCCCACTTTGACGCTCCCTTCTGCAATTAGATATTTAGGTGATGGCTTTCCCCAATCGGAGTATAAATAATACTCCCACACCATACCAGGTAGGCTAATTATCACAAGATAACACATGGGAGAAGTGCCTAGCATACACACTTAGATAGGACCTGCCTTAAGCCAATGTGACCAATGTCATCACATAGGGCAGGGATCAGGGAACTTTTTTACCTTTTACCCCAAAATATATTTAGATGTGCCAACGTTACCCCTCCCCCCCCAGAACAAAAGAAAAAAATTACATATTGGAACCCATTGCTTTTTATTTGATTAATTAATTAATTAATGAGCTTAATTAATGCTATGTAAATATGAAGTTGTAAAGGGTTTGGGTGAGTTAGGAAAGTTATTTAAATATTTTTTTAATCTTACTCTTATTGTAAATATCTAACCTGCTTAGTTAGATTTGATTTTGTCATATGGGGTGTTAAAATATTCTTGCTTGATGACATCACTTCCTTTGGACCCTGGTGATAAAAAGTTTGAGAGCCATTGTACTGGATTAAAGAAAAACACTTTTAAGGTCAGAAAGTAAGATAAAGGGGCAGCCTCCAAAGATTTATTTCAGAATTTAAAAGATTTGTTTGCAACTCTGGATCAAACCAAAAAATGATAGCAGTAGCCATTCTTTTATATAGATATCTGTTTCATGCACTTGTCAAACAGGGAATACCTCATTTTTACATCACAAGGAGTGTGCATGTAGGCAGTATTGTCATTCAGAAACGAGCTGCCGGAACGCAAGGCGGGACTTACCTCGCCTGATTGGCTGCCCGTTCGTGACGCGTCGCTGCCTGTCCAACCGCCGCGCGGGCACCCCTGGCTTCGGAGGGGGTGCCCACTTGCCTGGGGGGCACGCTGGGTGCCTAGGTGAGCCGCAGAGGGGCGCGCCACCCGGAGGGAGCCCCCGCAGCGGGTGGGCAGGTGGCGACGCGTCACGGACTGCCTGTCAATCAAGCGGTAAGTCCTGCCTCGCGTTCCGGCAGCTCGTTACTGAATGACAATACTGCATGTAGGTAAGGAGATTCAGCTTGCCTCATACAAACATCTCTTAATGTAAAAAATCAGATCCTCTCCATTACCCCCAGGAATTTCATTTTTACCCCATTTGGGGTAATTTACCCCTGTTCCCTGACCACTGACATAGGGGGTTCGCACTTTGGGGGCCCCTGCACCAACACAGTGAACAAATTGCCTGCTTCTGCAGATTTCTATAAGCTAAGTCAGTGGAGCGAGCAGAGCAGCTTTACCTTGGGCCCTCCCACCTGCCCCTGCCTCCGAACTGCCCAAAATGAGCCTCCTGGAAGCAGTTGGCAGTGACATCATCATGTCACCACCAACTATTTCCAGGTGCCACGCACAGCATTACGAGTGCTTTTCTTAGTGAATGGGGGACCCCCGTGGGAAAGGTGGGTGCCCCACATGAATGACCACATTGGCCCTCCCCACTCTTGGAGCCAGCCCTGCACTTAGAAGTGCTAAAGTGTAAGTGTTGTTGAACAGGATAGACAATTGGTCTAATCCTGATGGCCTAGTCTTAAATCCACATCCAGCCTGTCTCAAACGTCCACCAATGTGGCCCAGAAGAAAATTGGATGGTCTTCCAGGCTACAAAAGCTTGTAGCCTGGAAGGGGAGATTCTTGTTACAGTATACTAGGAGAGTAGCTATTTACCACTATGGATTAGCCTTTAGGGTGGTGCTCTTTCAAGGGGCCCCCTAAACCAGCATTTGTTCAGGAATAGGGCCTAACTTTGAGCGATTTTGGAAATAAAAAGTGACTCATAAAGCGTCTTTCTACAAACTTGACATCTCCCCCCCACACACACACACAGTTCTGTATTTGGGAACAATTGTACTTAAAGAGGTCTGAAACTGATATGAGCCAGTAGGGATATTATATGCTCCAAGAAGCCTAATAGTGCCAGCATAAAGAAAATCCCAATAGGATAAAGCCGGTTATTTCAGAGCCATCAAACCACATGAAACCCACCAGAGGCTCAAGAAATATATAGCTGCATTGCTGCATATGCTACCTGCATTGCAGAAATGAAGGGAAGGGGGTTCCCAAGAATTGGCAGCCTGCAAACACTTGCTTGGTGGATCAAAAGTTGTGTAAAACTGATACCGCTATTTTGACAATTTATACTTCAGTATTCCCTGTGATTGATGCAAAACAATCTTTTGAAACTGTTGAATAAAAAATGAATAAAACTCTACTTCTTGTGATCTATAAATCTGGCATCTGTGACATTATTTACGGGACATGAGACAATCTCAATTCATGTGTTTGATGTGCTAACATGTTGTGAGTAGCGCATAAATCATATCATGAATGTTTCAAAAGCAATCAAATCGAGAAGCATTCATCTTCCCTATTTTGGAAATAGTTGTTGAAGTGCTTTCAAACTGACATGTGGTCCCAGGGTATGTTGGATCTCTGGACCATTCCCATATAGACATAGCTCTAAGACCCACTCTACACTTTATGGGATCACTCAAATTATTCCACCTACAGTGTGTCTTGCAATGGGACTTACTAGCAATTGAATGTGCACAGGGCTGCAGTCTTAGTGAATGAGATCAAATGGCAAGTTAGTTGAATGCAATCACTCACCTTGTCAAGTCAATCATTTGCTTCACACCAGTGGAGGAAAGCACACAATGTACATGCAAAGCAATTACCAGAGTATTGTTTTGAGGGCACATAATGCAGCATCTTCCCAAAGCTAAGCTGGACTGGTTAGTGCCAGAACGGTGGGCATATGCTGTTTATGTTGTGGTGTGAGTTGTACAATGGAAAAAAAGGCATTATGTAAGTAGATTGCCATGTGAAAAAAGTCCTCGTGGCAAAGAGATTGTAATGGACATAGCTTGTGGTGTCAGCAGTGCCCTCCCTGCTGATTCCAGAGCACACAGGATTAACCCCAGAACTCCTGCTGTCCTCCGGAGCACAGCTGTAGCCTAGGCAGGCTAATGAGGGCTGGTTAAAGGCGGGAGTGCTGAGTCACTCAGCAGTGCAGATGGGTGTGGCTGATCAGGTGTGGATCTAGGGGGTGCTGGCGCCAAGCCCACAAAATGGTGCCCGCAGCCCGCCACGCCACGCCCAGGCCCTGCACCGTGTTCTCCACGCTCCAGCTGGCCTTAAAGAGCCAGCCAGAGCGCGGAGTACGCACTGCCACCCGGCGCCCCCTCCCGCCTCTTGGAGCGGGGGACAGGGTGCCGCGTTCTCTGCACTCCGGCTGGCTCTTTAAGGCCAGCCGGAGTGCAGAGAATGCGCTGCCGTCCGGCGCCCACTCTCACCTCTTAGGGCGGGGCGGGGTGTCACATCGCGCAGCACCATGTTCTCCGCGCTCCAGATGGCCTTAAAGAGCGGGGGATGCCCTTGGTGCCCTTTCAACTAGAACCGCCCCTGTGGCTGATTAGCTATAGTCTGCCTAGCAACAGTCTCTGATAGGCCTGCAGATGTATATATGTAGAGGCAGGAGCAGCACAGCAGTGTGGGCTGTGGTAGGAGCAAAGTTTGGTGGAAGTGGAGAGACTGGACTGACAAAGGTGTATCTGACCCATGAGCATGGACTACTGACTACGAGCTTGGATTCTGATTTGGCTTGGCGCAACTTGGACCTGGACTTTCTGGCTTGGGACTGACGTTGAGTGGCATGGCTGCTGTGCTCAAAGAGGTAAGGCCCAGTTGTGTTCCCTCCATTACTACGCCAGGGCTGCTTAAAGGGGAAACCAGTCAGCCTAGTGTGGGCATCAGGGCCCTCAGGGCGGCCCAGCAGTGGTTTCTGGCAGAACAGTGATGGAAAGCAGCTTCCATTTGGTTGTTATGACATACAGGGGAATTCTAATTTCCGTTTGGGAGATGTAATATTCCAGTCTTTCCTATTCTAGTGCAGGGGTCTCCAAAGTTTTCAGTACGAGGGCCACATCATATATTTTACAAATTTTTGTGGGCTGAAAAAAATTAGTTTTATGAATGAATGAAATTTATATGAATGTATATGGTTTACTTGGATCTTTTTTGTAATCAGCATGATATGGACAAAATGTGGCAATAACAAACAATCTCATGTATGTTTAAACTGAGAAATAATATACAATGGGTAGGGGTGTTTGAAAATTGTGTTATTTTTTTCACCAATTTTGTGACTTGAAAGGCAGAAAGCGGTGTTATATGTGTTTACTCTCATTCCAAGTTCTCATTTGTATTAATTTTAAATGCTTTAAAAGTGTAGTTGGTAGGTGATATTGATGATATAGTGTCAGCAGATGCAGCCACAGTATTTGTAATTGGAAAAGTGATCTATTTTAATTTCTGGAAAATTAATTTAATTTATTTAAATCTATTTTAATAATAATAATTACTAATAAATAAATATTGAATCTATTTAAATATATTTAAACCCACATTTTTGTTTACCAAAAAGGTGTGGTTTTGTGTTTTTATGCCTTTTTTAAGAGGAAAAAAAAACCCTAATAAGGGGTAAAAGTGTCAAAAATTAGCAAATGCTCTGATTCCTCAAAAAGTTGCTATGGGCCAGATAAAATATTGTGGTGGACCGGATTTGTTCTCTGGGCTGTAGTCTGGAGACTAGACATAGGGGGAGTTTCAGCCCATCCTGTTCCACTGCAGTCACACACTTCTGAGGTTGCAATCCTAAACACTTACCTGGGAGCAATTCACATCTAGGTTCAGTCACAGTTTTGTTCCATACTGTATTAATCTAGTAAACTCCCATGCTGCTTCTTTCCACTATGTACTTCAGCAGGGTTAGTTATTAATGGGATGAAAGAGGGTACAGCGGTGGTTATCTGTGAGTGTAAGGCTAAGTCCTTGGTGTAAGTAAGCAACGTAATTTCATTTGAGTGTCTACTTGTGGGCCTTGGCGTCCACTGTAAAATGACAAAGATTATCTTATCTTATCATTGACTATAATGTGACTTACTTCTGAGTAGATATGACTAAGATTGGGCTGTAAAATTGCCAGGTTTTGGACCAATATTAACTAGACCAATATTACAATGCATTCTCCTTGCAACTAGGGGAAGCCCTGTTAACTAACAAGCAGAGTGAGGCTCAGTTTAGTGTATTTCTTGCTGTGAAAGGCATCGATACATCCAACATGGAAGCTTAATTTTCCAAGGACCACTTAAGATCCTCTGGGGCATTGTTCTGCCAAATTCCCTGCTGGGCCTCCCCAAGGGCCTCTATGTCCACACTAGGCTAACTAGTTTCCCCTCCAGAGCAGCCTCAGAGATAGGCAAGAGGGAGGGGGTTCATTCTCTTCCAGCAGCTTTGCTTGGGATCACAGGCTGGCCAGCCTCCTCCAGACGTGCTCATCACTGGCTTACCTCCAAACTACCCTAGCATCAACAAACCCCACCACCAAACCATAGGCAGTCAGCTTGCCTAAGCCACAACTGCCTCCTCCACTTGGTGGCTCCAGGGGCGTGGCAGCCATACAACAATTCCCAATGGTTATTCCCAGTGATGGGTTCTGCAAATTGAGAAGGGGAACGCTGGGCAGGACTTAGGCGGGACTTACACATGATTGGCAGCCCGTCCGCAGCGTTCCGCGGCTGCCCTGACCCCGGGGGGGGGTCCTGCTTGCCGCGGAGGACGGATGGGGGGCGCGCTGGGTGCCTGGCTGAGCAGCGGTGGGGCGCGCCAACCAGGGGGAGCACCCCCAAGGCCAGGGCAGCCGCGGAACGCTGCGGACGGGCAGCCAATCATGTGGAAGTCCCGCGTAAGTCCCGCACAGCTTTCCCCTTCTCAATTTGCAGATCCCATCGCTAGTTATTCCCCAGAATAACTTTACCTTATCCAGTCCAGGAATCCGTCCATCCTTCAGGCAGACAGTCCAGCCAGCACTCCATCAGTCAGTCCCAATCCATCCATCCAGCACCTACCCAGATCCTCTACTCCAGCGCCTGCCTCCCACTTTATACTGAGGCCAGCTAATCAGTTGCTAGGCAGGCTCTAGCATCAGCCATGCCCATCTGCACTTGTGCTAACCTCCCTTCATTGCCAGGGGCCTCATCAGCCTACAGCTGTGCTCTCCAGGCTTGCAAAGACCTTGGGGGTTAACCTTGTAATCCCTGGCTAATCTGGAACAAGGGGGCATTGCTGATACCATTCCCTTTCTCCTTGGGGTATCTCCTGCCTTTTCCAATACAGGTATGCTTGCTTGGGAAGAAGCAAGCTAGGAATTCTGCACACCTAGTTTCCTGTGATAAAGTATTATTATTATTATTATTTATTTGATTTTTACCCCGCCTTTCCACCCGGAGGTGCTCAAGGCGGCATTACAATATGACAAGATAAAATATAAAATTAACATTAAAAAGCAGTTAAAAACAATGTTAAAAAACAATACACACAACAAAATTAAAACAGATACAATTTAAAAACAACACACCCAGTGGATCATATATAAAAATAAACAAACCAGCCAGCCAGCCAGCCTGTCAACAGTTAAAAGCTTTTTGGAATAAAAAGGTCTTCAGCCCCCGCCGAAATGTAAGCAAAGAGGGAGCAGTTCTCAATTCTAAGGGGAGGGAGTTCCAAAGTTGGGGGGCCACCACCGAGAAGGCCCTCTTCCTGGCCTCCACCCCTCTCACTTCTCCTGGTGGCGGCACAGTCAGAAGGGCCCCCCCAGATGATCTAAGAGTACGGGTTGGATTATATGGAAGAAGGCGGTCCCTCAAATACCCCGGACCCGAGCCGTAAAGGGCTTTAAAAGTCAAAACTAGCACCTTGAATTGGGCCCGGAACAGAATCGGCAGCCAGTGCAGTCGCCGAAGCAGCGGCTCGACAGAGTCAAACCGACGTGCCCCAGCAACCACCCGAGCCGCCGTGTTCTGTACTAGTTGTAATTTCCGGACCGTCTTCAAAGGCAGCCCCACGTAAAGTAAAAAGAGAGTATTTGCTAACTTTCTATTCTCCCAATTAAAGACGAAACTAAGCATTATGAGAAATATAGGGCTGCCACTGAAAATGTTTTTGGCGCTACACTAGTCCTGTACTTTCTATAATATTTAGTTCTGCTTTAAAGAGCTGGTGTGAAACAATGGCCCGAGTAATGTCACTAGATGCGGCAAACTTGGTTTCAAATCCCTTTTCAGGCCTAAGCATCTCTAGTAGCACAATCCTAGGCAGGTCTACTAGACATAAGCTGGACTGGTTATGTTCTGCAATCAGGGAGATAGCCAAAATCTTGGGAATCACAGAAGTATTGCCTTAGGATTCTTGCTCTTCCAAGCAACATTTTCTAGACCTGAGCTGGTGCAATTTGCTCAAGGCCAAGAATGTTGAGCTCCAAGAGTTCAAGTGACAATTGGCAAAATACTGACCTTCTTCCAGAGATGCCCAAGGTTTACTTACAGATCTTGATATTTTGTGATCTTCTTTGATTCCTTTTCTTTGATGCTGCAATCTCCTTGGGTTGTAATATTAATTATCCAAACTTGATTGTTCTCTTTGTCATCTCCTATTATATCTGGAGTGTACTGGGCCTGTAATCTGATTCCTTGGTCATTCTCAGTAGGGTTTATGATCCCATGAGTTTCAGTGCGGAGGTAATTTGTATTGTTTGCAAAGATTCCAGTGAACCACAGCTGCAACTTGGTCATGATGTTCTTTGTGGTCAATGTGGGTGATTTTGCTACAGATGCAAACGAAATGGTTGACTATTATACCATGATGCCACAGTCCACCAAAAGTGTTGGGATTGGGTTTTTTGGATGCTCTCACTAGTTCAAACTCTCCCCAAGAGTGTAAGAACTAGTGAGTTGCTGTATGATGTTCATTGTTCCTAGTGGTGTGGTTCATTGCACATATGTGATGTATGTTTCTTTCCTACAATTCCTTACTTTCCGGTTGTAAAAATATACCTGGTTGTAGCTGTGAAAATTGCATCTGTAAAAATGGCACAGCAGCATTCATTAGTTATTGCCCGGACAGCTTCCAGATCAAATTCCTTCACAGCATTTCATTGTAGCACTCAGGTCTGTCAACTCAGTGTGGGGCACCACATCAGAAGCCGCACCTAATAACACAGATATATTTCCATTCTAAACTCCACCAGGTTCTCACTGAGGGAATAAACCTGTGCCTGGACAGGCACCTCATACAACTAAATTCATTGTGCATTCACACAAACAATTCCACATTCCATCTATTGTACATTAAAAAAAAAAAACTAGATGTCCTTGGCAATGACCCAAAATGTCCAGGCTTTTGCTGGCTTGCTACTTTTCTCTTTGCACATTTTGTTTTCCCTGTAAGGAGGAGCATTTCATCACGTAACCCTTCCCCTACCATTGCAAACGATATACCCAAAACACGGGTGTGTCAGTCTTGTTTCAAGCCTTGTTGTATATTTGTCTTAAATAAGCTTCAGTGAAGCTGACGAGGATGATCTAAGGACAGAGCCTCTGACAGCGGCACTTGTGCTGTTGAACCAAAATAGAATCCAGCGTGTTCTTAGCCTCGTTTGCCAGTAAAAATGACAAGCAGAGTATATCGCCAGATCTGTTGTGCAAGAGAGATTTTCAATACTGCAGAGCAGAGCTGGGCTTTCAATGAGGAGACTAAAGATATTAGTGGCCTGGTCCTAAGAGCACTTGCAGGACCAGGCCTTCTCAATACTGTATGAAACCGCCTTATCCATACACACCACTACTCTCTCCAGCCCAGCACTTCCTTTTGTGCAATCCCAGGTCTCTGCAAGAAGTCTGATCCTACCTGCATTGCCAGGGATTGCCCTGTTTTTGGCAATTCGTAAGAAAAAAATACATTGTTCAGAAGCGTAGCAGTCACTTCTGCCACCCAAGGGCGGTGACTCCTGGAGTCAACCCCCCCCCAGCGTGCAGACATAGAACTAGTTAGCAATAACATCACAACCAGTTACTTCTGGGTTGCCAGCTGATTGGCACGGCTGATTTTTCGCTCTGTTCTGTTCTCACAGGGCAGCTAAAAAGCAGTGGAGACAGCCAATCGCCATGATTCAGCACCAAGACTGCACCGCCCCAGCTCTTTCTTCCTTGCCGCCCGCTTCCTGTCCCAATCAGAACACCAAGGTAGTCCTGCAAGAAAGCAAGTGGCGAGGAAAAGGGAGCAAGGGACGGCACACTGCTGCCTTGGTGCTTCAATCAGGATCAGAACGCCAAGGCAGCAGCATGAGGCAGTGAGGATCAGAACGCCATGGCAGCAGCCGTGAGGAGGAGGAGTGAGGCAGTGAGGAGGAGCAAAGGTGGTGGGGCAATTTGGCCACCTCCTTCCTCCTCGTTCCTTGCCGCCCCTTGACAGCATCCTCTTATTCTATCCCCACCAGTATTGAAACACTAAGAGTGCAATCCTAAGCTGGAGATAGGCTGGCACAGTTAGGCCAGCAAAGTTTGGCCGGCACAAGGGACACCGTAAAGCATGTTTGGAACCCTCTTGGGGTCAGAGAGGCCAGCACACACGTGCGCCATCCTTCCTGACTCTGAGAGTGGATCAAATGTGCTTTATGGTGTCTCTTGTGCCTGCCAAACTGTGCTGGCCTAAATGTGCCGGTTAGGATTGCCCCCTAAGAGGCTGCGGCCCCCATCTTGGCTGGGCCTCATGTGCACCACCACCACATTGTGTGGAACCCAGGGCAGTCCACCCCTGCTAGCTGCGCCACAGATTGCCCCTGTTTGTTCTTGAGCTCTGTATAAAGCAGCGTATAACTCTGTATGAGGTTCCTTTGAGGTGGTGGATTGCAGAAGTCGATTGTGTGGGCTGGTGACTGGAATGCCGTCTTCAGTTTCTTTGTTCATTCTCAACTTCTGGCAACTGATGTCACATCTCCCTTCTACAATAATCCGTCCCCTAGGTTTTATTCTGAAGAGAGACAATTGAAGTTTTTTTTCTGAGTCTGATCAGCAATACATTTTTTGCCTGTGGTGTTCACAGGTGTTTTTTTTTTCATTCACACAATGCTGCCTCTATCTTACCACCTTCAATACTTTTGAAACTATTGTCCATCTCCAGCCTCTGAGGAAATCAATGATAGAACAAGCTGTCACACAGCACTTCAGAAAAAGCACATTCTCACCTACCCTTACCTTCAAACAAAAGTAGTTTACTCAGCAGTTACCTCAGCAATACATTTGGGCCCTATCCTGCCCTGCAATGGGTCTCCTCAGACCTGCCACCAGCAATTTTGCTGGCACAAGTCTGAGGAGAGGAAGAGTTGGGGAGACTGTTGGAGGGCATAGGATCTCGTGCACACCATTGCCACTGGATCCATCCCTTCTCACAGCTTTTGTGCCCCATTTCCCCCCTCTCTGTCCACGTTTGGCTCTCCCCCACCCCTCCGTGCCTCTCTGCCTTACTCAGCAGGGAGCAGATGCGGCATCAACACAGGGAAGAAGGCTCCAGCCATGTGCTATTCAGCACACTGCCAGAGAGCACTTTATAGCAATTTTTCAGCAGTTGCCATCAGCAGAACATGCATTCTGCATGTGGTAAAGTGCAATCCTGCCTGCACTTACTTACCTCAGAGTAAGCTCCATTGAAAACAGTGGGACTTATTTCTGAGTAAACACGAATAGGATTGTGCTTGAAAACATTGCAAAGTAAATATTTATTAACATTTCCAGTGTTAACCCAGGTATGAGTTAGCTTGGAAGGAACTGCAGTGCAAATGTTCCAGAGTGCTATAAAAATGATACACTGTTGTTTTTGTAAAGAATCAAAAAGCTGAGTAAACTGCACTCCGAAATGTTACCATGGCCATCAACTGACAAAAACGTGAAAGCTTTGCAACTTGTAACAGATGGGCAGTAGAATGGTATACGGAGGGGAAGAAGAAAAACAAATGTCACCATTACCATCCCAACCTGGATGGGCTGGCTCTGTGTTCTTCCTGGACACAGACTGCTAGACCAATCGCCTGCCCTGAGAGCGGGAGGAGGAAAAGAAGAAGTCATCCAGACAGGGGAAAATACCTGTCATGGTTTTAACGGTCATGGTTTGATTCGTCATGATTTGATGTGTCGCACCGGGAGTGGTAAATGCAACGAGGCAGAAAACAAAAAAATACAATACAGTATATAAATGTTGACGTTTAAAATATTATTCTGTTAGCAAGTATGTTTTTCATGTCATATTGCATTTTATTTGGCTCTGGTACAAGAACATTGACATTTGTAATGCAGAAACAGACCATCTCATTTCACATTCTCTTTTTCAACATTGGCTCTTAGGAAAACACAAGTCATGAAAGGAATAGTCAGCTCCTTTGTTCCCCATGCCTGGCACTTAAGAGGTACCCTGTGTGGGAATTATTTTGTGGGGCAAAGTGGAGACATAGAGCGCAATCCTAACCTGGAGTTAGGCCTGCACAGTTAGGCCAGCAAAGTTTGGCCAGCACAACTTGCACAAGGGCCACCATAACGTATGTCTGGACCATTCTCGGAGTCAGAGAGGCCAGCACACAGACGTGCGCCATCCCCCCTGACTCTGAGAGTGGTCCAAACGCGCTTTACAGTGACCCTTCCGCCAGCCCAACTTTCTGGCCTAACTATATCGGCCTAACTCCAGGTTAGGATTGCGCTTTTAAGGATTCTGCCTCCATTTTGTTATATATACCAGGTTAGGGGGGTAATGTTCAGTTGTAGGGAGGAGGGTAGGAGGGTTATATGGTTAGCGGGCAGAAGCTCTTTCTGATGAGGGGCATGGGGTGCCGCATGGGGTGGAGGAAAACCAACCGTCTAGACTTTTCAGATTTTATTTATAGCTTTATAATATTCAATATGCAATAGATATTCAAACCAAAGAGCTGTTACTCTTCTCATCTTCACCATCTTCCAGGTGGCCTGGATCATGGGCCAAGGGCTGTACTGTGAACTCCTGTGAAGATGATGTGCTCTTCTGCAATAGTTTGTTTCATTTGTTTGAATGAACTGAATGGTTAAGAAGATCATGAAACAAAGAGCCGACAGCACTCTGTTTGTGTGCACTTCAGGGCCAAACAACATGTTATAGGGCAGCTGCATGTAAGGGACAGCCCCATAACCAGTTATCTCCATTGCAAAGCACTTTAAGGAAAGGGTGTTTTGAAGCCCGAAAAGGGCTGGAAAAAGTGGGCAATTCCTTGCCAGTAACGTTTCCTCTGAAACGTTACTGGACCCCCCTGCAGCATCCAAAATCTTTGTTTGAATGTTATCAGGCTGGGCAGGGACATCTCATCGATGTGTGACATGCAGACAGACAGCAGTGTTTCCTGTTTGTGGGATGGTGAGCCATCAATATGTCTAAAAAGAGATGGACAACTTCCCTTCACAGCCCAGACACTTTACCATCTTCTAGTCCATCTGCTTGCTAAAAGCTCTGACTATGGTTATTTAAAATAAACGGAGACATTTGTATTGACAGAATCAACAGACTGATGGGGCAAGCTGTCACAATGCTGGAAACCTTGTGAGCCATGGTAGGTATTTTTTGTTGGGCAGGGCTGCTGGAGCAAATGCTTGAGCCTCACAGAGCAGTACTTCTTCGGATTTCTCCCCTACATAAAAAGAAGAAAAATAAAACACTCCTGCAGCTTGCCGGGTCAGACTAGAACTCTCCCCCTTACCAGCCATATTTCTCAATGACACAAGGTGTTATTTTTGTTGTTTTACTTCAGGGAGTATCAGAGGTGGATCTACAGGGAGGGCAAAGCTCTAAGTGTTGCAAGAAGCCTTACCCTGTCATGTAAATCCTGCCTCTCCCTTGCTGCTGTAGCCAGTAAGCAATGCCAAGATGCTGCTTTTCCCTGTGAGGATTGGCTAAAACTGTGCAGGAGAGGAGTGATTTCCACTGCAAGGTAAGGCTTCTTGCAAAACTTAGAGCTTTGCCCTCCCTTAGATCTGCCTCTGGGGAATATATCGTTGTACTACTATAGCATTTCCCAGAGCGTAATCTTAAACTGGCATTGTGCCAGTGCAGCACTCTTACGCCGGACCTGCGTTGTCTCAAATGTGCAGTAAGGTGCATGTGCACCACAGAATTGGTTGTGGGACCTGTGCAAACAACAGCTCTGACGGACGGGCACTGCTGCATGCCAGGGGCGTAACGGTGGCGCTGTGGGTGGCGACGGGACATGGCCATTGGGCTATATCCTAACCCCCATCCCCAGGCTGGGAGGCTCCGATTCGGGCCGCTCCTGGCCATGTGTACCTGCGCCTGCAAATCTACATGCGCAGATCCGAGCAGCCCCGTAGGGCTGGCTGAGGTTTACCTCAGGGCAAGGGGAAACATCCCCTTGCCCTGTGCTGAGCTGCTGCTGTGTTTAGGATACAGCCCAGCTGCACCGGCCTGACTATTCCAGCGCAGTTTAGGATTGGGCCTGGTGCGACTCAAACTGCCAAACTGTGGGTCCTGACCTGATCTTTGGTGGGTTGCAACACAATGCTCAATGATTTGTCCACAAAGCCTTTCTGGGAACTCCAAGGGGCTACTTCCCTTGAACTTCTGGGTCGTACCAGCCCATGACCTACTCCATGGACCCACTCACAGGCCCCAGAATGCCTCCTGGAAACAACCAGACCAAACCACAACTAAACTGGAAGCCAATTTCAGTCACTCCCAGATGGCATTCTCAGGATTGCAAAGGCCCAGAGCAGGTTGCTGCTCCTACAGGACCCAGTAGTGGTCTCTGGGAGCTCCCAGAAAGGCTTTGCGGGTGAAGCACTGAGCATTGGGTCATGCCTGAATGTGGAGGATGAGATGGGTCTGGGTGGTCACATGTTTGGGAACCACTGCACGATTATAATGTAATTATAAGGTTTTGAGTTTAAAGCAACGGTTCCATTTATGCAAGGAAATCTGCAGACACATATGCCTTAAAGGGTTTGATTCATCCCGTCCAATATTTCACAGATGAAAACATTCCCACACAGTCTAGTTTTTTGATCAAGTACCATGCCCAGGCTGCCACCCCTCTTACACATCGCTGAAGTTGTCTACTTTCTCTGTGGCTGCGTGTCATATTCCTTTGACACAACAATAGCTTGCCAGGCAGTGTTTTAAAAGTCGTGAGGGCCTTTGATCTTACTGTCAAGAGGTGCTAGAAAAGCATAATTTTCCTACCACCTGTGACTGGGAGTTCAAAACAGGTCCTGCAAACAGGTGAAATGGCGAGTTATTTTAATGTATGTACATGTGCCTCAGAGTGCAATCCTAACCTGGAGTTGGGCCGGCATACTTAGGCCAGCAAAGTCTGGCCAGCACAAGGGACACCATAAAGTATGTTTGGACCACTCTCAGAGTCAGAGAGGCCCAAACACAGTCATGTGCCATCTTCCCGGATTCCAAGAGTGGTCCAGATGCACTTTATGCAGCGGCGTCCCCCGCAGGGGTGGGGAAGACAGCGAAACGGAGCGGTACGCAACGGGCGGGCTGCCGCTCACCCGTTCCTCCTGCCCAGCGTTCCAGCTGAATGACGCCGCTGGCTTTATGGTGTCCCTTGTGCTGGCCAAACTTTGCCGGCCTAACTCCAGGTTAGGATTGTGCTCTCAGTGACAAGATGGATCCGACATCACGGCCACCCCATGGGGAGGTGTACTTTCTAAAGACTCTGGGGAGAGAGCAGGACTCTGAAGTGTGACAACTCTAGCAACGTAGGGCCAAACCAGATATGACGTTAAGTGCCCCACCATCTAGTCTGGTGTTGTTTTTCTCTTAATGGAGTACTGCAGGGCCTCAATCCAGATCCTTATATGGCTTTGGTCTATCTTAAATAACTACGAAGTGAATGTGTTTTATTTTTTTATGCAGCAATGCTGTGTTTTTCATACCTGTCGTAGATATTCCCTTGGCAAAAGTTTTATTTGAAACACACTGGGAACATCAGTTGAAGAGACACATTAGGCCTGGAAGCTGTTCTTTTTCTTTTTCATGAAGGGGATGTTTAACCCTTTCCCACAGGGCCATGTCTCCACCTTTCACCAGTTCTCTACTTTCCCTGGCCTGCTGCTCAAAGCAGCCGCTTCCCCTGGCCTCATTCGATGAGCCGGCCCTGATCAAAGGAAAATGATGATCTGTTTAATGTCATTTGACTAGCAAAATGTTAACAAGGCTGAATAGGAGCCAAGATTTACTGCTACGAGTTCTAGAAAATAAGGGCTGGCCCTGGCAAACAGAGAGTGTATGGTGTTTTATGATAAAACTGGAGTATATTATTATAAAGATATCATAGTATGCCACATTTCTTTAGACCAGACTGTCTGGTTCAAGGCTACTTAGGTTATGCTTCCAAGGCCAGCACAAAACCCCCTTAGCATGATAAGTACTAACCCCCATCCAATTCTGTGCCAATCTCGGCTCTTCTCACTCTTTGGGGCCCTAGCTCAACACACTCCGCCCATCTGTATTTTCTCTTTCCTCTGTTCCCCAGTGGTGTTCCCATAGGGGGGTAAAACACGACATTTTTCAGGTGCCTGTGTAAAGCGGCCCCTCCCCTTCGCCTTCAGCGCCATTAGCAGCTGGGAAAGCAAAACAGAGGAGATGCCTCCACTTTGGTCTCGCAGCTGCAAATGGCTCTGAAGGTGAGAGGGAGGGACCACTTTATGCAGGCGTTCAGATGCCTGAAAAACATAGCACTTTGCCCCCCTCTGGGATCACCACTGCACCTTCCCTCTTCCTCCTCCAATTCAGGGAGCAGAAAGAGGGGGACGAACAGTGGAGGCAAAGGGCGCCCCCAAGCAACCCTGCTGCTGCCTGAGGCAATCATTTCAGTTGGCCTCCTGGATGGGCCATCCCTGTATGCTGCAATCCTAAACGCAGTTATTGGACAAGTCTCATGAAGCACAGTGCAGGTTACTTCCAAGTACACGTGCAGAGAATTTCACTGTTAATATTTTGCATGAAGCTACAGGATAACCAGATGGCAGTAATCCAAAGATACTGTACATGTGTTTCTACAACTAATTGCTGTGTGGGACAGAGATCCTTCCAGTGGAAACAAGTGAAGCCATTTCAAAGGATCCCTTAATATCCTATGCAAAATAATTTATTGTAATACAAAAATGAAATATACACAAGTAAGAAATTTTACATTCTGCAATGCAACTAAAGTTATATAATGCTGATTTTCCAATCAGATACCTGGCTGTAAGAATTTTCTTGCAAATAAATGAGCTATAAATTGCCTCCTCATTTTATCTCAGGGTCAGGGCAGTCAGTGAGGGCAGCCTGTTGATTGTCTGAAAACTGTGGACCATCTTTTATGTCTGCAGAGTTTCCAATTATACACTAAGCTTCCCTTTGATCTGTTTCATTGTTTATATTGGTCTTCTGAGCATGCTGTTAACTCCTTAACTTCCAACCCTTTCTGAAGTTGCTATGATGTGTTTTTCCCTGCAGTTTGAATCTCTCTCTCTCTCTCTCACTCACTGTGTGCGTGTGTGTGTGTGTTTAACATCAATTCAATGCTATCTGTCTTGTGACCTTATTTGGGGGCTGTTTTATGCGCCTCTTCACAAGCACCATTTCCCTCACTGCCTTGGTGCAGTGATTAGCTCCTGATCTTCTCAGCATGGGAGAAACAAGGGAGGATAAAATCAGACAAAATTATAGTCAGACATCCCCCTACGTTTTACCTGCCAACTTATCTGAGAGTTACAGAAAATTCCATGATTTTTGGCTCAAAACCTGCCCTCTACTTATCTGTGAGATCAACTTATTCTTGAGTATCTACAGTACTCCACAGTGTGATAAACATTCCCTTCAGGCGATCATATCCTTGACATTGGATCTGTAAAAACTATGCTCATGTTCCATGGGGAATGTCCATTCCATTGCTCAGGACTCGTTGACATGATCGTCTTGCATAGGTATCACTTACTTCAATGGGCCTTGTGCAGGAGAACGGCTGAATTTCAAATTTCTTTGTAAAACAAAGAAAAATCTGCTGTGAAATTTATCTTCCATTAAAATGAATGAAAGGTAAATCGGCTCTGTTGGATTGTAAATTTATTTGGGGGATGGAGACACAGGAGCATCTAGGTGACTATAGAATCCACTAAGCTAGCCAGAAGACTCATTAGACAGGAGTTATAGCAAGGTGTTAAAGCAGCAGCTTTACATGCAGAAGGACCCAGGTTCTATATCCAGGTAGGGCTCGGCAGAATCCCTGTCTGAAACTCTGGAGAGCTATTACCAATCAGTTCAGACAATACGGAGCTAGGTAGTCCATTGGTAGTCCAATGGCCTGACTCAATATAAAGCACCTTCTTATGCCATTGAATCTATTCCTTTGGTGGTTGCAAATGGCTCAGGGCTCAATCCGTGGAAGGGATGTTGCAGAGCCAGCAGGCAGTAAATTTAACTGCTGCTGGTGTTGCATTTTCTGGGTGGCTGGGGAGGGTGGAGTCGGGCAGGGGGAGGCCCGACACAGAGGCCATCAAGTCTGCATCAGTGAAATAGCTGATGCAGACCTGAGGGGAGCCATAGACGGCCTTGCGCCCTTACTCTAGGGGAAAGGGACAAAAATCTGCTTCTCCCAGGATCCCTCTGGCTCCTGCCCAATGCTAGTAGGATGCAGTGGTGGCCATTTGATAGCCATAGGAATGGACCCAGTATGAATTTCACAAATGGATTTGGTAACAAGTAACAAGTATGATCTTTGTCATAGTCACTTTCCTGCATTTTCTGGTAACTGATCTGGACCCTGGAATCTCCTTGCTTCGTGGGGTATTTTAATTTTCTCTACGTAGGCTATGTAGACATACAGAGTTTCTTCTGGAGCTCCTGACCTGGTGGCAGGCCAAGGTTTAATAACTGAAAACGACAGTAGAACTAAGCCGAGATGAGATTATTACGATTATCATAGTTGTTGTTGGTTCCAGATGTCAGAAATGTCCTTTCATATTTCTAAAACTTCTAAACAGAAATACATACAAAAGGAAAAGATGCTCCAAAAACACATCCACGACAAACATTTTACAATGATTTGTTACGCTGAACACACCAAGTGCAAATATACAGAGGATTCTGGGATGGTGTGAGACAAAAGGATGTTTCATGTTGGTAATTGTCAGCAGATAGTACTAGCTTAACTGCACCAACATTTAACGTTTAGCAGCATAGATCCAAATGGCGGCTTTTTGAAGTTGTATTAATGGTGCCATTGTGCAGGACTACGTAAGTACAAGAATTATTTTATTTGGGTTCTACATTTACAAGAGAGTATATACTGTTTTTACATAGCACAGCTTACATTCATCTAGAGAGCTCCTCTTCCACATCAGTGGAGCTGTTTTAATTTGTTCCTTCAGATAAATGACATTAAAATTTACAATGGCTTGTTTCAATAAGGATCATGATCAAACATGAACAAATCCCAGGTGATTGTGACATATAAATGAAATCTGAGTATGCCAGGAGCATGAAATATAGCTGATGCTAAGGTTCAACATAATTCTAAGTATCTGATTTTTCTGTTTGTTTGACAATGCAAAATGTTGATGCTCCTGATGGCCAATAAATCCGAAAAGGCACAGGCTTCTATAAAAGGACTACTGTTTGATTGGTTCTTCCAGGGATTGGATTAGAACTTCTGTACCATGTAAATCTATTTTCCTTTTGCTCTGTTTCCCTGCAACATTCTATATGGAAAATTAGTCCACCTATCAAGTATGAGACTTTCATGTATCTCCTAGGAAATTGTATCCTACCCTTCCTGGGTAGCACACAGGGTCGCACACATGGGTTGCACAACTTGCTCGGGGTCACCCGTTTAGAGCGCAATCCTAAACTGGAGCTAGGCTGGCATAAACTAAGACAGCAAAGTTTGGCTGGCACAAGGGCCACCATAAAGTGTGTTTGGACCACACTTGGAGACAGGGAGGATGGCTCACGTCTGTGGGCTGGCCTCTCTGACTCGGAGAGTGGTCCAAACATACTTTACCATGTCCCTTGTGCTGGCCAAATAAAACTTTGCTATCTTAGCTTATGCTGCCCTAACTCAGTTTAGAATTGCGCCTTTACTTTTACAGCTGAGTAAGGAATCTGAAGCCAATTGTCCCACTTTTCATTATACTTCTCTGGCAATTTCAGTGTGATTGTTAGTAACATTAAAAGCAAAGTCAAGGCTTTGGTTGAACAAAATGCCTTCACATAGATGAAACTTGGTTTCAATCTATCAATTAGCAGGTACTTATATACCGCTTTTCAACATAAAGTTCACAAAGCGGTCTACAGGCAAATAGTAATAATAAAGTTAAATGGCTCCCTGTCCCAAAAGGGCTTACAATCTAAAAAAAATGCAGAACACCACCAGCAACAGCCACTGGAAAAGACACTGTGAAGAGGGATGATTACTCTCCCCCTGCTACATATAAGAGGAACACCACTTGAAAAAGTACCTCTTGCTCAGTTAGCAGGGGAACGTAACATAACGTGGTTTGCAACGTAACTCAGGCTGAGGTTAAACTCACACAGGCAGGGCTCAATCCTATCCAATTTTCTAGCTCTGATGCAATGTAGTAGGGTGGGCATTGCATCCTGTGGTGGTGGGGCAGCCAAAGAGAAAAGGACACATTTTTCCTTAGGGTTGCATTGCGGCTGCATCAGAGCTGGAGAACTGGATAGGATTGGGCCCTAAGTCCCAACTACAAACACCCGTCATATTCTGGGCAACTGACCCTTTCTTTGTTCTTTCATACCAGCTTTCTCATACTTTATTTTGACTCTGACCCCAGACTTACTCACCTGGAATGAAGTTCCATTACATCAGAGAGACTGAGGGCACAATCCTAACATGGAGTCAGGCCAGCAAAGTTTGGCCAGCGTAAAGGGCCACTGTAAAGCGCATATGGGCCACTCAGGAGTCAGGGAGGATGGCGCATGTCTGTGTGCTAGCCTCTTTGTCTCGGAGAATGCTCCAAACATACTTTATGGTGTCCCTTGTGCCAGTCAAACTTTGCTGGCCTAACTGTGCCAGCCTAGCTCCAGGTTAGGATTGCGCTCTTATTTCCAAATAGACATGTTTAGGGCTGGAATGCCATTCTCAGAAAAGGAGAAAGCTACTGCCACACAAAACATCTGGCAGAAGAAAAATGAGGACAGATCCTCATCTCAGTTGTAAATCTGGAATTTGGTAACTCGGCTGACCCCACTTTTGATAATACAGATTTACTTGGTTTTAACAGAGATCAGATTATTTCCTCAACGGTAAGGTCTGCAAGGCTTGGGAAAGGGTCACAATTAAATGTAGCAAGGGTTCAACTCCAGTGCCTTTAAATCCTGCAGGGATAAGAAGAGAGAGGCTCAGATCAGCTATCTACCAGCATGGGTCTGTTTTATTTTTTAACATGCAAATAAACGATGATGTTATTTTAGCCAGGGACTCAAGCATTTGTAAAGCAATGGTTTCCAACTTCCTCTGTGTAGGAAACTCTTTGGACATTCACTCATCTTCCAAGGAACACTTGTGTATCACCAGGGAATCTGGGGAGTAGTCTAGGTTTACAGTCAATTCACACAAAGAATTGGCCAAACCTATTGGGCATTTACTCCACATTAATGTAAAATGTACTCCAAAACATTCCCAGCAATTGCTGGAAACATTCTCAGCAAATTCAAGGAGCTGGGAGAGTGCACTAAAGTGCTTGCACATTGTAGGGATGGCTTGGCGGATCATGGCGGAGAAGCTGCCTTTGCTTATCCACCATTAGCCACAAGGTCATGAAAGAACTGTAATAATTTTCCAGAGTGCCATCCGAAAAGCTTTCCTGACATTGAGAATTCAATCCTAAACTGGAGTTAGGCCGGCACAGTTAGACCAGCGCAGTTTGGCCGGCACAAGGGCCACTGTAAAGTGCATTTGGACCACTCTCAGGGAGCAATCCTATACTGTGCTGGAATGGCGGGGCTGGCGTGTGCTCCCTTACCGTAGGTGCTCCTCAAATCTGCGCAGATCCAAGGAGACCGGATCTCCTTTAATAGGCGCAGATCCAAGGAGATCGCGTGGCCTCGCAGATGGGCTTAGGAGGTGGCCGTATGGCCACCTCCCAAGCCCACCCATGTCCTGCCCCCGCCTCTCTCTCTCCCTCCAATCCCCGTGCCGTCTCGGTACAGAGCCTCCCTTGCGCCAACAAGCTTTGGTCGGTGCAAGAGAGGCTCAGTGCGGGCGCAGCAGGGCCGGCGCTGCCTGAAGCACCGGTCCTGTTGCTCGAGTGCTGACGCGGCGGTGCAGATCGGCACCCCCGCATCAGCATTAAGTACACAGTGTCGGTGCAACCCTGTTGCACCAACACTGCGCCGTCTATAGGATTGCATTGCCCATCAGGGTGGATGGCGCATTACTGTGTGCTGGCCTCTCTGTCTCTGAGAATACTTCAAACATGCTTTACGGTGTCCCTTTTGCTGGCCAAACTTTGTTGACGTAACTGTGCTGGCCTAACTCCAAGTTAGAATTGCACGCCAGGAAGATGATGTCAGTGGGATTCCACACTTGACTAAGGAAGAAAATCAAGCACCTTTCACATGGAAAGTTGGAAGTGGTATGACAAGGGAAGCTTGTCTCATTGCTTGATTATTCGTTTCTTTGTGTCACTGATTTGTTGTTGTTGTTCAGTCGCTAAGTCGTGTCCGACTCTTCGCGACCCCATGGACCACAGCACGCCAGGCCTCCCTGTCCTCCACTAGCTTCCTGAGTTCGCCCAATTTCATATTCATTGCTTCGGTGACACTATCTAACCATCTCATCCTCTGTCGCCCCCTTCTCCTTTTGCCTTCAATCTTTCCCAGCATGAGGGTCTTTTCTAAAGAGTCCTCTCTTCTCATCAGGTGGCCAAAGTATTGGAGCTTCAGCTTCAGCATTTGTCCTTCCAGGGAGCAATCAGGCTTGACCTCCTGGAGAATTGACCGATTGGATCTCTTTGCAGTCCAGGGGACTCTCAAGAGTCTTCTCCAACACCACAATTCAAAAGCATCGATTCTTCGACGCTCTGCCTTTCTTATGGTCCAGCTCTCACATGCTCCTGGTCAAACAGAAGCATTCCAGGTTTCTGAAGCTGTTTGTAACTCCAGTTGTAGTTCTACCCTGAAAGGAGTCACTTTGCAGCACCTGTCACATTCAGTTTTTATTCAACAATTGGCGAGGTGGAAGAGAATGACAATGTGCTCACTGAGAAGCAAATTCTCAGATAGCTCATAATGCACACCCTACACACAAAGGACACATTCCAGAGAACACAGCTAAGGGGATGCTCAGAGCTCCTGGGAAGATGTCTTTTTCTGGAATACCAGCCTTTGCAACCCACTGGGTTTGCAATGTTCCCTGAAGTTTCAAGTGTGACTTGCTGTGTGGCGCAAGACACACTGTTTAAAAATCAGTCCTTCCTCCCCCCCCCCCACTGTATACAGAGCTAATCACCTGGGTCTCTGGATTGTGGCTAAAGTGTGAACAGTGTGTTCTTAAAAAGAGGCCTGGAAGTTAAAAAGTTATTATTTTTGCTTTAAGTTTTGAAAATTAGGGCATTGTTTGAAAATCATGTGCTTGATCCCAAATAGTATAGGCCAAATGAGTGGAAGACTCTCAAGCTTGTTAAGACCAAAGAATGAACACTTTTGTTTTTATCCTTATGAATCTCAGCTAGGATGGGGCAAGGAGCAAGCAGTGATCCTTTAGCTCATAGATGGTGGCCCCTCCATTCATCAGTCACCAAGAGGGGAAGAAACAAGACGTCCCCACCAATTGTTTTCACCAAAATGCTGAAATGTTTGAGGGCGATGACAACACGGAATTGTGCAATTCATTAATTTAAGAATTCAGCGGAGAGGCTTCTGCTGTATCTAGCGGACCGGAACTTGAGCTCATGATAACACTGCACAAAGCTGTGATAGATGAAAGTAATAGGCAGAGCCAGCAGCACAATCCCACTGACTACGCAAATCCCTCCAAGAATCCTTCCAGGTATAGTGACAGGACATACATCGCCGTAGCCCACAGTGGTCATGGAGATGATCACCCACCAGCAAGCAGCTGGAATGCTGGCATAGCCTTCATTTGGCTTTCCCAGTTTCAGCCCGTGTTCAAGGAGCTGGGCGAGTGCACTGAAGATTGCCATAGCAACGCAGACGAAGATGAGCAGCATCACCATCTCCCGATAGCAGCGCTTTAATGTCAGGCCAAGTGTCTGAAGGCCAATGAAGTGGCGGGCAAGTTTGATAACCCAAAAAATCCGCATCATTCTCAAGACCCTCAAGGTGACTCCAGCCCTCTGGAGCTGAGAGTTCTCCCCTGTGAACACTGTCACCAGCACAGAGATGTAGTAGGGAGTGATTGCCAGCAAGTCAATGATGTTCAGGGGCCTCTTCACAAATTCACACTTGTTTTTGGAGACGATGAACCTCACAATGCACTCTGCAGTGAACCAGCCTATGCAGATAGCTTCAATTATCCTGTTTTAAAAAACACACACAAAAGCACAGCAATTCATTTCCTGTGGAAGCCTGTATATACAATATTTGTGTTTCATATTTGGACATTATTACACTGACACAGACTCAAACGTTTAGTAGATAAGCATGCCAACTACTGAGTTTCACGGACAGCGATGTGGATTTCTGGTGATTACTAATCGAATACTAAATGGATTGGATCCCACAATATTCACCTCCTGGTTAATTATGTTTTATTAAAACCTTATTTTCATATCCTGATATTGGGAAATTATAAATGTTTTTGTAAACACAATATGGATGATTTTATAATGTATCTGGTTCTGGAATTCCTTGCTTAAAATAAATGCTATAAAAGTTGATAGCCATCAGGAGATAATACTATAGTGCAGGAGAAGGTGCTTGCAGAATAGTAATTAAGTACAACAGCACGTACACGTAAGTGTGTGTGTTTGTGTGTGTACATACACATGCTGAACCAGGATCAGTACCCCTCCATTGGGATCAAGCAGTGTTGGAGTTTTATTCCCCTCCAAAACTCTAGCCTGGACCCTTTAAAACAGTGGTTCCCAAAATCCTACTTCGACTTTTGGACAGCTATAATAAGTACTGGCTATAAGTACATTCCCCTGAAGAGGGAATGGCCCAGGACATTCTCCCAACGGAGGGTTGCGACCCCCAGGTTGGGAAACACTGCTTTAAAAATCTCCCCCAGATGAATCAACTGCCATATCTTCCAAGCAGCTCAACAATTCTTCCTAGATGGCTGTAGTAACTGAACAGAACACTGTGTTACCTTATCATTACCAGATAAGGTGATCATCTAGCAGCTGAAAAGTGCAGGAGACTTTTAAAATTACAAATTAAAAAAGTGTTTTTAGGTCACTGACCCAAACTGAAAACCATTCTCATACATAGTTACCATTTTTGAACAAAGCATGGGGTTTTAATATAGAAAGGCCATCACCAAAAAAAGGCCCTGTTCAAAGGATGACCACCTACCCGGCAGTAACAGCTCTGATCAACTCCTTGCAAGACCACAAAATTGCATTCTCAAGAAAAGGAAACCAAGTTGGACGCCCAGAAGCATTGTTGGATCTGAGGCACAAGAAGGACTCTCCACTGCAATTCTGAGGAATACTCAAGGGAAGTGGGGGCAGATGGGGAGAGTCCCACTGCATTTAATGTATGTGCCTGTTTGTATGAATTGAGAGATGCATTCCCATTAGGAAGCCCTAGACATGTATACCAGTGTTTGCATGATCACAGCAGCGGTAGCACTTTTCAAAGAGCTCCTCTAGGGAAGACCTGCCTCACCTGCTGCACCGCACGTTGCTGCTTGCTATAGACCAGCCGTTTCTCAACCACTGTGCCTTGGCACATTGGTGTGCCGTGACTGGCCCACAGCTGTGCTGCAGGCATTTGGGGCAAGGGTCATTTATTAGTAGGGCCAATAGGGATTGTCAAAAAACTGATGGTGTGCCTTGACAATTTTAGTACCTTCTCAGTTTGTCATCAGATGAAAAAAGTTGAAAATCGCTGCTATAGACTCCTCAAATAGTGGACTGCAAACTGCTCTAACAGTACAGTTAGAGCAGTTTGCAGTTAGTACAGATGGGTGCTTATTGTACAGAAAAGTGTTTAAAAGCTCATCTACATTTTATGGACCTCATTTACATTTCAAAATTGGGATTGACTAAGACCATAATATGTACTTAGTGTGCATGGAGAGCAGGGAGAAGAGCCGCTTCCTTAGAGGTCACCTGTAACTCTCCCTGCTCAAAAGTGTGAGGTGTGCTGCTAGCTATACCCCGAT
This sequence comes from Lerista edwardsae, assembly GCA_029204185.1. NCBI lineage: Eukaryota > Metazoa > Chordata > Lepidosauria > Squamata > Scincidae > Lerista > Lerista edwardsae. The sequence goes on from JAJKFI010000008.1 coordinate 17,740,848, forward strand.
GCCATCGTGGTCTGAACTGGATGGCTCCCCATGCTTATCTAGAGGGAAGCATGCAGTTAACCCAGCAGTTATTTCTTCCCTAGACTCCCTGCATATGAATCTACTTGGGCTTCCTGGGAAAGATGGAGCAGCCAGGTGTTGCTGGCCAATCTAACTGACTCTCTGACTAAGCGGCATCAAGGGTATCTGGCAGAACAGTAGGATGCCTACACAATGCAGCTCAACACGAGGGAGGAAATTTACTGTGGACCATTAGATTTTACAGTTGGGTAGGGTGTATGTTGGGTTTGAGTTTGCAGTCTTTGCCTCTCGTCTGTTCCAGCTGCTCAAAACTGCATCATGTATGAAACTGACCACAACGTCATTTTCCATCATTACACACAAATGATAGTTCTGTGCTTTCAGTTCGACTACAGCAGTGCTTGGCAGCTTAGATTGGCCAGCAAGACAGAGCAAAAGTGTGATGTGCACATTTTTGAATATACCATTTTCTACCAATGATACGTTAGAGCAACACTGGTAGAAATGCAATCTCCATTGCATCATTAGGAGAAAAAAAATATGCAAGCTCTCAAGTCCTCCTTGGGAGTAGGGAATGGGCTCAAAAAGGTTTCAAGATGCAGCTACATCATAAGATTAATTAAGGCAGCAATCCTATGCATGCTTACCTGGGAGTTAAGTCCAATTGAATTCAATGGGGCTTACATCTGAGCAAACATGCATAGGATTGTGCTGATAATCTGAGAAAAATAAATCCTTTTTAAAAATAGCCTCCCTATGTTTTGATACAGACTCTGATATATGAATACAGGATCAGGATTTGTGTTCTGTTTTGAGGCTGGTAATGTTCTTCAGCAGCCATAACCACAGAATATAATTATCCCTAATTTTATGGCACTAAACAGACTTAAAATATTGTGCTTCAGCTTTGCTGGGGCTGACGGTTATGATTTAGCTTCAATAAATTAAGAAAATCTGAGAAGTAATTGGAGAAGCAAGTTCTAATCAGCAGGAGATATTCCAACAAGCAGGGCCATTCAAATTTCTCTTGTATTCACTGGCCCTGAGTTGAATGTTGATTTAGTCCTCCTCTAAAATTCTCTAATTTAGAATATTTATCAGCTTTTTCATGGATGTTATTTTAATGCAACACTTGGTCTATTGATTCAAAATCTGTTTCATGCAGGGTGGGTTTTTTTGCCCTTATTATAAACCAATCATTTTGTTTAATTTTCTGCTCTGACTGATAAGTCCTAAACAGAATAGCCTGTTTTACATATAGACTAGTTTAGGAGTGCTTTATAATTCTTTAAAAATCACTAATAATGGCCAGTTTGTTATACTCAAAGTAATTACTTTCTCAACTGTCAAAGCATCTTTCAGTTGCAAATTGCACATGTTTTTCCCTTCCAAAGATGTCTAAAATTCTTCAGCGAGTTTGTTTAGTACTAAAAATAGAAAAATCAAAGGATTGGCCTCATCATCCACTAAATGTCTGAATAAAACATAGTATACAAGACAAGAAACATGAAGGGGAAAAAAACAGACGACAAGACAGCGTGTGATTAAACTTGTCAACATCAGTTTGTGCAAGATGATGCTTTTATTCCTGCATCAAAGAAGCACTAGAAAACATCATTGCACTGCCCCCACATCTACCGCTGTTACTCAGCCAAACACCCTGTGAATTCAGGATCCAGAATTCCTCTGGTTGCTTATAAGTTAATGTGAGATTGGATTGAATAATAATTCAGTTCTAAAACACATGCACTTGGAATGGAGTCTCACTTATTAGATCTTATTTCCAAGTCTAATCCAGCAAATAGAACTAAAGGAACCAGAAGATGACTAAGTTCAATTCCTTTCTTATAATTCAGGACCTCTCTCCCACCAACACCTCTGAAACAGATCCAGCTATACATTTCTTGTTTGCCTTAAGCAGAGAGAAGAAAGATGGCCACTCATGGCTTTCCCTGCAGAAAGAGAAGCAACATTTGCAGCAGGAGTGCTCAGGCAGTGCCCTGGAAATCCTTTTCTAAGGACCTTCACCTAGAAGTATCAAACTTAGAAAAAGGCAAACTGAGTAAAATGCCTGAGGGCACACATTAATATAATCCCAAAAGGCCTCTGAGAGGGAGTATGAAGCTTACGTATATATTAATGCTATAATCCTGGGCAAATTTACCTGGAGTAAATGCTATTGAACATAGTAGGCTTTCCTTCTGCCTAAATATGCATAAGCTAGTCCTTTAACATATTTTATGTTTGTCGGGGATATTTTAATTCCTTTTTCAATTTCATACCATTATTTTAAACTATTGCAATCCAAGAATTTGGGCTGAACTGAGCCACTTCTTTAAGGCTACAATCCTTTCCACACTTACCTTGGAGTAAGCTCCATTTACTATAATGGTACTTACTCATGAGTAGACATGCACAGGCTTTGGCTCTACCTGAAGAAAGCAGCAACAAATGGCAGGAGAATAAAACACCCTAATGAAGACATTTAATGTTGATTTTTTGTGTTGCCTTAGTGGAGTATGGCATGATGAGGAACTGCTACACTTCATAACGTACAACCAGGACAATGTTCATAGGATTCTAGTGCTAATCGCATAGCCAGGCTGTTAAAACACACTGATCTAAATGGAATTGAGCATAGGCTAAATTCTTTGGGGCTCCGCGCAGCTTAAATAAGGGGATATTCTTGTACCCAATTTGTATGTATGAGAAGCATCTTGTGAAATGTGAATACCGTAGCAGAAGACTAATCATACCCATCTGTTTAAAAGTTATGCCTATAGTTTTCATTATCCACCCACAGACCTCTATTTAAAGGAATTTTAAAATTTAAGCCAAAAAAAAGGGTGCTACAGGCTAGGATTTGCTAAACTGGCTTTTAGCCTAGAACACTTTCGTGTGGTTTTTTTTCTTTTCTTCCAAGTATGTCTGTGTGTTCTGAAGTTCTACCTTTTTCTGGCTCATTTGCTGATGCTCTTGAGAATATGAAACTACCAGCTACACTTCCATAGGAATCAGTTTTAAAATGGAGATAAACGTTCCCTGTAAATGATAAAGGACAATGCTTGCAAAAAACAACCCACAGCTGTTTGGGCTCCTATACAACTTTAAGAGCCCTGTGACTCCAAGCTCAGCAAGTGGAGGTTTTGCAAAACACAAACTGGGAAACCATCATTCCAGCATAAGGAGTGAAAAGTTGGGGGTGGGACGGAACACACAGTCTGTTCTTGATCCTATGTACATCCCTGGGAAAAGTTTGCAAGAAGCACAAATGACAGTTTTATTGGCATTACAGGGTTCTGTGTTTTTTTCTCTCCTTTAAATGGTTCCACGGTATTAAATGACTCCAAATGACCCTTTATGGTGAAGCTTTGAAAAAGAGATTTCAAGATGGATTTTCCATAGTGTGTATTTCAGCAAGTCATGCCCACGATTAATTTATTGCCTTGCACACAGGTCAGAAATGCTAAGGAGCCCTCGTCAGCCATCTGCTATGTGGGAGCACGAGGAAAACAAACAGGGCCGTTTAAATACTTGAAAAGCTTAAATTCATCCTCAAGCATGGCTCCTTGAATTGGGGGCAGAAAGGGAAGAGGCTCTTTGGAAATATTTATGTGGAAAGAAACACATAGTGAGTAACAAATTCTGATCTGTTGCTTCATACAGAACCATCCTGCTTTCCTGAAGGCAGAGTTCCACTATAAACATAGATCAGTTCAATGTCAGGTGTACTATTGTAGCTAAGGTTGCTAACTTTTCTACCCACCGCTACAGCTTTACAACTTCACAAGCAGTTTAACCTGCAAGAAATAGCAGGTAGTCACATTTATCTCTGTGTCATGAAACCTTTCACTTGCTAATTTGTGCATATCAAGATGCTGCTAAAATACAGAGCTGCAGTGGCTGGTTGAAACATTGGCAACCCTGCTCATGGCATCACTTTAAATTGTTTTAAAATCTATGGTGTAGATATGCCCTAAAACACTTTGCACAATGGGATCCTACCTGCCTACAAACCTAGGTTACTCCATTCTGCAAATTCCCTTTAATGTCAGATTTGGAAGTTCCAAACTTGAACTAATAGGGTTGCCATATTTTTAAGTAACATAACAGACAAGGGGAACCCCAATCCTGAGCTGCCCAGAGGAGCAGTGGTACCAAAATGGCTATTGCTACATCCTATGAGCACCATGACAGCTACTGGGCTCTCCTTGGAGGAAGGGGATGCCAAAGTAAAGGCCCAAGCCCCACAATGGGGCTACTTGGGGCAGTGGGGAAGTGGGGCATAGGATCCAGGGGTGAAGGCCAATCAGTGCAGTGATTGGCAGAAGGGCAGTGGCCAATCCCACCCACCCCATCTGAGACTGATCTTTCCTCTCCCTCGCCCAGTTCCGCCCTCCCCATGCCTTCCCCCGGTTCCTAAACCCACACCCTCTTACCAGGCTCTGGGGTGCTGAGGCCCAGGGCCAGTGATGCTTACTCTCTGGGTGTTGTAAAAACCCTTTATGGCACATTTACAACATGCAGAGCCAGTGGTACAAACAAAACCGGTACCACCGGTTTACTGCCGGTGGTACAGTATGTAGCCCTTAAGATTGAGCTTCTAGTAGGGCATGAAAAGTGAGCAGTTACCTAGCATGAAAACTAGTTGTGGGGAAAACTTAATATCCTAGAAGTCTGAGTGTCAGGCTCCAATCAAGTTATATGATTGGACTGGCTAGCAACAGCCTCTACTCAATTAGACGTTATTTGAAGAACCCAGCAGGGGCTAAAGTGCTCATCTTTCTCTAGTCAAGAGCAGCTGGAATGGACCCTGCTGCAGATCAGAACCAAGACATAGTGAAGAAGGGCTGGAATCATCTGCCATCATCATGGCTCCAATCCCAATCAGCAAGTCCTCTGCCTGCAACCATTTGTCCTGGGGGAAAAGCTCCCTTTGGCACCAGTTAACAGAATTTTCCCAGAGGATAAGCAGCAGCAGCAGCAGCAGCAAGGAGGGCCAATCCAGACCAGGACCATGGAGGGGAGGGGAGAGATCCCATTGTGGCTCTAATCTGTGGGGAAGATCCGGCTGCTATTCACTGAATAAAAACCAGGCACATTACCCCAATCGCATGCTTACAACAATGTTTTGTAAAGGCCCTGGAGCTAGGCCAACAGAGAATGCACGACCTCTACATACCAACCCTTTGCACAGTACTGTGTGGTCATCAGTCCAAAAGTACAACCTGCACTTCTCCACTCTAGATCCTCTGCAATTTCCCTTCCGTGCTATAAGAGCATATGAAGAGCTCCGCTGGATCAGGCCAAAGGCCCATCTAGTCCAGCTTCCTGTATCTCACAGTGGCCCACCAGGTGCCTCAGGGAACACACAAGACAACTGCAGCTCGTGCTATTTCCACAAACACACAGAGAGCCACACTGGCCTGCTACCTTGGTGGCACCACTGTGTTTTCACAATAACAGAGCTCAGGTGGTTGCCAAGCTCTTTCCAGGCTTTTAGGCTGGCTCTCGCTCTCTTTCACACTCTGCCACAGGGAATGAGCACAGCCAGCAGTCTGAGAACCCAGCTGGGAAGCATCCAGGTGGTTCCAGAAGCTGTCAAGTAATTCCAGGCTTCGCACCTGCCTCAGAGTCCTCCCTAGAAGGGTAGTGGCCCATCAGGCAGAATAAAGCCAGAGCCGTCCACTCAATCCAATATAGCCAGTGCAGAGTCCAGCCCCACCTTTCTCCTTGTAACTCAATGTACAGCGAGTGGCAATATCTGGCTAGCTACCTATACAGCTTGATAGTTTACCACTCTGGTTCCTGACTAGAGGGTGTTGTTAGTCACTTCAATCATGTCAGGAGTGGCAAAACCTGGACACATGGATGATCTAAGCTCTGCATTCTAAAAATAAATGAGAAGACCCAGGGTTATTTTGCTGCAGTAACAACAAAACATGCAAGGCATTTTGCAACTAATTATGAGCTTTTGCCAAGCAAAACTGAAACAGATAATTTCTAGGGAGCAATACCAGCGATTGCGTTACCTTATTTTTGGCTGAAATCAAGTCACATGCATTAGGTGCTCTTCCTCAATTCTGAAGGCCTGTTTACATTTTCAAGGCTGAGTGAGAAAGAAGATGACCACTAATGGAAACATCTCTGGTATTTTTAGAGACTATAAAGAAATCTAACATACTGATCTTCAATAAATTATTTGGAAGTACTCAACGGAATATTTTCCCCAACTGGTAGGTTTACAATCAGGGTGTAGGCCATAGTCCTAAAAACAATCACCTGCATGCAGCAATCTGTACAAATAATAAATCCAGAAATAAATATATCAACGTAAGCTCATAAAAATTCTTTTTCTCCCCATTCACCTTCATGAAAATCTGTTATCCTCAGAAACCTGCATGCTTATAGAAAAAAGTCTGGATTACTCTATAGTGGCCTTACTTAACATAACTGCACTATCATAAGCAGTCATTAAGTCACTCTTCAAACCCTTCAAATTTCAAAATTTCACCTAATCTTTTGAAAGCAGCCATTTCTGTATCAAAACCACAGCATCAACACATTCAGACACGGTGATCTATTCTTATATTCTCTTTGGTTCTATGTAATTTTAATTTCCATTCCATTTCTTTCCCAAAATAGAGGCATACTGTTTTATGGACTTTCCTGTCCAATGGCTTATAAATAACACCAGGTAATGACTTCCTACAGCATCTCTTGTTAAAAGGAAAAAGCAAATAGCATTATACACTTCTAAATCTTTCAAGCTGCCCAACTACAGGCAGCTTGTTCAAAACAAGTCCAACCTGGAATATACTTTTTTTTATCTTACAAATGGATCATACAAAGAGAAATTCTATAAATGTATCAAGTCACCTTACAGTGAGTCAGACCATTAGTTCATCTAGCCTGGTGTTATGTACTGCCTGATTGTGCTTCTCATGTTCTGAGACAGAGGGCTATTTTCTCTACCTGAAATTCATGAACTGCAGTTGCTAAAGACTGAACTGGGACCTTTTGCATGAAATATTGAACTCTGCACTGAACTCCGGCACCTCTGTGGCTCCTGGGAAATTCTGTCCAGTGCTAGCAACAAGAAAGAGAAAGTCCAAGCAAGAAAGTAAGAATACAATATAGAACAAGAATCCTTTAGGAACCAAATCTGTAGCTATTTATACTCAGTTACAAGGCAGCATCTGTCAGGTTGACTGAACCAGAAGTTTCATGGAGGATGCCTGTCTCTGTGTGGTCAGTCATCTCCACAGCTCCGCCTTCTGCCACACTTTGGATTGGAAAAGGTAGAGAGCAGTGATGTCATTCAGGGGGAACGGACCAGAACGGGCGTTCCGGATCCTAACGGGCTCCTTGGCTGGTTCCGGGTTCCCGACAAGTGCCAATCAAAAGTGAGTTCCTGTTCCTAAATCATTTGAATGACACCACTGGTAGAGAGGGACAACACCTCATCAGCACTTCCTCTTCTGCTCCATTTCCCTTTTCCTCTTCCAATCCAGGAAGTGGGAGGTACAAAGGCCAACATATCACCTGGTAAACAGGGACGGGGCAGCATATGACGTGCCACTTAGGTGCCAGGCGGTCTTACTACCACCAAGGCATTAGCCCAGTAGTTCCCAAACTATGAGCCATGGCTCCTGAGGGAGCCACAGAAACCAGTCGGCGGAGCTGAGGAATCCTCAGAAAAATCTGCCATTCTAAAGAATATGTAAGATTGAAGCTCTAATGGGGAGCTGCCACAAATGGCCCAGTGGGTCAAGGGAGCCACCAAAGTTTGGGAACGACAGAATTAGCCAGCTGCAAATTCTTATGTAAAGACAGCACCCTGGTCAGCGACTAATTTGTAATGGGAGGGGCATATTTTGAATTGAGCAAAGTGTGGCAACCCCCCATGAACTGAGACACTGGCAAAGGGCTTTTTAACGCTTCCCTCCCTGAAGAGTAGCAAAGGCTTTGGCAGAATCCCCTTTACTGTATGTTCCTCACTTCTATTTACTTGTATCTTCAAGGTGCATAAGGGTTGGTTCTATTTCTGATCACATTGGTAAGGTGTGGGGATTGGCCTGTGCCTCTGAATGGGTTTAAATAGGAAATCTGCCACAGGAGTCAACGTCCCAATGGCATATTTCCCATTCCCTAGTGTCTCACCTATTTAGAACTGATCACAAGAGTTGTGGCCATCACGTAGTGAGTTTCTTCATCCCAATCAATGGTTGTGGCAAACAATGCTAATCTCCAGGTAATGGAGACCAAGTTAGGAGCTAAGGTGAAAATTGTCAACCTGGGGGCTCTCTGATAGAGCTTCTGTAGCTATTTACTGTCTCTGGGAGAGAGTGAGGATTGCCTCCACCTCCTCCTGAAGGCCACAATAAGGTAAGGGCTTGATGGAACATTTGCAGTTTGCCGTGGAAAGGAAGGCATTCAAGAGCTCTTTGTGCTCTGCTTGCTTAGGAAAAACTGCTGATGTGAATAAGAACTTGGGACACTTTTTCTGCCAAAGGTCCAAGTTCAATCCCCGGCAGCTCCAGATTGGAAAGACTACTGTGTCTTAAGGACTGGAGAGCACTTGCCCATCAGTGTAGATAATGTTGAACTGAATGGACCAATGGTCTGAATCAGTAGAAAGCAGATGTCTTCTATATATGATCCCATGGTGAGGGCCAAAAGAGAAGACTCTGGGTGTTCCATTGAGGGCACAATCCTAACCAACTTTCCAGCACTGGGGTAAGGGCAATGCAGCTCTGCGGTAAGGGAACAAACATTCTGTTTAGTTAGCTTGAGGAGGCATCCATGACTATTACTCCACTGAAGGATGAAGCACATGCTATTGGCACAGCTATGTCAGTGCTGGAAAATTGCGCCGTGAGTCTCTTGGACATCAGTTGCCCAACATCAGATCGACATCAGTTGTCCATCCTTATAAAGAATGCTATCCAGTCCATAATGAACTGGGGAAGAGCAATAGTATGGTTCAAGGCGATAGCTGTCTGGCTACTTACACCTTTTCTGGGAAAAAGCAAAGTGGATAAATGCTCCAGAGCCAAGGCAGAGAGAGTGAATAGCTTTTCAAAAAAAAACACATATAAATGTTCAAAGGCAAAAGGCTCAGAAAATGGCAGGTCGTTGCTGTGGAGAGGGGAAGTCTAGCAAGCTTGCTGGATGAATGATGCTCAAAGGGCATTCAGCCTCTGAATCTAATAAGTAGAAAAAACAAACACAAAACTAAATAAAGCATTTTAAAGATCAGAAAAATGGTGCTTTGAGCTCATCAGTAATCACTGCACATACAACAGCCAATGGGGGCATGTTCTACCTGCAGAACAAGATTCCACGCTATTGTGTGTGTGTGGGGGGGGACTGCATCTTCCTAAGAACAAAACTATTACACTTGTGAGTACTTAAAAAATGTGATATTTCCATAATAATTGTGGCACTACCTTGAAGGAAGTTGTTGCGCAATCGTAACACCTGTGCACTTCTCCCCTGATTCAGCAAGGGAGATCCTCACAAGCAGTTGATGCAGATGCATCTTTTGATGTTCATCCAGCCCAAAAGAACTTGGTGGATGTGTCAGATGCTGATGAAAATGGACATCCCCATCTGAGATCACTAGTCATCCACAACAAGGCAGAACAAAAGCTGAAGCATCAATCTATGCCGAATTGCATGGGGAAAAAAATGATCATGCTGAAACACCTTCAGGTTAATGTACTGGATTAATCTGACTTTTGGTAAGGGGCTGAAAGAAACTGATAGTGCAGACCAGACCTTTAAAGTATTAAAGTAAGCCACATGAGCATCAATGGGCTGTGAACAGATTACTAATACCTGCGAATCTTTGACACTCAGAATGCAATCCAATCCCCAGGCTAGAATAGGCAGCCTGACACCCCTGCCCCATATTCAGCCTGGGGCTTGGATGTGCTGCACCACTAACCGGGGAAAGGGGAAAATATTCTCCTTCCCCCAGGTAGCATGCAACGGTCCGGATGGGGCTACTTGGAACTGTGCTACCGAACTCCAAACAGCCAAATCAGGGCTAGGCCACCTGGGCCAGGGATGGAGGTTAGGATTTAGCCAAAAGCTGGCACCTGTCTCCAGCCCCCTCCCCAGGCTGGGTCACCTACGAGCCTACCTGTTTCCCACCTCCCTCCACCCCACCCATCCCCTGTCCCATTCCATCTTGTCCTTGAGCCAGCCTCGTATAGCTGGCCTTACTGGGAGCCAGGGCAGAGATGTCCCTACCTCGACCAAAACTGGTGCAAATGCACTTTAGGGTGCATTTGCAACAGCTGGAGGCAGTCACAAAGGACTTGTGCTGGCCTTTTGGCTGGTTTGGATCACACTGTGAGTCAGTGAAACCCAAAACCAAGTAGGAGTCTTTTTGGAGGGAAATTTATGCCAAAATAGAAAATAAAGATGGTTAAGAGGGCAATCCTAAACTGGAGTTAGGCCGGCATAAACTAAACCAGCAAAGTTTGGCTGGCACGCCACCATAAAGCATGTTTAGACTACTCTCAGAATCAGGGAGGATGGCTCACGTCTGTGTGCTGGCCTCTCTGACTCTGAGAGTGGTCCAAACATACTTTACGGTGGCCCTTGTGCTGGCCATATTTTGCTGGCTTAGTTTATGCCGGCCTAACTCAGTTTAGGATTGCACCCTAAAATGTGCCTATAATGTTTCTTGTTCCTTCTGAGCATGACAAGGTACAGTCAATCAGTCTACAAAAATTTCTCAGGGCACAGTCCTAACCTGGAGTTAGGTTGGCACAGTTAGGCCAGCAAAGCGTGTTTGGTTGGACCACTCTTGGAATCAGGGAGGATGGCGCATGTCTGTGTGCTGGCCTCTCGGACTCAAAGAGTGGTCCAAACATATTTGACATTGTCCCTTGTGCCAGCCAAACATTGCTGACCTAACTGTGCCAGCCTAACTTCAGGTTAGGATTGTGCCCTCAGTGTGATAGTAAAGAACAGAAAATAATTGGACTTTAAGAGAAATTGTTATACTTCTGTTCCTTTAGTATACATATCATATGTACATTGTATGAATCGGTCCTTAGTGTTAAATTTAATTTTAACTTAAGTAAAACAAAAAATAAAAACTCCTACCACTGTGGTATATGGCTTGATTCAAATCACTACAGTAATCCCCTTGGATAACTAGAGATTCTGCAAAAAGAGATTGTTTCACAAGTGTAGATGAAAATGGGCTGACATCAATGGTGTTACACTACTGTAAAGCACACAACAACGAAAACACTAATACAAATGGCTCAGAATCTCATGTGATGGATCCTGCCTTTGGACAAAAGCCAAGGATCTCTCCAAACCCAATGCCTTTTACAATCAATTTCTCTTATTACTCTACATGACAATATTTCATTATGTCAGTGTTATAGGGTGACATTGATGTGTGGCAGTGCTGCATTTTCATTATGACGTTGCATTTATTTGACAGAAGTCACTCAGCAATGTTTGAAATTATATTTTGCCTAAGGGTAATGCTTCATTAGACCTGGTTTAAATATCTGCTATATTTTTACTGGGAATTTTTAAAAAGTCCATCTCACTGTTCCCACCAAATATATGTTTTGACTCTGGAAACACACCAGTGGTTGCCAGCATGTTTGGTGGTAAAGTGCAACTGTTTAGTTGCAGAACAGAGAGTGAGAACAGAGAGAGAGAAGGGAGAGGGACTGAGCTCTTATTGAGGGTAAGACACTAGTGGAATTCCTAGAAAAAGGGTATCAAGCGTTCCTTGATTTGAACCCAGTGTGCCCTCTAAGATGTGCAGACAAGTGGCCACACACTTCCACACACACACCTGAGTTCCACGCAGCATGGAACTTGGCAACCCAGAAGTTTGCCAATTACAAGATTGTGGCGTGGCCCCCCTTAGGAAACACTGTTTGAAACATACTTTGTTTTGTAGACAAACTATGGCAGAATAATCACAGCAACTCTGTAGCTTTAAACCAGAGTGCTCATTGAATAAAGGCTTTCTAGAATAAAAAAGTGCCAAAGAATGTGAAGGACTGGGAGAGATGCAGATGGGGTCAATTCTTTCAGAAGTGTGACTTCATGGAGTTTCTTCCTGGACCAACATCAAAACGAGGTTGTTGTTTTTCTTTCAGATTAAGGGGGCAATCCTAACCAACTTTTCAACACTGACATAGCTGTGCCAATGGGGCATGCACTGCATCCTGCAGTGGGGGGGGGCAGTCCCAGAGGCTTCCTCCAGGTAAGGGAGTGTTTGTTCCCTGACCTTGAAGCTGCATTGTTCTTACCCCAGTGTTCGAAAGTTGGTTAGGACTGTGCCCTAAACTATCTGCCAAAGAGCTCTTCTGAGAAATAAATACCCCTTCAATGCTTCCTCTAAAATACCAAACTTCATAGCCATCAAACTGAAGTGCATCTGTAGATAAGGGAGGATTTCATGTTGTTTTGCATTGTCCCATAAAACAAAAGATGGTTTTTTTGCAATGACTCTGACATAGGTTTCCAACAGTATTGGGCAGAGTGATGACTGAACTACCTTCATTCCTTCTTTTTTTTCTCCATTGTGACATACTTTGAAAACAGTGCCATTCTAGAAAAATCACATGGCCGAGCAGAGGGCGAGTAGACAGGTAGTTTTGTGGCTACCTTGTCTTCTTCATTTGGTTTCCCCAAAAGAGTGGTCCTGGCTAGCCCACCAGCTGGGATCGGCATGCACCAGATGACATGCATCTGAACCCACCTGACAGGTCAGAGGTAGGGATGTAACAGGTGATCATAAAACATCCAGCAGGAAGGACCTATGACCTCACTGAACCTTGACCTCCAGGTCAAGCCCAAGTTTATTTGTGCATGTTCTGGCATGGCTATCTCTCACCATTGCTGTGTGGTCAAGTGCTCACCCACCTTCTTGAGGATCAGAGAGGTGTAATGGACTCTTCACACTGGTACTTGAGCAGTTAGGGTAGTAGGAAATGTAGGTTCATTATGGAATTAGCTTACTTTTAAGTTTGCCTGTAATTGCCTGCTTATATTTTTCCTGAGATCTTCACCTAGGCACTGTCAATGTCCACGCTATTCTCCAAGCTTGCTTGCTTCACTCTTTTCTCCTTGTATTACCCGACCACCCTGTATATTTAATAAACCCTTCTGAACTCTGAACCTGCCAGAGCTTATCCCAATTGCCCTCAACCTTTGGCCACAAGCTATTAAATGGATTTGGAGAGAATTCTCCTTACAAGCACACAGGAGGCTTTTGAGAACAGCCTCTCTCTGAGGATCTACCAATTTTGGCACTGGCCTAGAGGCAGATCAGGGGAAAGGAAAGAAGGAAGGCACCAGGGCTCTGCCTATCTTACCACCTCAGGGGAGGAGGACAAGAAAAATTCACAATGAAGTTCCTACTACCTCATTGTAGCAGGTGCTATCTGTATGGCAGCAGGATAAGAGTTACACTGTGAAAGCAAGACTTGAATGATGAATGCAACCATTGCAGACTGCTGCCAAACTGAACCAAAAGAGATGCTCTAGGACAGTGGTGTCTGAAATATTGTGCATCATGCATTATGTTCTGAAGAGCAGCAATTTCTTGGCATGGCAGATAATTTGAAATAAACAAATCTGGCATATTTTTTCTTCTCATTTGAGAATAAAAAAAATTAAGAGGATACTTTGATTGGTCCAACCTCTGCTGGAAGAAATAAGCAGAATTCCAAAATTTCTCAGAACTCCTCCAGTCATAATGAAGAATTCTGTATCACAAATAAGAAGGATTGCATGTTCTTACAGAACAGAAGCTGGTCCAATCAAAGACATCATGTCACCTATTTGGTAGTACTTACTCCAAGGGACACACTCAGAAAACCTCTCTCTATGTTAAGAACTGATTGTCTAATACACGTTTTTAAAAAGGTTTGGATCAGAATCCATATAGATTCAAATCCCATCTTTACATTTTTTTAATTAAAAAAATTGAGCTGGCACCTGAGCTTTGAACTATGGCAAATCCTGCTTCAAGATCAAGGGGTTGATAGTGCAGGGAGACATCATGCAACTATATCAGAATCACCAAGTGAGAAGTAGAAAAATCTGAGAAATCTGAAAAAGTGAGAAATCTGTGCTGTACCTTTCAATTTCCTATATGCTGTAGAAACCTCACAGGTGTGATTAGACAGGTGTGATTCACTGAGTCATTTTCCATTAAGGTTACTACTAACCCTAAGCTGGGTCCACACAACCACAGCTTTTCCTGCCCATTCCTTCCCCATTATGGTTGTCTGCTCTCTTCTCCTGAAGTCTATCACAGGCAGCATTCCAGATGGTGAGAAGGTGGAAGGCAGAACAGGGGAAGAATGTGCAGGAAAAACTGGGACTACATGAGATTAGTGTGGACCTCTGGGTTGCAACCCATTAACTGAAAAAGACTGAGAGTCCAATCCTATCTGCGCAGGAGCAGCTGGCAATAAACGCCCACCACTGTATCCTGCAAGGGATACAAGGAGGCTGAAGGTCTCCTTGAGGGAAGAGACATTCATCCTCTTACCCCGAGTAAATCTCCAGCCTGCTCAATGGGGCTTCTCAAGTCTGCACCTGCTGTTTAGCAGGCTCAGACTCAACAAGCTCCATGTCATTCCAAGCCCAGAAGGGGGTATAGGAATTGGGAGAGGAAGCTACCTCCTGTTCCACCCTCTCTGGGGCCTGTCCCTCCCGCGTTCGACACTCTCTCTGCCCCAGAATACCTCCCCCATGCCTTCCCTCCACCCTCTCCAAGTCGCCGCACTGCATGGTGCACCGCCGGCAACTGGGACACTGTCAATGGGGCAGCACAATCCTGTCCTCTGGTTCTGCTTACTTGTCAAGTGGCACAAACCAGAGGCGTTTCTACAGGGATGGCAAAGCTCTAAGTTTTGCAAGAAGCCTTACCCTGTCGTGTAAATCCCTCCTCTCCCTTGCTGCTGTAGCCAGTAAGTAACGCCAAGATTGGCTAAAACGGTGCAGGAGAGGAGTAATCTCCACTGCAAGGTAAGGCTTCTTGCAAAACTTAGAGCTTTGCCATCCCTGTAGAAACGCCACTGGCACAAACATGCCCACATTTGCGACACCCACCGGGGCTGCAGTGCCGACAGTAAGGCAGCTCAGGACTGGGCTGTAAATCATATCTGTCTCATGTGAGGCAAGACCTATCTAAAGCAGTATTTGTTTTCAACTTTCTGCCTTTGTGAAAAATGGTCAACAGCTACTCTGCAACTGAACCCCTGCACATTGATCACAAATCCTTGACAGTGCATCCACCAAGCATGCTGGTTCCAGGGTGCTCGGTTACATCATTGGTTCCCCTCAACTAAGTATGCTGCCGATAATACCCCCCAACACATCCCTACAGCACCAGGTCAGTAGTAGGGGTGGACAAACTATCATTCACTGACACCTGCCATGACTGACTGTCATTGAGGAATCACTGGTAAGCTTTGAAGGAACTGGAGTTCCCCAATACAGAGTTTGCAAAGCGCTGAATTAAAGCATCCTCAATAGATGTTTATCCAGCCTTTTTTTCACAAACATTCAAAGCAAAGTGCAAAACAGTAAACTTTTTAAGTGGGAAAAGTACGTTTTCAGGCCCTTTGTAATTGGTTGGTTGATGCTGTAGAAACCTCACAGGTGTGATTAGACAGGTGTGATTCACTGAGTCATTTTCCATTTTCCATTACATTGATATAGCATTTCCCCAAAGCTCAGATTAACATTAAACCTCACAGCTTCTGCATGCTTTCAAACTTCAGCCTGGCAACCTAAGGTGAGAATAGTGCAAAGCAGAGCTGGGGGAAAAAAAATTCCCAGGCATTTGGTTGACCTGGCACCTAAAAGTGGTGTCCACATCTAAATCTCTGCACGAGATTGGCTCCAACAAGCCAGACGCCAGCGTCCGAAAGTTTGATGGGCACTTTGTGAGTGTTGATCGTTTGCTCGCCTCTGAAATTTTTGCACCAGGTTGCCCCCTAAAGTGTGGTTACCCCCCCCAAAAAAGCAACGGATTCCTTCCAGTATCGAGGTCTTTGAAATACCCTTCTCCCTTTTGTGAGGACCCTATGTTTGCAGGGCAGACTGCCATGTGCTGTATGACTATTCCAACTGCTGAGTTGGTGTTCTGGTGTCTCAGACGCCAGAAACGGCATAATCACAAGAAAACCAGAGATGACAAAGAAGGAGTGGTGGTGGACAAGAGACTAGACACACTTGGACGGCACACCGTGGAGGGGGGAAAATAAGCGATTCCTCCTACCCTGAAGGCTCCCTCAATGACTCTGCTGTGTACCTGCTCTGCTCCTCCATGCTTTGGTTCTGCGCCATCCGCCACTCAGGCATGGTGCTGGCGCACAGCACCACCATGGAGATGATGACAAAGACGATGGAGACCATGGCCAGGATCTGGGCGGCCAAGGACGAGGTGGGCTCCTCGAAGGTCCTCCGCATCCGCTCCAGCCATTTCTTCTCGCCTCCAGGCGGGGGCGCTACGGGGCTGCTGCCCTCACCGTTTCCTCCTGCGGCGGCCTCTTGGCTCTGGGGTCGGTGGCAACTGTCTTTGCTGCTGCTGCTGCTGTTGCTGCTGCTGTTCCCGCGCCAGCCGCCGCCGGGCTCCGCCGGGCACTCTTCCGCCGAGTAGAAAGTGTAAGTGTCGGACATGCGATCGTCGAGGCGGCGCTGGCAGCAGTAGTCGAGGTGGGAGCACTCCAGGCCCCAGTAGATCATCTCGTTGTAGAAGGAGAGCTCGCACATGTGGGGCACGAAGCGCAGGTGGCCGTAGCGCACGTACAGCATGATGAAGCCGAAGGCCTCCGAGTGCCGGTCGAAGAAGTACTCGTTCCGCTCGCGGTCGTAGTCGTCGCAAACCTCCAGCACGTCCTGCTCCGACAGGCAGCCGTGCAAGCGGCTCACCCGGCGCAGGGGAAAGTCCTTCAGCACCTCCCGCGAGAAGGAGTAGCGGGTGCCCCCCACGTTCAACACCACCACCGACGGGCGCCCCCGGCCAAAGTTCATGGCTTGGGGGGCGGGGGCGGGAAGAGGAGGAGAAGGGAGCGGGGCGGAGGGGCGGCTCGGGAGGCCCCCACCCCCGGGGCCTGGGGGCAGAAGGGCGGGGTCGGTGCCCCCCCTCCTGCCTCCGATTCACACAGGCGCCGTCTGGGATTCGCTCTGATTCGGCCCCCTCCACGCTTGGCAAGGCGAGGACGGCGGCTCCGCTGCCCCGTCGGGGAGCCGGGCGTGCGCCCCCTCGGAAACTCCCCGAGTGCGGGCTGCCGGCAGCGGCGGCTTCAGTGAGGGTCCGCGGGCGAGCCTGTGCGTCCGCCTCGCGCGGCTCCCGAAGCCCCCCGGGCCGGCTGGGCAGAGGCGCTGCCGCTGTTCTCGCCGCCGGTGCCGAGCCGGAGGAGCGGCGCGGGCGCGAAGGGCATGGCTGGCCGGGCGAGGGGCGAGTGCCGCCAAGTTTGGAGGGAGAGGTGCTGCTCCGGGGCTCCGCAGCCGGCGCGCCACTCCCTGCGCCTTGCGCCTCTGGCACCGCAGCTCGCAGGCTGAGAGACACAGCGGCTCCTCCGAGAGAGGGCAGAGGCGGCAGGGAAGGGGAGGGACACGCCTCCTCCTCCCTTCCCTCCCCTCCTCTCCCCGGCAGAGCGAGCGAGGGAGCGCGGAGCTGCCGTCCGCACTCCCGCTTTCTCGGGGAGGAAGAGAAGCAGCACCGAGGCTGGATTTCGCTCGTCGTTTCTGCTGAATCCGGCCGTGGGGCAGGTCTCGCCCCTTCCTGGCCCCACGGATGGCAACCCCGGTTGCATAAAAACCTCCCTTTCTTTCCCCACCTTCCCACCTCTGGGAACTTTTCTCTCCCCGTGCTCCCCTCGCCCGTCCGCTGTGCGTTGGCTACAGTTGACGAAAAGTTTTTTAAAAAAATAATAATTCCCAGCCTCCCACTCCTCCACTCCACTCCACTCCTCTCCTGTAATGAAAAACGAGGCAGAGCCGCCTGAAGGGCTCGCAGGAAGATGGGGAAGAAAACACTTCAACCGGCACGCCTGCGGGTTCTTCGGGCACGCTTAAGTGCCTGGGCGATTGCGGCCTCCGCACATTTCCTCCTGGTTCCGTCCAAGCGGGGACCGAGTGGAGTGACCAGTAAGCAGATCCGGACTGCGGCCCCTGCGGAGAGACGGTGACATTGAACCTGTCAGGTTATATTATGCACGCAGAGCGGAACGCTCAACAAGCGCTTTATTTCTTTCCAGCAGCTCACAGACGGGGCCCTCTGCGGGACATTCCTGTCGCCCCCTCCCCACACTCCCCACAGGGTCCCCTCTCACCAAGAAGAGCACTTGTGGTGCCATACACAAAGTGTGGCACCTGGAAATTGTTGGTGGTGACAGGATGATGTCACTGCCAATTGCTTCCAGGAGGCCCATTTTGGGCACTTCAGAAGCGGGGGCAGCTGAGAGGGCCCAAGGGAAAGCTGCTCTGCTTGCCTCACTGACCTACATACAATCCTACGAGATCCTGACTGCAGCAGCAAGCAATATGCTCACTGCACTGGTGTGGGGCCCCCCAAAGCGCGGGGCCCGATGTGATGGCGTTGGTCACATTGGCTTAAAGCCGGCCCTGAGATGGAGCCGGTTTGCAGCACAAGAACTGCTGCAAACAGTGTGAAGCAGAACACTCGTGATCACTCCTTCTCCTGCTTGCAGGAAGCATCTGGCTCTCAGGCAGGTTTGTGTACACAATAGGATTTTTTTTTCATATTCATATTAGGCCAAGTGCATGAAGCCAAATGGAAACGGCAGCTGAGAGAGGCTCTTTCTCCTGCCTCTCCCTCTGTTTATTGCAGCGCATACAGTCCCTTTGGAATTCATTATTTCTGGTACTTTTCTTTTTCCTTTGAACCTGCGCCTGAAATGCATCTGGGAGAGCAGCCGGTATCTCAAATGTCCTTTATAAGTTCACACAGTGGGGAGAAAATCTTTCAAACATCTTCTTTCTCCCTTGTCTCTTACATTTTCAGCAGGTTACCTTCATATCTTCCCCCCCTTAAAAAAAAAATCCCTACAGAGTTGTCTTGCCAGTCTTATCTTTACTACCACTAGGTTGCCTTTTTCCACCATTCCTATATGCTATAATAGTTCTTCTGATCATTAGGGATCTAGGATTTCTCTGTGCTTCTTTTCTTCCTGTCTGCCTCTGTTTTGCAGCTGAAAAGTACTGGACTATATATTCCAGTGAATACAAACCAGTCTTTCACTCCAGTTTTGGCCAATCACTCCGTTCTTAGCAATTTTTTGACCAATCATTCCACTCTTAGCCTAACCTCGCTCATAAAGTAGTTGTGAAGATTAAAGCAGGGTGAGGTAAGGGCAGAAACTGAACTTCCTGGAGGAAGATTTGAAGTAAAATGTACAAAACTAAACTAGTGTGACTGTTTTCGATGAGTTTACACTAAGGATGAACTTGGCATCCACTGATACCTATTTTATTTCCCGCTAGCAAGGATCTGTGTATGATTTTCTGCTACAAACAGAGCAAGAGAAAATTTATAGATTTATTATTTCTAATTTAACTATTTTTGGTAAAGCCATTTAGATATTTATATTGGTGGTGCTTTTCTTATTGTTCTGCTATTTGGCCTGTTGTATGAAATGAGTTTGATGTCCCTGATCTAGGTAGAGACAAAGGACCAAATCCTATCCAATTTTACAGCACTGATGCAATGATACTAAAAGGACATGAGCTGCATCCTGCTGTGGTGGGGAGGAGGATATAGTCATGGAGGCCTCTTCAAGGTAAAGAAAACTTGGGGATGCATTGCTGCTATATCGGTACTGGAATGTTGGATAGGATTGAGCCCATAGTATTTTCAGAATGCTGAACAAATTTTCAGAATTTGAACAAAGGAGGAAACACAAAGTATGTATGCTTCTTTTACTATTTTCTCTGTTCTAATAGTTCTTTTTCATGTTGTATTGTTTCAAAAGTGGGCCAAATCGTCTTTACCAAAGCTGGTAGTGAAACAAGAGAAAGGTGTGCACACATCACAGAAAGCTGTTCAAATGATATTAAATTCTTTATTACATTTTTTCCTGCCTTTTTTCTTCAGTAGACATCGGAGAAGCATGCTAAATGTTTCCAGGAGATCTCTCATTTGGGCACCAACAGACCCAAGACCTGCTTAGCCAGGTTGCTTTTACTTCATTTTACTTCAGCTAGGTTGTTTCTTCATAAACTTTCAGATTCTGGCCTCTTAAAAACTATAGTATCGTCCATCTTTTGAGCACTAAGGAAAACTTTATGTATTAACTGAGTCAGCTCATAGTACACCATATAGCCTTTCCCACTCCCCAAATAGCACATCTTAGCTGGACTGCAATGTACAACCAGCAACAAGCCAGATCAAACGTGATGCACTGTGCCAGATCAAAGGAAGCATCACGTCCTTCTGGAAGAAATCCTGGCATCGTCGTCACTTTTATGCTTCATTGCATTATGTCCACTAGAGGTCACAGTTAGAGCCATTTTTATCTGTTAATTTAAGAGTTCATTGGTTTTTACTTGGTGGGGAGTCTTCATGCTTCCCAATTAATATTATTTCCTTGGATCTGAATGTTCATTTTCCAAATTGTGAACAGATAGCAAGCCTTACTCCCTGCATTTGGGTCAGTGCAAAATAATACTTTTAACTTTTTTTAGCTTTGTAATTATATTATGGAGTTTTTGATAATTATCAATAACCCAACTTTTTTTTACCTTTGGCAAAAAAAAAAACCCCACATTTTCAGGAATAATTTGCACATGGATTAAAGGTCATTTTCAAGAAGCTATAAATCATAATTGAAATCACTTTCATTTCTGTATGAATTTCTGCAAGAAGCTTATTACTTGATAATTCTCAATTTAACCAAAAGGCATTGGCATATGCCCTTCTAGATGGAATCCAGAGATCAAACTGCTTTTGTGGTCTCTTTTTTACACCTTAGTCTAGAAAAAAAGGACCTGAGGGAGGACATGATTGAGAGCACAATCCTAAACTAGAGTTAGGCCAGCATAAACTAAACCAGCAAAGTTTGGCCAGCACAAGGGTCACCATAAAGCATTTTTGGACTACTCTTGGAGTTAGGGAGGATGGCTCACGTCTGTGTGCTGGCCTCTCTGACTGCAAGAGTGGTCCAACCATACTTTACGGTGTCCCGTGTGCTGGCCAAATTTTCCTAGCTTAGTTTATGCCGGCTTAACTCAGTTTAGGATTGTGCCCTGAGACATATAAAATTATCCAGGGGGTGGATACACCCTCTCACACAACAGCAAAACCAGGGGACATCCACTAAAATTGAGTGTTGGGAGAGTTAGAAGAGAGAAATCACAAAACAAATTTTTCTTTACCCACCTGATAATTAATCTGTGGAACTCGTTGCCACAGTATGTGGTGATGGCATCTGGCTTGGATGCCTTTAAAAGGGGATTGGACAGATTTCTAGAAGAAAAGTCCTTCACAGGATACAAGTCATGATGGGTATGTGCAATCTTCTTGTTTTAGAGGTAGACTACCTCAGAATGCCAAGTACGAGGGAGTGGCAACAGGATATAGATACCTTGTTTCCTTGTGTGCTCCCTGAGGCATCTGGTGGGCCACCGTGAAATACAGGAAGCTGGACTAGATTGGCCGTTGGCTTGATCCAGCGGAGCTGTTCTTATATTGTTTCAGATCAGCCCTCTCCCCCCCCCCCACCTTTCATAAGAACATAAGAAGAAATGTTCTTCTTATGAACATTCCTGTATCTCACAGTGGCCCACCAGGTGCCCCAGGGAACGCACAAGACAAGAAGATGCTTGCATCCTGTTGCCACTCCCTTGCACCCGGCACTCTGAAGTAGCCTACTACTAACATAAGTAGGTTGCACAACCCATCATGGATAGCCCACGATGGATTTTTCCTCCAGAAATCTGTCCAATCCCTTTTAAAGGCACCTAGGCCAGATGCCATCACCACCTCCTGTAACAAAGAGTTCCACAGATTAATTACCCACTGGGTAAAAAAGTATTTCCTTTTATTTCTTTTAACTCTCCCAACACTCAATTTTAGCAGATGTCCCCTGGTTCTGGTGTTGTGGGGGAGAAGGAAAAGAACATCCCTCTATCGACTCTTTCAGCTGTTGGGGTGACATCACCCTTTTATGGTGCTCAGATCATATATGGAAAATGATACAAATATGTGTGTGTAACTAAGAATTTATAACTGAGCAAAGAGACATCAAAGAGGTGCTTATACTTAGCAGGGGAAGAGCAACTGTCCCTCTTCAGCCCAGCAGAGCATCATTTCAAGTGACCGTTTGCTGGGGGTTTTCTTCCTTTTGGGGGGGGGGATTGTGAGCTCTTTTGGGACAGAGACCTATGCATTTATTTATTGCTATGTAAACTGCTTTGTGAACTTTGTTAAAAAGTGGTGCTGCTGCTGCTGCTGCTGGGGTTGTTATTGTTGTTGTTGTTGGTAATAGAAAAAATGTTTGCAAGCTGCAGGGCTGCTTTGCTCCCTCCCACCCGACTTAGGCTCTCAGTGAAAGTGATGCAGCCCAGCTGTCATCACATGCAGCAGTGTGCCAATGAGACATGTGCAGCATTCTGTGGTGGGAATTTGTTCCCTTACCATGGGGCTGCATTGAAGCTGGAAAGTTGGATAGGATTGGGCATAAATCTTTGTAATCCTAGGATTGGGCATAAATCCTTAGATAAAGAGGACTGAAGAGTTAATCATAATAGAACATTTTTTGGGGGGGAAGGTGAATTGGGCCCCAAGAATGTTCATGGGGTACTTGGCCAAACAAGAATGCAATCAACATCTGAAAGAGAAAGTCCAGCTCATTTTGGAATGGTAGCTCTGCTTCTCAACAAAAAGTGATGCAATCTTTAGGCTCTGAATTATTCACCATTTTGTTCCACATTTTGCGGTTTATGCCACTCCCTTAATGGATGGCTTATGGACACCACAACATCACTAAGTGGAATGAAGTTACAGTAGGAGAGGAAGGTTGCATTCAGAGATCTGTTTCTAAGATGAGCCTTAGCTAAATTCCGAAGCGTATAACTTCAAAGAAAGTCTAATGTTGAAAAGTCTCCAGGCACTTACTAGGTGGAGTCAGCAGGAAAGGAAGTCCTCTTGCTTTTATTATCCACAAATTGAAATCCTGCAGTTTCCATCACACCACCATAAAACAAGGAAGTCTTGACAATAAAATGGGTTGTTGAATCTTTCTGTTGGTCACAATCAGTCCAAAAGGGAAAAGACAGTGGAGAGAAAGGGCGTTAAAACAATCAAGATTGCTATCTAGGCTGGGATATATGCATTTACCCCATCTTTCTTCCTGAGAGCGCAGGGCGGTGTATAGAGTGTAGTTCTCAGTCCCTCATTTTATCATCACAGTAACTCTGTGAGGGCGCAATCCTAACCTGGAGTTAGGCCGGCACAGTTAGGCCAGAAAAATGTGGCTGGCACAAGGACACTGTAAAGCACACAGATGTGTGCCAGACTCCCAGACTCCGAGAGTGGTCCAAACATGCTTTATGGTGGCCCTTGTGCCAGCCAAACTTTGCTGGCCTAACTCCAGGTTAGGATTGCCTGAGTGGGTCAGGCTTGAGTGGCTCAGGCTTAGAACACATGACTGGCCCAAGGTCACCGAGAAGAGTCTACGCCTGGGAATTTGTGTCAATGTTTTTCTGGGTCCTAGAGCAATATTTCACTAGTGTTATGACAAAAAGGCTCAAGCCCATCACTTTTGCTCTTCTCTTGGAAAATGCCCTCTGTGTTTCATTTGCACTCCCTTAGGTCAGAGATTTTCAATCTTTTCCATCTCATGGCACACTATCAGTAAGACTGCAATCCTAACCTGGAATTAGGCAGGTGCCAGCCCAGGAGTGTTCCAAACGCAGCATAAAGCATGTTTGGACCACTCTCAGAGTCAGGAAGGCTGGCACACAGACATGTAGCATCCTGATTCCGAGAGTGGTCCAAATGCACTTAATGGTGCATTTGGGGACACTTCCGGGCTAGCACTAACTCCAGGTTAGGATTGCGCCCTCAGTGCACACCATTCTGCTAGTAAGTGGTTCACATCCCTTAATGGCCCTACTAACAAAAGACCCTTTCCAAAACTTCCACTGTACACCTGCAGGTCATTTGCAGCACACCAATGTGCCATGGCACACTGATTGAAGATAACTATTCTAGGTACAATTCTCTCTAGCACTCCTGTAGGTGCAGGAGTCAGAGATGCTGTTTCAGCACTTTTGCTCCTAGGAACCTCAACTTGGGAAGTTTCTCCAGCCTATCTTGGATGTTCCTAGTCCATTTGATTAATGCCAGCGCATGGCACCAGCATGGGCTTGTGCAGACCTTGTGATACCTCGCTGCAGTGTGCACAGAGAAATACCCCTAGGGAACCTCCCAAGTTGTTTGCTGATGTGCCCAACTAGGTGCAGACGAAGCACTGTTGTTAGGGGCCCTGGGGCTAAGCCCTGCACTGGAAGCCTAGGAGCAGTGCCCATCAACCTCCCAATGTCATATTGGGACCGAAAAGCTCCACCGCCGAACCTGTGTGTTCGCAAACACAACGTACAGCTCACGTGTTGTGAGTGTATAGGTTGTGAGCATTTGCACACTCACAAGTTTGTAGGGGCACTTTTCAAAGAACCCAGCAGGGCATCACTGCCTCATCTTCCTCCATATCACAAGCCTCTGATTGGGACCCTCCATTGCCACCAGAACTGACAGTTCAGGGATTGACCTTTGTGGGACCCCTGAGGATGTGGGCTTCCTAATGGTACCCTACTTGGCTAACCTCTGATGTGAGCCCTGACATGAAGTTATTTTTCTTAGATCAGTTCAGTGGTGTGCCTTTGCTTCTTATATGGTTCGCAAAACATAGCTCACTAGAAACCAAAATAATATGATTTCAACACATAATCATAGTATTTTTTTTCTTTTTGAGTTGATGAAGCTGGAACATTGAGAAAATAAATACCAGCCTCCCAGCAGTTTCCTCTCCTACATTCAATTAAAGTGTTAGTTGCACTTTAATGAACTCACAGGAGGAATTGAGCATCAGCTGACAGTGCAGAAGCATCCTTGTCAAAGGGGTTTTAATGGCCCAAGGAGATGCCCCTCTTCTTGTAGGATTCATTGACAAGGCAAAAACAGTAAATAGCTCTCCTTCTCTGGACCTGCTTTAAAATCGCCTACGCAAGGGAGAGAAAAGACTATTCCATTAACACTGCAAAAGTGCCAAGGAAGCCTAACAAACAAAAAAGCCAGTCACTCATGGTGCAGTGAAAAGAAAATGAATGGAAAACATAAGTGTAAATCACAAACACTGGTTTAGGCACAGAACAAAACAAGACACTACGTTCTGCTTCTCTTCTTTTATTTTAAAACTTTACTCTTAGATTATGTTCACATGGGAGCGTACCACTTCCTGGTTTAGTACTCTAACAATACCAAAAACAAGTTGGTTTTTGTTTGCCACCCATGCTGACTCTTACAGTTTCCATTATTGCAGCCTGCAGATTTTTTTGGGGGTGGGGGAGGTCAGTGCCATGTCATGCAGTAGAGAAGGAATCAGGCCTGAGGAGAGTGGGGGGGGGGGTGGCAAACTCCCTGGGGCACCGGCCTCCAGGCCTGAGCCATGACAAAATTATACAGTACAAAACAAATTTATTACAAGATTTGGGTACCTCAATCTCAGCCTATCCAGGGCTGCATTTCCATTATAGCTTTAATCCAGTACATTTCAATTACCCCAATGCATTCTGGAGGTTAAGGGCAGCTCTAACCGCCCTCTGATTCCTTAACAGTCCCCCAGAATGCATTGGAGGGATAGAAGTGCGTTGAAAGTGGATTAAAGCTGTAGTGGAAATGCAGTCCAGGTGCTCCATAAGCACCAAACTGTATTAGTACAATTGAAACACAAAGTGAAATTTACACCTTCAGACCAGAACCAGAGGCCTCAGGAGAAGGTCACCCAGTTCAGTTCATAGAATTCCTGGTCCCTAATAGAAAGCTCCACCCCCTCCTTCTCATTTACTGTGTGCCTAGGGCACTGGATCAAGTCAACATGTGTTTTGGGAGTGTTTGAAGATGAGGTTTAGTATGGAGTACAAATATAAGTCTTGAGGACAGAAAAGAGAAAAAAGAGAAAGGAAGAAAATGGCCAAGTAAGATTACTTCACCAGGCTTTTGTTTTAAAATCATCACATAGCAGGGAGGGGGATAGTGAAAGCAAGTCCTTGGATGCCTATGCATTTTAAAAGAAGAAAAAACGAATGAACAGGACTTTGCTGCGGCAGAGGAAAAATACAATAGCACTATTCAAACTAGGGTCGCAATCCTAAACTGAGTTAGGCAAGCATAAGCTAAGCCAGCAAAGTTTGGCCAGCACAAGGGCCACCGTAAAGTAAGTTTGGACCACTCTCGGAGTCAGAGAGGCCAAAACACAGATGTGTGCCATCCTCCCTGAGTCCGAGAGTAGTCCAAAAATGCTTTATGGTGGCCCTTGTGCTGGCCAAACTTTGATGGCTTAGCTTATGCCGGCCTAACTCCAGTTTAGGATTGTGCTGTGAGGATGTCAAAGAGTGGTGTGGGGTGAGAGAAGGCCCTCTCACACAGGCTTGTAGGGAAAAGTACAGTCTTTCAGACAGCCTAGTTCAGGGGTGTCAAACGTAAGGCCCAGGGGCCAGATGCTGCCCTTGGGCTCTCCTAGAACAGCTGCTGGGCTGGGCTGAGGTGTCACTGCTGAAAGGGCAGCCCAGAGGTGGTCCTAACATTTACTCGGGGGGGGGGGAATGTCCCTGGGTGGCACACCAGTGGAGCCTGGGGGGTTGGTGCCCACCACCAAACCGCTGTCTCTGCCGCTGCCACCTGCCCTCCAGAACCGTCTCAAGGGCCAGGCAGGCCACACCTGCTGGTCTCCAAAGCGTTCTAAGACTCCAGAGGGCCAGTAATCAACACTTCCGGTTTTCATAGGAAAACTGGAATTATTTCTTAAAGGCCTTCCAAAGGTATTAGAATGCTTTTGGAGGCCAGAAGGGTGTTGCACAAAGCTTTAGAATGCCAGGTAGGTCAGATGGTAGTCTGCGTTCCTGGCCCCAGGTGGGGAATGGGCCAGGGACCTGACTAGGGCTGCCCACATGATAATTGGACTCTGCCATATCTTGAAAATATGATCAAGATATGATCAGTATTCGCATATTTTCTCTTCTATTTGCAGCTAATGAGTACCTAAGTGAGAAAAAAAGTGGAGGGAGAGAAAAAATGGAAGGAGAAAGAAAAAGTAGACAAACACTAGGCTCTGTGGACCTCAGGAACACACAACCTGATGCCAGGAAAGACCTGGATTGGGGGTTGGATGCCCCTAAGGAGTTTAATTCAAGCCTTCACACCTGCCTCCTGGGAGTGGGAGGAGCATTCCCAAAAAGAATGTCCACTGTCCAGTAGTGCTATCCAGCGGATACGCTGGGCGGGACTTACGTTTGATCGGCAGTCAGCCCGTTGAGTCATGCCATGTTACGCCGCTTTCAGAACACGGCGTGACGCAATGGGTGACTGCCGATCAAACGTGAGTCCCGCCCAGAGTACCCGCTGGATAGCACTACTGCCACTGTCCTCTACCAGCAAAAGGGAGGTCTGAAGTTGCCTCCAAAAAAAAAAAAAAAAAAAAAAGGCTATGGAGAGTTCTCATAAGTATTGGGGCTGTAAAAGAGAAGGTTCTCTTGTGAAGTCCAACCTGGTTTCCACATAAAAACCTTCAGCAGGCCCAGGGGTGTAGCTAAAGAAGTGCAGGGGGTGCAATTGCACCTGGCATCAAGTTTAAGTGGGGGGGGGGACAAGCTGAGCTTAGCACTACTTGCCAAAATTGTGAAAACCTTGGTATGTATGAATAGTACTTTCATATATCATTTGATGCGGAATTTAATGCAGAATGCAATGAAACAAACCAGAGTATAATGTCTTCATTCTATTAAAATTTATGGCCAAAAAAGCCAAGAGAATGAAGATACAACTGTGATGTCACTTCCTGTTGTAATGTCACTTCCAGGGCATCACTTCGCCCTCTGCACTGGGCTACACTTTCATTAGCTACGCCAGTGAGCTGGCCTTTAAAAAAAAAAAAAGACCTTAAGTGCTGAGAAGTGCTTGTGTCCTGGAGGAGGGGGGCATGAAGAGGCTACAATCCTCTACATGCTCTTGCCTGGGAATACATTTCATTCAATTCAGTGGGATTTATTTCTTAGTACACATGCATAAGATTCCACTGTTATTGTCTGTTTGTTAAACTGAAGTTACTCTGTGTGTGAATGTGGTCTCCCTCTCTCCCTTCTAATGTACTTTGAGCTGGGGGGGGGGGGGCTGGCAACGTTTCAAGCTAACCAACCAACATCTTTATACTATAGTACATCTTTAGTGCAATGTGTTCTTGCCAAAATCAATTCACTGTATTACATTGTTGGCTTCCTTTGATCTTCCTATCTAACATCTTTGACCGCTCAAGTCTTCCAAATCTCTTCTTTGTTCCAGAACAAGCAAACAGAAATGTTTCACATCAACAGCAAGGGAAGGGTTTTTTAAGCTTCTTCTCGTAAAAGCTTCCTGTAGGGAGCCTTTGAGCTGCTTGTTTGTTTTTTCCTTTCAGATTCTGCACGTCAAAGTATGCAACAGGTGAAAACTGCTCCAGAACGGACGTCTCAGTGAGCCTTCGGAAACATGCTTCTAATTACTCTTGCCTTAATTTGCGATGCAGAACTGCCGGCCCCCAGAGAATACAGTAGGTATAGAGAAGGCCAGTTTGGCTGCGTGATAGTTTCGTGCACAATGGCAGAAACGTCACCAGCTTCACTGCCATGGCAGCACTAAGCCAGGCTGGCATCCACTGGCTCTGCAGGCCCCTCACCCCAGGACCCATATAAGGGGCCCTTGCACCACACTGCTAGGAATGCTGCCCACACATGAATGCTGCCCCCTGTGCCCAAAGTGGAAATTGCTACTGGCACTGGCTCTTTTCCAGGCTTTTTATAGCCTTGGTTGGCCCTCAGCCTCCAAAGCACTTGGCTGCCAGTTACTGGATACAGAAGAGCAGGATGGGGATTATTATTATATCACCTTTCTCACTGACTCTCACAAGGAGTAAGAGTCTTACAGACACAATGTGGGCAGAAGGTTTAGTCGAGAGGGTTAAAGCCTCTGTTTGCCCGAAGATAAGATCTGAAGGTCACCAGTTCGACAACACCGGAAGTCTCCAGGAGCGGCAGACCTTGAGAAGTGCGACTTATAAGAGCTGTCTCCAGCTGCCTGTGAGAGAGGAGTTGTGCTGGGCCAGCTGTTTCTTTGGTGGGAGTTTATCAGCCAGCAGGAAGGCAAGCGTGAGGCCAGGAAGAAGGACTAAAACCACGAAAGTTCCATCTGTATGTTGTTTGTCGTTCTTGAAAGATAGAACTTCTCTGTAATTTGTAAAAAAAAACCTTGTAGGTTTAGAGATAAAGTCTGCCCATCTAAACCGCCTTGAATTAAAGCCAGAGGAGCAATCTAATGGCCAAAGAAAGGCGGTATATAAATACTTGTGTCGTCGTCATCATCATCATCATCATCATTATTAGTATTAGTATTAGTATTAGTATTATTTGTGGTCATCATTTCTTTGCCCACACTTCTGAACTTCCAGCAGGAGCAGCCACAAATCAGCTGGGTATTATTTATTCTTGGCAGCTGACTTCCACATTCCTCCACTCCTCTGCTGCTTATTGCAGTTGACCTCTTTGCCTTCTCACAACCTGGTGATCAACAGTGACTCCTCATGGCTCTGTTCTCTCACAACAGTTTATCTGCTGTGTGAGTCTCCCATCCAAATCAGGGTTACTCCCTTACTTAGCTTCTTTGGGCATGGCACAGCTTAATCTCTGGACCACACCTCTTGTCTAGTACTTTTATATACTATAAAATCGGATGTGTTTATGTTCCGCGTAGGCTCCGCAACGCCTGGAGCGATTGGCACCAAACTCGGCACGCGCATGCCTTGTGGCCTGGTGACAAACACTGCGGGGGCAGGCCCCCCAGTGCCCCAGGGGTAGAGGTACGCAGGGGG
>JAJKFI010000008.1:17771030-17806666 GCA_029204185.1 Lerista edwardsae
ATCCTATGCAATTGTCCACCCAGTTTGTGGATTGGGTTAGGATATGGTCTAGCAGTTGTGTCTCATCTCCAACCCCCTCTCCAGGCTGGCCCACCAATGGATCTGCCCTCCTGCCCACCTTTGCATGCCCTCGGTGCAGGCCTGTGCTGGCAGAAGTAAGCTGACACTTGGCCATGGAACTCAGTTGTGACTGAGGGTCCCACTGCACATTACAACAGATGTGTAATGTGATCAACATTTTGCACTTGTAAATAGTGCACAGGTACAAAATGGGGTGCTACTGTGGTGGAGATGGGGGTGCGTTAAGATTTTGCCTCTGCTGCAGTTCTAATCCGTTTTATCTCTTGTGCTGCTTTAATTGAGGGGAAACAAATCTCCACTTCCACTTAAAGCAAATAGGAGTTTCCTTCCCAATTAAAACTGTTTCTGTGGGAGTGGGTTGCAATTACTCAGTCACATCTGGTAATTCATGAATTTATTCTTTCAAGGTAATTTTTGAGAGAGATGCAAAATATCTGTGAGATACATTAGTACTTAAGAATGAACTTCCTTGAGCAGTTGAACTGTGGGATACTTGCAGAAGCAGGCGCTCTTAGATAATTAATTCTGTAGCAAATGTTTCTTCCTGCCCTTTGCTTAAAATTTTTTTACCCGCTGAATTTAAAGGTTAATGAGAAATCTGTTCATTAATCTGATTTCTTTCACAAAAGAGTAACTGCAGTGATAGCTAAATATTTTGTTAATTTTTTCTTTTACATTTTGCTTTGAAATGCCGTGTGGGAGCGAACATTAACACATGATAATAAATATATTATTTGCAATCATGAACATCAAACAGATGTCATTATGGAGTATACACCACATGGAGATTAGTGTTAGATCATTCTTTCTCTTTCAGGATTCCACATTCCCTATCATTCAGCTCAGCCAGAATACATTAGAGAAATGGTTCCCAAACTGATGGGTCATGTCCCACCAGAAAAACCAGAAAAGGGCCATTCCCCTTTAAGGGGAATGGCCCAGAAATCAGCAGCTGCATGGTCTCTCCATGATTGTGCAGCTGCCTATCAGGGAGGATTTTTAAAGCTTACCTGGGGGTTTCTATGGCTCTCTGGAGGGTCCAGGGAGCCTGCGAACCCTCTGCAGCCCTCTTGGAAGATCCAAACTGCTGGGAAAAAATGAGAAAAGGCTACTTCCTGCTTTTGTCACATAACCGGAAGTGGCTTTTTTCTTTTTTTCCCAGCAGTTTGGAGCTGCCAGGAAGGCTATAGAGGGGGTCGCGGGCTTCCTGGTCCCTCCAGACAGCCATAGCTTTAAAAAAAACCTCTAAAAAACCCAGGAAGCTTCAGAAAAACCCCTCCCTGATCGGCAGCAGCATGATCGTGGAGATCATGCAGCTGCCCTCCCACTGCTCTGCCCATGCAAAGACTTACAGTGCTCCCAACTCCCTTGTAGGAGTTTGGGAAACACTGCATTAGAGCAAATTGGGGTGAAAGTGAAGGGAAAGAGAATGTAGATTGTTAAAGCAGAAAGCATGAGGAGAAATTAGAATGACACTGGAATGTGGCTTGAATTTAGGAAATCAACAGATTATATTGCCTGGTGTTGTAGTGTGTTGTCAGCCTTGTAAGAAGCAAGTTCAGAAGATAAAGCAACATGGTGGAAATGTGAGCTGGGTAAAGGACAAGTCAGAGCAAAAGACAACTACTGTAGATGAAGTTGTGAAAGCAGGAAGTTGTGAAATTTAGCAGGATAGGTGGAAGTTGTGAAATTTTACAGGATAGGTTGCAGGGATCAGGGATCTAAGATCCAACAGGATCAATTTACTCAGAGGATGTAGCATATATATATGTAAATCATAGGCTCATATGCCCTATATCCAGCCCAGGGCCCATATGAGCTGTGAATTTTCAGCAGAGTGTGTCCTTAAGCGCTTGCCAGCCAAGGCAACAAGGCACACAACCTCTGCTACTAGCCTGGGAACACAGCTAAGAGTAACAGCCTCTAAGAGCACTGAACAGTCTCCAGTTCAACTCCCTAGGCTAAACCAGCCCCAACTACAGGGATCTATCCCAAGTTATAAACTTTACAATTGGTAAGTGTGCCAAAGTAGCAAAACTGAATTTAGTCTGGTTCCAAATACAAACAAAGCTTTATAGATTAACTATAATTTATTAATAAACAAGTGGTTACAAAACTAGGAAAGACTTAAACGAATGAACAGAGACTTAACTAAGATACACTTTAAAATAACAAAACAACTAGATGCCTAACACTGACTAGGCCCTAGCACCTGCAAGGTAGTTGGCCTTTTCAGGTTCACCTTCCTCTCAGTCCAAGCAGGCAGCAGGTCCGTGCAGGGCATCTTGGACAGGCTTGGAGAAGGTGATTTTAAGGTCTGGAGATCTGAAGGGGTCTGGTGATGTCTGATGGTCTTGATGGTGGTCTTGAAGCTCTGATGGTCTTGATGGTGGGTGTGCACACTGTACCCCCAAGCCTGGGTATTTTTATACCCCTCTGGCACAATCAATTATCCTATCAGGATAAAGGTCGGCCATCTCCTGAAGGGGTGATGGAACGTTCGGAGGTCACAGAATGGTCAGAAAGGTTATACTACATAATGGTATAGAAAGATTATAGAATGGCCACAGAATGGTCAGAAAGGTTATACTACATAAGCCCTTAAGTAGGGCAGAAGGTCTGGTCGAGAGGGTTAAAGCTGCAGTAATTGCCCGAAGATAAGATCCAAAGGTTGCTAGTTTGAGACCACCGGAAGCTTCTGTGTGCGGCAGACCTCGAGAATACGGCTGATAAGATCTGAGCTGTCTCAGCTGCCTGTGAGAGGAGGAGTTGTGCTGGGCAGCCAGCTGTTCTTTGGTGAGAGCAAAGAAGCAGGTTATCAGCCGGTGGAAGGCAATCGTGCAGCGAGAAAGAAGGACTGGACAATGAAAGTGTGTCATCTGCATGTAGTTGTTCTTGAAAGATTAGAACTTTGTGATTTGTAAAAACCCTTGCAGTTTAATAAATGCCTGCCTATGTAAACCGCCTTGAATTAAAGTCAAAGGAGCAATCTGATGACCAAGAAAGGCAGTATATAAATACCGATGATGATATGGATCTCAGCTGTGCAGAGTCTTCCTGATTGCAGCACTAGCTGGATGGAACCTTCCTGATTAGATTTACTCTTCCTGACCCCAGCTATGACCTCACACCTTTCTGCAGAAACAAAGCAGATGGGCAATTACACTCCTGATTGCGTTATATTAGGAAGTGAGCTGATTATCACCAGCTGGTATTTAGTAGCTTCAGCTCTTTCCCACACACTGGAGTTATGTTTTACAAAATGGAGTCAAGCCATGGCCTAGCCTTCTTTTGCTCTTTACAATATCTTGTGACAATTTTACTACATTTGTCCATCCTCTAAGAGCATTTGACTTATGTCCGCTTGCCTTCTGGGGTATTATTTGTCCCTGCCTGAGAGAAACTTTCCTGTCTTGGCACCTAGAAAGTGTAACTTCCACTCTGAGAGATTTGTTGTCTCCTACATTGCAAATGTTCTGCCATTGTCTGAAGCAGGATGGCACAACACACAGCCCATGGGCCACATGCTGGAAGCATGGGCCTCTTTTGGAGGCCCTCAAGAACCCTACCACACCCACCTCTCCCCCTGCTTCAGCAGCTGTACAATCTTACTACCATGCTGTTCCAGCTTCTCCTTTGGGAGACTGAAAAGTTCCACACTACCAACCACCTTCTTCACCTGCTTCTCTTGCCACTTGGCTCAAAACCCAGCAGTAATTGACAGTGACATCATCACGTGGCCGCCAATTACTTCTACATTTTGCACCCTCAGGGATTGGGACCAGAGTAATGTAGCTCCCTTAGCAGTCAAAGTTGGATAACCCTGGTGTGAAGACTCTTTACTTAAGACTCTTATTTAAGATCCCCTTATTTAAGAGTCTTATGCTGCTTAGTGTAAGATAATCTTGGCTGTAGCAGTAGCAGATAAAAAAAAGGAAATAAACATTTATTTAGCAATATGTTGCTAATTACTGGCAATTTTTAGTTTGTGTTTCCAATGTTGTTTTAATGTATGTGTATTGTTGTGTTTTGCTGTTTGCAATACCATGAGCACTTTCATTATGGAACTGGAAAAGCAGTTTATACATTTTTTTAATAAACAATATTTTAAAGCCTGAGCCTCAGTAACCTTCCATAGATCGGATTTGCCTGGCATAGATTTTAACTAATGGCTGTGCTATAGAATAATATCATTTGATTTTCCTTTAAGTATAGTAGGTTTTAGAATAGAAATTGGATGAAGACGGGAAGTTTGCATTTGCATAGAGATTAAAATCAGGCCAGCTAGGCCATCTGGACCTGTAAGCGGTGTGTCATTCTGCTTAATACTTTGGTGGAAAAGGCAGAGGTAAGAAAAACGAGGTCCTAGCTAACTCACAAACCTTTCTTCAGATAGATGTTAACTGATTCATGAATTCCATTATGCAACACTGGAAGGCCTTCTCCCAAGATAATTGTTGAGAAGATACTCACATTGATTCTTGGCCAAGCCTGATGTATGCTTACTAAATCATTAATCTGAATTCTTTTGTGACAATATCTCACATTGGGTTTTATAGTTGTTGAAATGGTGCACACATTAAGGTATTAAGATTCAAGGATTTCTTTTGTTTGTTCGGAAATCCAAGAAATTGCCTCTTAAGTATTTGAAATGGTAATGCATTACTTCTGTCCTATTTCATGGCAGAAAAAGTAACATATATGAAACCCAGTCCAGAGGCTCAAACATTGAAACTGCACCATATGAGAATGTGACACTGGGCAAAGGTGCACAAAAATACGTGAAAAAGGAACCTAAAAGGTTCATTGAAGTCGTATTTTTTATTATGCCCAGTATGTTTCAAGTCAAAGTCCAATCCTATGATCCCTCCCACCCCTCTTCAACCCCGGCTGATGCAGCTGTGCCAAAAACAGTAGTGGATTTAGAGACTTCAGAGGGAGAAAGGGGATTAAAATTCGCTTACCCCTCCATAAGCCTCCCTCTCCTCAATGGGTCTCCTCAGCAAGCTCCTTTGCTGGCACAAGTGAGAAGACAAAGGGGGTGGGGAGGCTGCCCATGGAGGGGATAGGTGTGTGCCACCACGGCTGGATCCACCCCTCCTGCAGTCTCCCTACGCCATTCTGCTGCCTCCCCATCCAGTTTTGCCCCTTCCCACTCCATTCTGCTCTCCTCCCACCTCCCCCAATATATTACCTGCTTCAGTGGGTCTAGTGTGCTCCTCCTGCAGACAAGAAAAGGCTCTGGCCTTCCCGCTGTCAGTTGGGCAGTGCGCTATTATGCACACTGCCAGAGTGCAACGCTCATAAAGTAGGTAGTGCTGGCGGAATGCTAGTTTGGCCAGCACTACAAGCCCATAGGATTGGACGGTCAGTGACCCTTCTCCAGGACATTATAAACATTGTTGTTCAGTCACTACGTCATGTCCGACTCTTCGCGACCCCCTGGACCACAGCACACCAGGCCTCCCTGTCTTCTACTAGCTTCCAGAGTTTGCCCAATTTCATGCTCATTGCTTTGGTGACACTGTCTAACCATCTCATCCTCTGTCGTTCCCTTCTCCCTTTGCCTCCAATATTTCCCAGCATGAGGGTCTTTCCTAAAGAGTCCTCTCTTCTCATGAGGTGGCCAAAGTATTGGAGCTTCAGCTTCAGGATTTGTCCTTCCAGGGAGCAATCAGGCTTGACTTCCTGTAGGATGGATCAATTTCATCTTCTTGCAGTCCAGGAGACTCTCAAGAGTCCAACATCATAATTCAAAAGCACCTATTCTTCAGCACTCTGCCTTCCTTATGTTCCAGCTCTCACAGCCATACATGACTACTGGGAAAACCATAGTTTTGACTATGCAAACCTTTGTTGGCAGGGTGATGTCTCAGCTTTTGTTTAAGTTGTCTAGGTTCACCATAGCTTTCCTCCCAAGAAGTAAATTTTTAATTCCATGGCTGCAGTCACCATCTGCGGTGATCTTGGAGCCCAGGAAAATAAACTCTGTCACTGCTTCCATTTCTTCCCCTTCTATTGGCCAGGAAGTGATGGGAGTGGTTGCCATGATCTTAGTTTTTTTAATGTTGAGCTTCAAGCCAATTTTGGCACTTTCTTCTTTCACCCTCATCAGAAGGTTCTTTAGGTCTTCCTCACTTTCTGCCATTAGAGTGGTATCGTCTGCATATCTGAGGTTGTTGATATTTCTCCCAGCAATCTTGATTCCAGCTTATGAATCGTCCAGCCCAGCCTTTCTCACTATGTACTCTGCATATAAGTTAAATAAGCAGGGTGACAGTATACAGCCTTATCGTACTCCTTTCCCAATTGTAAACCAATCAGTTGTTCCATGTCCAGTTCTAACTGTTGCTTCCTCACCCGCATACAGGTTTCTCAGAAGACAGATAAGGTGGCCTGGTAATCCCATCTCTTCAAGAACGTGCCACAGTTTGTTGTGCTCCACACAATCAAAGGCTTTAGTCAATGAAGCCAAGAAGTACACAGCTGTATAAAACCATTCAATAGGTCACTAATATATTTAAAAATCACATCTCAAAGCATAGATGTATCATAAATATAAACATCAAAATAGTATAAAAATACTGTGCAACCTACTGTATAGTATGTCAAGACAAACTTATTTTGAAGTTGAAACTTTGTATAAGACAGTAATTTTTAACATTGTATTTTATATACATATCAGGGATGGGAATTCGAGTCATGTGACTCAAGTCTAAGTTGCAAAAACACATGTTTTTCTCT
This sequence comes from Lerista edwardsae, assembly GCA_029204185.1. Classification (NCBI taxonomy): domain Eukaryota; kingdom Metazoa; phylum Chordata; class Lepidosauria; order Squamata; family Scincidae; genus Lerista; species Lerista edwardsae. Next base: position 17,777,856 of record JAJKFI010000008.1, read on the forward strand.
GACTCATATACACTCGAGTCACGTGTATCAATGACTCAGGCGTAATTTGAGACTTGGGTGCACTGACTCAGAAATGAGTCATGAATCTGAAAAACTTGAGTCATGCCAGCATATGTGTTTTCCCTGTGGGTCTGGATTTGCTTGCTTACTTTTTTTTTTTTTTTGTCACTTCCACTTTGTGTGAAAGACCTCATGCGGTGATGACATTCAGACTAGCATGAGCAGCAGGGTAGGTTAGGACACAGGGACTGGGGGTGAGGGGAGGAGGAAGTGTTATTTTTGTTTTCGTTAGCTAGCTGCATTGAGGAATGAGGTCTGGGGAGAAGGAGCACAAGGCAGGTGGGAGAGGAAGGTTGGTTCAGCCAGTTCATGGGGGAGGTAGGTGGGAGCAGCCTCTCTTGTCCATTTCTGAATGATCCATTGGATTGAAATGGGAGGAAATCAAGCCTGGATAGGCGATTTCTCTAGGTCTCTGTTTCTTTAAGGTGAGACCAGACTCCCAAGATTGAGAAGTCCGTTTTTCCCGGCGTGCATTCCCCGTTCCTTCTGAAGTGAAGTCCACAAACCCTCCTGGTCTCCCAGTCCCCTCCACAGGACCCCATGCTATAGCTTACCCAAAGTTTAACGTCGACGGAAGAAAAAAAAATTGCCATCTGGACACTTGTAGAAAGAGAAATACATTTTACTCATGTGTAGGACATCAGCAAAACGGACACATGTTACTATGCCTCCAAGGAGATCACAGAACTTGTACAATTTGTACATTTTGGCTTGATCAGTTATACAGTTGAACATGCAAATGTGGAAATGACAACAACAAATAAAAAACATTGGCCAATTGCTATTGGCAATTTTGATTATCTGAGACATTTGATTGGTGGTCTTTCTTTGCTGCTGCTCCCTCTTTGATGCCCTCCCCTCTAGTGTGACCCTCAAGGAAGGGTCAAGGAGGAGTGATTACAAAGGTGGATGTAGACATAAGTACATTTAGATTACAGTAAGTTTGGCACATTTAAACACAAAAGCAGAAGTGCTTGATACAACAGTTATCAATATGGTAAGTACTTTAAGAGTTAGAATCTTCCTCTCCCCACCTTGATCCAATCACCTTGATAAAATGCTACTCTGGAGTGCCCGGAAGGGCGTTTGTATTTGAATAGTGGTGATTAGATAGACAAGCCAGGTATAGTTTTGCTCTAATGCTCTAGTCTTTCTGTTACTGTTTTGAACTTTGGTGAGGAAACTTTTTGGCTTAGTCTAAAGAAGACTTTTTCCAGGTTATCTTAGCTCCTGGGCAGATTAGGCTAGATTTAGGCTGAAATGGTTCTCACAAAGCTCCTTTTTGCCAGATATCAGATTTGCATTACAAGACCCTGAGGGAGGGAGACATCTGAATGTCCCTTGGCACCAATTCTTAATGGTCTATGCTATCGAGGATTACCTCTGTGACCTCTTTTCAGGGTAGCAGCTTCCAGGATGAAATCCAAAATGGAGTCAAACCTGTACACATTTAAGGGAAGGAGAGGGTGTTCTCAGCACTGCCCTCCCCTCGATGGGGTTCATACCTGTTCCCATCACATCCTGGTCTTCCCCCTTCACCTTTACAGGTCTTGTATTATGTGCATCTGGTTAGACCTCCATCTGACCATATGAGCATAGCAATTACCAGTGTTACCTGTAGGCCAAAATAACTACAGTGGGGTAGAGAGCCACGTCAAGGAGGCTCTCAACAGTTTGACTTCAGCCAAAAGTGTTTTCCCACCAAGGGTTGCTGGAGAGTTGAAAGCGGTTAGCGGGAGTTCGGGATGTCTTGGCTGGGCTGGGCACTTGCGGCCAGGTTGAGGAGCTTGGTGGTTTCAGCTTGGCTGGGGAGCCAGGAGAAGGCATGGTGGTTTCAGCTTGGCTGGGGAGCCAGGATAGAAGCTTGGTGGTTTCTGAGAGAATCACGGGGGGGGGGGGGCTCCTACATCAGGATGAAGGTTGGGTGGCCTGATTTTTTTCCTCTGGACATTGGAGGGGAAAAGGAAGAGTCCAGAGGCTCAATAGGCAATAGGCAAAAGTGGCTTTGAGAAGCCTTTGGAGGGGTTGAGGGGAGGCGGTTCCTAGAATTACAATATTATTGGGGGCTGCAATGGAGTCAGGGGGTAGGAAACCTTGGCTGCATGGATGGGACTCCACTTGTGCCATTCTGGATAATATTCTATGTGTGTTTGTTTTTTAGACTCCTGAAAATGGTTTAGAAACTTTTAGAAAGGCTAATGCAGGTGATAATACCGGTCTCTGTGCTCATTTCCTTCTTCCCCGTCTTCTCGGGAGCAGGGCTGGCTTCACTGCTGTGTGCTCCTGCTTCTCTTCTCTCAGCCAACTATCCTGTTTCTGCTCTGCCATTTGAAAGTGGACTGGCAAGGACCAGAAAAAGGGAGGAATAGCCTCACCTACCTTGCAGGGTTGTTGTGAGGACAAAAGGCGAGGGAGGGACTCTGTGCACCACCCTGAGCTCCTTGGAGGAAAGGTGGTATAAAAACGAAAAATAAATAGGGAAATTAGGGAGAATCTGCCATTCTCCCTAATGTGTTTTCTGGCAACTAAGACTATTAAAGGGCCAGCCCCATTTACCTGCTTTTACGTTATTTATGCAGATCACTATGGTGCTAAGCCCAGGAGAAGGCAAAGCCATTTTTTTCCAGGTTAGCAACCCTATTGCCTGAGTAGAATTTCCTCTTGCATACTAAATATGGGACTAGAACTAAATAAATACTAATAACAGAACTCCAAAAATTAGATACACTTGCCATGCAATATTTTGAGCAGATGAAACTATGCAACTCCAAGTAAGGCAATATAGTAGATGCTATAAAAACAGACATTTCCATCTATTCAATATCCAATTTAGACTGTCTAATTCCAGCTGGAAAATACAGTATATATATTTTGTACTAAGGCAGGTTAGGTGAATGTTGTTTTTTTCAGCATTCGTCATTGCAGGTCTGTAGATGGGAAATACCAGTAGCTGAGTGTACATAGTCTCAAAACCATCGATTTTGACAGGGTGATACCTGTTTATGACAGTGATGAATGAGGCTTCAAAAGGCACCCAACCCTGTCTGGCTAAAAGGTCTCTTTTAATGAAGGGATAATTTGCTGTTGTCATGCCACCAAATGGGCTTTGAAATTTACTAGGAGCATAATTAAGCAAACTTTGACTTGTAACCTGAATATCAAAAACCTTTCTTAAGATTCAGCATGTGGTTTAATGGCTCCCCCACCCCTGATAAACTGTACAATGAGATCATTAATGTGTCTGGTCCAAAAGATAAGGAAATAGAAAGTATTCCATGTAGATACAGCAAGTTTCCCAGCATTCAAGATGCTTGTTTTGTTGATCAAGGCGCCATTTATATTTCCTTCTTGTGCTCATGGAGATAGAAAGAAGAAGGTAAACTTAAATGCCTATCCTTAAATCCCATTTTGTGGACACTGATCAGTGTACGCAGTTAAAAACAACACCAAGGGCCCAATCCTACCCTTTCCAAGGTTCCTGCTGATGAAGTCACGCCAAAAAGGAGCACACTGGTGATTGGGAGGCTTCTGAGGGGAAAGGAGATATAAACCCCCTTCCCCTTCCATAAACTTCCTGCTCCGGATTCCGCCTAAGCCTGCTCTGTGGCTAGGGCAAGCCCAAAGAGAGAAGGGATGGTGAGAATGCTGCAAAATGAGGGGATAGGATCCATCCATCTGATTACCACCAGATCCACCAGCAGCCTCCCTGCCCCTGTTCCTCCACCCTGTTTGCCCAGTTTCATGCCCTCAGTGCCCCATTTTGCCTCCCTCTCTATCCCTGCGGCTACCTTACCTGCTCCAGCAAGGGTGGCAAGGTATGGTGACATCAAGGGATCACTGACTCTTCTTGCGGCAGCACTCCCAAAATGGCCACTGAAGGGGTGCTCTGCATGCTGTTGGCAGCCATGTTGCAACAGTGGAACTCTCTACAGAATGGTTCTCACTTTTTAGCACCAGGAACCATTTTTTTAGAATTACATTCTGTCCAGGACCCACTGGAAGTGATGTCATGGCTGGAAGTGCTGTCATTCTGATGCCAGAGCCTGCTGCTGTCCCACGAATGCAGCTATTTGTTGGGTTATTTCTTAGCCATTTTCCAATAGCAAAGAAAGATTAAAAAAAACCCTATTTACAACCTTCATAACAACCACACAGCCCTCCCCTTTCCAGCATCCTATCTTCCCATATTTTCAATATGGCAGCCCAAGGTGCTTCATGACCCACCTGAAATTGGTTCAAGACCCACACTTCGGGAACTACTGCTCTACGGCTATTGCTGGCAGCCCAGTCTGGCATAGGATTGGGCTGTAACAGTGTGGAGTCTTCTCATAAGTAATAGTATTGGGTTCAGTGGGGCTTACTCCTAGGAAAATGCTGCTTTAGATTAAAAAGCAAAACACTTTCAACATGGCCTGTCTGGGATGACAGGCTTTAGTAGAGGACAGGGTTCCTGTACTAAATAAAAAATAAATTTGATAGGTGGGTTTTGTCAAGTAGCCAGGATGAGAAAAGCTGCACTTCTCCAAATTCTGCATGAAACTGCCCCACTTTCCAGATCTACTGTGCTCTTTTTGTAATTAACCCCCCCCCCACAAATGTTAACGCTTTACGATGGTTCTATATTTCAACTTTTATGTTCATTTCATTGCAATCTGCCCTGAGTATCCTTGGCAGGTAGAAGGACATGGTTTTTATATTTAAAAATGAGTGGATAACAGGTGGAACAAGTAAGTAGGCAAGGACTCTGGTGGAAAAAAAGAAAAAAAATAGGCAGCCTCGGGATACATGCCCAGGATTTAGTCCATGAGAATTGGGTAGGGAAGTAGATCACACCAGTAACAAGCAAGAGCCTGCAGGACTTGGAACTGGCTTGTCCAGAAAAGTTGCATGCAGCTCAGACTTTAGGCTGAAAAGGAGCTTAGTCAGGCGTGTCTGGCAATAGGAACATAAGGAAGCTGCCTTACACCGAGTCAGACATTTAATTTGAATCATTTAGCTCAGCATTGTTGACACTGACTCTCAGTGGCACTGCAGGGTTTTGGATAGGAATGTCTCACCCATCCTGCAGTTGCCAGAGGTTGACTCTGGGACCTTCTGCATGCAAAGCAAGTAGTCTACCAGAGAGTTAAGCCACCCGCCTCCCAAACAGCTGGCCAAAGAAACAGTTGCTTGGGGGAAAGGGTGTGGCAGATTTGGAAGCTATGCTTGGAGGGGTTGGATTAGCAATGGTATCACCTGTCTCCTCACTTGACATTTCCAAGGCCTCCAAATGTTCCTGGTTCAAGAGGACCAGCATCTGGTTTTATTCATGTTTTGTTATAGTTGCCATTGCTCTATTGCTGGATGAATTCCATTGCTATATGACCTGCTGTACGAATTCCACATTGGTGTATGAATACCAAACGGCCACATTGCACAGGAGCACAAAAAAGAATGCAATGCAGCAATGGTGTTCTTAGAGGGGCCCCCCAAATGCTAAGTTTTGCAGGAGCCTGAGCTCCTGTGTAAAGTGGCCCCCCTCTAACCTCAGAGCCATTCATCGCTCTGATGCTTTGCTCCTTTACACAGGAGCTCAGGCTCCTGTAAAACAGCGTCCCTCTAGGAACACCATTGATAGGCAGAATTAATCATGCTGGGGAAAAAATCCTCATTTATATAATTTTCAAAGGACGTTTTTAGCCATGATAGCTGTGAAGATGGGTGTTAGAGATGCTAATGGGACCTTTCCTTTGTTAGGCAAATAGTCTAGGATGATGTTTCCTCATGGGAAATTAATGCCAGGAGATAAGTCATAAGAAGAGCCCTGCTGGATCAGGCCAAAGGCCCATCTAGTCCAGCTTCCTGTATCTCACAGCGGCCCACCAGGTGCCCCAGGGAGGCATGAGACAACAAGATGCTTGCATCCTGTTGCCACTCCCTTGCACCCAGTACTCTGAAGTAGCCTACTACTAATGTAAGGAGGTTACAACCCATCATTGCCTATAGCCCACAATGGACTTTTCTTCCAGAAATCCGTCCAATCCCCTCTTAAAGGCATCTAGACCAGATGCCATCACCACCTCCTGTGGCAAAGAGTTCCACAAATAGATAAAAGAGTTCCTTTTATCTGTTTTAACTCTCCCAACCCTCAGTTTTAGCGGATACCCCCTGGTTCTGGTGTTTTGAGAGAGGGAAAAGAACATCCCTCTATCAACTCTATCCCTTCCGTGCATTATTTTGTATGTCTCAATCATGTCCCCTCTCAGGCACCTTTTTTCTAGGCTGAAGAGCCCCAAACACTGCAGTCTTTCTTCATAAGGGAGGTGCCCCAGCCTCGTAATCATTTTTGTCGCTCTCTTCTGCACCTTTTCCAACTCCACTATGTCCTTTTTGAGGTGCGGAGACAATATTCCAGGTGTGGCCTTACCATTGATTTGTATAATGGCATGATAATATTGGCTGTTTTATTCTCAACCCTTTTTTAATTACCCCAAGCATGGAATTGGCCTTCTTAATTGCTGCCGCACACGGAGATCTCTTGAAGGAAGATCCTCTGCAGAACATGGAGGAGCTGAGGGAAGGGGAGCAGAAACAGGAGCTGGCCACTGGGAAGAAAGAAAAAGAGAGAGAATGTATGTTTCTGGCTGAAGTTCAGGGAATCGAGAGGCTCAGTCTTGGGAACTCAGTAGCACTTAAACTTCTGACTCCCTGAGAAAGTGGGGAGCATGTAAAGATGGATGGGCATCCAATACTGCTGGATAGGGGAGTAGTTTTCTTTGCAAATAGCAAGTTGGGGGCATGAAACATGGCAAAACCATGATTGAGAATTGGAGTGGGGGAAGCTTTAGGAATTTGTCCCCATTGGGGTTTGGGGCTTGACTGCACCATATTCACAGCCTGAATGCTAGTTGGAGTTTTAAAAAACAACACTTCTACTGGTAGGCAAGTCTCCTTTGGATGAGACAGCACTCAATTCTTGTGGTGTCTGTAGTATTTGATTTATAAATGTACGAACACAACGTCAGGGGAGGCAAAGAGGCACTCCTATAGGGATATAGAGTGGAACTCCACAGAGGGGGAACAGACTGTGCACTAAACATCTTCACATTTAGCCAATTGGCAGCTCTATCTGATTCGTCATCCCTTCCCCCCATTCATCTCTCCATTCCGGCTGCATCTTACTGGGTCTTTTCAGGTGAACTACCAATTCAGAAAACATCCATAGCCATTAAAGAACATTAAGGTTCTTTTGTGTCAACTCTCATCCAGAGTCACTTTATGTAAAACCATAATGACCCATTCACAACTATCAGGCAGAAAACTTTTGAGAATATGCTCTATGGCAAATGGGAGCAAGGTCTGCTTGTCTTGCACTGATAGCAGTGTTTCTCAAACTGTGGCTTGGTGGGCTGCGAGCCAATTTCAGGTCGGTCATGTAGCACCTAGGTTAGCTATAAGTGAAAATATGGGAAGATGAGACACGGAAACGAGAGAGCTGTGTGGTTATTTTGCTTGTGCCAAGGTCGTAAATAGGCTTTTTTCTTTCTGATTCACTTTGCTATTGGAAAACGGCTGAGAAATAACCCAACTTATTGCTGCATTATCAGGAAAGCAGCAGGCTCTGGTGTCACAATGGTGGCATTTCTGGCCATGTCATCACTTCTGGTGGGTCCTGGTGCTAAAAACTGATGGATTCCAACAAAAGGGTTTTCAGAATATGTCCAAAATGTGCTTGTTAAAAACAGGAATTCAGGATACTTTATCTTTGCTCACACACTAGCAACATAAGGGCCCTGCTTGATTAAATGAAAGGACTGTTTAGCCCAGCATCCTGTTTCCCAAAGTGGAATATATCCTGAATCAAATCCATCTAGGCAGTAATGGCATCTAAATGATTTAGCAACAGGTGCTCACTTTTGATTGGCACTTGTGTCGGGGCCCGCCCACCGGAAGTGAAGTCATAGCCGGAACCCAGGAACTGCCCCCAGGAACCGCTGCGCCTCCTTGGGAGGGAGCCCCAGGCAGCCTACCTGCTCACGCTGCTGCCGCTGTCGGTCTCCCTCGGTCCGCTGCCTGCCTGCCTCTGAGAACATGCAGGCAACTCAAACATGCAGGCAATTCAAACATTGCAGGGGGTGGAGCAGAGCGCCGATGGAGTTGACGAGTGGGCAGGCGAATGGGCGGGGCCAGCCCTAATCCTAGGAATGGGTACTCGCGTACCCCCGCATACCCGGTACATAACATGTCTGCATCTAGGTGAATATTGTTAACATAGACTGGTAGTGGCTCACCAAGGTTTCAGAGAGGATTGTGCATGCGTGGGTGCCCTAACCTGAGACCTTGTACATGAAAAACAAGTGTTTTATCATCCATGGCCCTATCCCAACCAATGACCAGCCAGATGCCTCTGGACCCAGATGCCAGATGCCTCTGGGAACCCCCCACAAAGGACATGTAGCCAATAACCACTATCTCCCACTGTTGTTTTCCAGCAACAGGAAATATAGACATATTGCCTTTCAACCTGGCAGTACCCATGGGCACAGGGAACCTTTTATATATATAAAACATGGTGCAATCTTATGCTTGAGTTACATCATTTGGATGAGATCAGAATCACTATTAAGACTCTTACAGTGGCATAATGCCAGTTATGGTGATTGGTACTTTTAATGAAGTTACAATTGCGTGACTTCAAGTCAGTGAACGTTCGTAGGCTGCTGTAAGCATACTACATAAAGGGAAGGATCTATGGTTCTGGGAGGAAGGGTGGGGGAATGCTCTGGGGAGTGAACAATGTCCATTGCTTTAAACATAGTTTAGAATGCTTTGCAACATTGACAAAAGAAGGCAGGCCTGGTTGACACTGCCTGGCATAGTCCATGATTACAGGTATAGTTCGTGATTATATGTATATATGTGAATGTGCTTATATAAAAGGAAATTACCATAAAATAATTCAGTAAAAATCATCATGGGTAACAAAACTAGAATCTGGAGACAAATACATGATCAGTAAAGATAGTACAAAATTGGGAATTATATAATCTGACCTTTACTTGGGCTTCAGACAAAACTATGGCAGCCATAATGCGTACCAATTATTCATCTAAGGGTGCAATCCTAACCTGGAGTCAGGCCGGCACAGTTCGGCAGCAAAGTTCGGCCGGCACAAGGGACACCGTAAAGTATGCTTGGACCACTCTCTGAATCAGAGAGGCCAGCACACAGACGCGTGCCATCCTCCCTGACTCCAAGAGTGGTTCAAATGCACTTTACAGTGGCCCTTATGCCAGTCAAACTTCGCTGGCCGAACTATGCCAGCCTAACTCCAGGTTTGGATTGCGCCCTGAGCCATTCCTTGCTACTAATCTTACTTTTGAACCAGGTTATAACTGAGAAATCCCAGAACTGAAGGAAGTAGCTATGACTTGAGCATGTCATAGCATCCAAGCCAAGTCTCATATCCCATGGGCCTGCTTTGGCACTTATAGTATAACCTGAATTGGCTCAGGTTATATGCAGCCCTTGTATCTACCATGGTTCCTTGTCATGCCAAAATGAACACTGTACAGAGAGGCAGAAAAAGTGGCCCAGACATGCCCTTGTCATTGTCTAAACCTAGTCCATTAACAGTGAAATATGTTCTGAGGCTAACATCTAATCTAAATTCCAGTGTACCTAATTAAAATTAATCTTCCACTGCTTATTGCCCTGATTTTATGACCGTCAAGTTAGTTCTCCCAAATTAAATAAGCTGAACAATCTCTGTGCTATTCCTTCATTGTACAGTATTAGTATTCCTGACACAGCCATGGACTCATGGATGATTGTTTTGCAAACTCTCATTTTAACGTATCGATGGTTGTTAAGATGGGCAGTTTGTGTTTCTGTCTTCTGTGCTGCTGAAGATCTCGATTTGCAAGCTTATATCTGGGATAACAAAACTCAAATGATTTCTTTTGAAGTCGCTTGGGCTTTTGTTATGTTAGATGTGTTCTCCTGTTTCTGATCAATAGGTCTCTGACCTGCATTTAGCACCTGCGTTGTTAAAAGAAAAATAATAAATAATGAAATAAATGCATAAATGAGTGAGCTCTTCAAGTACTTGTAGCTTGCTTATAGTGTAATTAGCGTAATTTTTCTTTTTTCTTTTTTTCAGAGCACATTTTTCTTCAGGTGTTGTATAAGTTCAAAATAGGTGATCTTTCAATGATCCATCTTCAGCATATGATCCACTAAAATGGTTTCCCTGCATCAGTGGAACTAAAATGAATGGTCGACCTATGAGGACACCGCTATACTCATATGTGGCTCCCAGTTCATTTCCAGGGTACCTGACCAAGAAAATTTCCTATACTAATGAATTCTGCTTTTTGCATTGCTCTCAGCAGGCTGCTGGGACCGGCCCAGAGGCCCCGAAGAGGAGACAGCTGGACACTGCCAGCCCCTGAGGATGGTCTATAGAGGCCACCCCCACACACATCTGTTACATAAAATTAAGCATTCATAGCGTGCTTGTTTTCCCCTAAACCCTGATGTGCACATAAAGTGTATTTTTGCTTTCCATTTCTCCAAAATCATATGATTTCCCTGAAATATCAATCAACAGTATTCATATATTGCTTTGCAACACGAAGTTCACAAAGCGATTTACAGGATGATGATGATGATGATGATGATGATATTATTATTATTATTATTATTATTATTATTATTATTATTATTATGTTAAATGGCTCCCTGTCCCAAAAGAGCTCAAAATCTAAAAAAATGCAGAACACCACCAGCAATAGCCACTAGAAAAGACACTGCACAGGGGTGAAGGGGGACAATTACTCTCCCCCTGCTAAATATAAGAGGAAGACCACTTGAAAAAGTGCCTCTTGCCCAGTTAGCAGGGGTGGAAGTACAGTCCCAAAAACGCGGTAGCTTAATCTAAGCATCCAGCAATACATCACATCATTTCTACCTACTGATAGGCCTTAGTGCTGCTTATTACAAACTACTGATTGAGCTTAGCAGTGCTTGTTATGATGACACTAGTTCATGCAAAAATGATGTTCAAAGAAGGAAAAACATCTGCTAACAAGCATCCTTCTTTAAGCTTGCACTAAGAAAAGGTAACACACAAGTTATATAGTTTTTATAATGTTTTGAAAATATTTATGGCATACAATATACATATATGCATAGAATAAGCCACCTCAGGGTTACCAATGGTCACAATATGACCTGGGCCTTCAATTTCTCTGACACATATCAAGGCACAACCGAAAGGCAATTTCTGGCAATGTGGCAAAGATCAGTGTAAGAGAAGGCCATGACTTCTCAGGAGTTTCTTCTGCATGTTGCCATTAATTACCTTTCAGGCATGATTTTATTAAAATGGGCCTAGGAACCTAATTATGTGAAATGTGAAAACCTAAAAACTGTACTTTCAAAGCTGGCAAGTCTTCACTTGTTCACTTCAATTTTGAACTAATTAATACAATCAGGATATCTCAGGAACACCTATTTTGTGCGGCTCCACCCAAGTGGAGATGGTATGAAAATACATGACTACACAGTACTCCTAACTTTTGAATTCTGTTCAAAATCCTTTGGAAAGTCCCCTGTGTCCAGTCAAGGTTTAGTTCTCTGCACAGAGGTGGGTGAACAGGACTCTAGAACAGGGGCCCTCAATCTTTTTAGCACTGGGACCCACTTTTTAGAATGACAATTGGTCAAGGACCCACCAAAAGTGATGTCATGGCCAGAAGTGCTGCCATTGGGAGGCCAGAGCCTGCTGCTTTCCTAATAATGAAGCAATAAGTTGGGTTATTTCTCAGCCATTTTCCAATAGCAAAGTGAATCAGAAAGAAAAAAGCCTATTTACAACCTTGACACAAGCAAAATCACCACACAGCCCTTCCCCTTTCCAGCATCCCATCTTCCTGTATTTTCAATATGGCTGCCCTAGGTGCTTTGCAATCACTGGGGGGTCCTGACCCACAATTTGGGAATCACTGCTCTAGAACATGAGTGCATTCACAGAAAAAACAAATGGTACAACCTCCTCTCTCTGCCCCATTTCAGAATACAGTGAGGAATCACGTGACTGAGAGCGCAATCCTATCCAGCATTGGATTGGCACGGCCGGCTGGCCAGCGGCAAATCCAAGGCTGGGTTGGGAGGCTGGAGTCTCCCCGCGGCAAGGGCACGTTCGCGCCCTTACTGTAGGGGAGGCTCCAGCCTCCCTGATGCGCTACTCGGATCTGCGCCTGCTTAACAGCAGACCTTATGGTGGATTCCCAAGCCCACCCACATCCCACCCTCCCCCCACCCACAATACCACTGCTGCCCCAGCACAGAGCCTCCCTTGTGCCTGCCGGCTTCAGCCAACGCGAGAGAGGCTCTGTGCGGGCACAACGGGTCCAACGCTGCCTGCAGGGCTGGTCCTGCTGCTTGAGTGCTGACGCAGGGGTGCTGATCGGCGCTCCCATAATAGCACTCACTCAGTTGCATTGACACTATGATGTAGCATCGACGAGACAGGCAGCATAGAATTGCGCTGCCCATGTCAAACTCCTTACATAGTTTAGAATCTTTCTCCTTGCCATGGAATGAATTCCTGGAATAAGGGAGCATCTAAACTTGCAAGGGACATTGTGGCGTTGCGAGTTAAACTGCCTAGCTGTTGACCGGAAGGTCGGCAGTTTGAGACCGCGTGATGGAGTGAGCTCCTGTTGCTTGTCCCAGCTCCTGCCAACATAGCAGTTTGAAAGCACGTAAAAATGTGAGTAGATAGATACCACTTAGTTAATGGTGTTCTGTGTGCCTTGCCATATAGTCATGCTGGCCACACGACCACGGAAGCTTGTTCTTGGACAAACACCGGCTCTTCGACTTAGAAACGGAGATGAGCACCGCCCCCTACAGTCGGTCACGACTAAACCATTCAGTCATGGGGAAACTTTTACCTTTTTTTAAACTTGCAATTCCTACTTGCTTTCTGAAGTGATGTCATCATGAATCATGTGTATTCTGAACGTATAGGGGGCTGTTGTGCTCATTACACACAGTTGAAGAGATATATGGGCATCTTTGCTAGAAAACAAAAAGAAAAGTACCATATAAAGAAAGTGCATGATATGGAAAGTGATATCTTCTAATTAAGCCCAAGAGTCTAGTTCACATGAGGCTGCTCTTCCATGGTCACTTCAGGAGTTCTAATGGCTCTGGGCTTATGATGGGGATCATTTCAAGCGGCCATTTCTTTGCATTGTTATCTCTATGGGAGTGCTGTCCATGGAGCCATCCTAGCTCCTGAGATGGCAGTGCCTCCACATTGGCTTGGCCCTGACTTCAACACACACTTCCGTGGTAATCGCTTGGAGGTAGGAGTGGTTTTCTGGGTGACATTTTTTCCAAAATTTCTTGATTAAAATAAAAAATTGCGATGTTATGTGTTTTTATCCAAATATTTTATTGAAATTGTGCAGTGCAATAAATAAGGGTGAATAGCACTGCAAAGGCATGCAATTACTGGTGCACACACCCAAGCCCGAAATGATCAGCTCAAAAGTTCCTGAGTTGCACTCTGGTTGCTGCTTGGTGTGTCAAGAGACTGCTGCTTACTACTTCCACATTCCATTAAAGTCGCCCCAGCAAGCACTGTGAACCATGAACATGTGTGTTCATACTTTAAGCAAACTTCTTCCTATTTCTGGCCCTCCTCCTCCTGATCCCTTGCTAAAAACTATTTGTAGATTCCTCAAAACTGAGTCAAAAATAAACAGAAATGTAATAAACAGTGTTATTTTTGTGAAATTGATCTAAACTTATGCCAAACTGTGTCAAAAATAAGCAAAAGCAGTATTATTTTGCAATTTGATCTAAATTTTGTTTTCTGTAGTGTTTTGAGTAGAAATTCTCATTATTTAGTGTTCTGTCTTGATCATCAAAAAAACCCATCCCTACTTGGAGGTGTGAACCTTCCGCAAGAAGAAATATGTCATAGGAGCTTGTGCCATGTATAGTTATTTGCAGTTCTCCATGCTAAGGGCTGAACATGAAATTGGGCGAACTCAGGAAGCTAGTGGAGGACAGGGAGGCCTGGCGTGCTGTGGTCCATGGGGTTGCAAAGAGTCGGACACGACTTAGCGACTGAACAACAACAACAACAACAAAGCTAAGGGCAGAAATATTATTGGGAAAAAATGTTTAACATCCACAGGAGCGTTTACTTACAAATTTAAACATGATGGATTATTAGGTGCAGAGCTTTGTTATGTATCAATTTTGGTGGAGACTTACTTCTCATTGAAAGGACAATAGACCTATTTAGGACAGCATTCAGGTGAGAGGTGAACACTGATATATCTGGGGACACACACACACACATACACAGAGAGAGTTTTGGGATACTGAAGGAAGTCCCTGGAAATTTACAGGCCTGAATGGGGAAAGGCCTAATCATGAAGGTAGAATAACAGGAGGGGACATCCCTTAAGAAGAGATAGCAGCCGAATGAGGCCAGGGGGCGGGCTTAGCAGCCATGTTGGCGTACTCAAAACATTGCTCATTCCAAGCATTTCAGATTGCTTTTCTGGTACTCTTTAGGACTGAATCGTTTACTCCTGAAATAAAAACTTATGAAAATAACAACGTGTGATCGTGTAGAAACATCAGTGGTAACCATATTATGAGTTAATATGCAATTCCAAGGTTTAATTCCGCGTAATTATACTACTGAACATACCGGACGAAATGCTACTTGCTATCTATTTAAACTCGGATTGCACTGTTTTGACAGACTTATTTTTTGAAATCTACACAAGCAAAAATAAAACGGCCATGCCCCATAAAAAAATGTCTGTTACTGTTCAGAATTTCAAAAGTATTACAGTAGGAAAATTACATTAAAATCTCTTCATAACACAAGTAGTTGTCAATATGAGAGTAATTCTTTTTTACTTCTAGACTATTAAGAGTATTTTTTAACTTCTACACTCACCCCCCCCCCAAAAAAAAACACAAATTCTGTTAATGTTCAGAATTTTGAAAATATTACAGTAGAAAATGGAAGGTGGGAAAAAATGTGTAAACGGGAAGGGGGAAAAAAGGAGGGGGAAAATATATATTTTTTACCTTCTAGACCATTAACAGTGGGTGTCAGAAAATGGTGAGTAAGACTGCTAGGAACAACAAGGAATTACACAGCTTCAAAAATAATGCACTATTTCAGTGAACTGTAGTTTTATTGAACTGATGTAATGTGAATACATGAATCTTTCCGTGGAAATTAAGTCCCATTTTTCGTACAGCGATTCGCACACCCATATGCAGAACACGCAGGCATGATTAAAGACGTTGAGATTAACTTTTACACGCGTGCAGGGAGATTTTTATTCGTGAATTCGCGGCAATCCTCCTCCTTGGCGGGAAAGATCAGAGTCAGCCATATTTGTTGACCCATGGCTTCAAGAAAATAATATAATGTCCTCTCCTGTTAATCTAACCATCTTGGGCCTAATACTAGGCCGACTTGGGGTAAAGTGCTGAGTCATTCAGGCCTAGCAGACCAGCAGTAAAGTGCTGAGTCATTCTGACTCAGCTTCAGCGTGGGGATGAGATAATCTGATCTCTGATTGGATGCTGGGGACTATTTAATCAAGTCCAGAAACACCTGTGGTTAGTTGCTGGAGATGTAAATGTTGCTGTTGGAGGAGCTTTGCTGTACCTGTTCCCTGTTCTTTGCTGCAAGAAGCCTTCTTCTGAGAATATAGAAGTTCTTGCTACCCTAATCTCTGTTGTCTGAGTTATTCCTTGCTGGTGCTCTGCGACCTTGAAGCCTTTCCAAGCCTCACAGCTGTAAGCTGCTTCTACACTATCATCAGAGAGAGAATTAGGCCTTAGGAGCCCACCTGTGCCACAGGGTACAGAACATTTTGTCTCATTTACCCTAAAGGGCATTGAGTTAGATATTTATCTTCTCCTTTCAGATAAGGCACAGGAGGTGGAAGAAAAAAAGGTAGGCTCAAGAGCAATAGGATGTAATGGGAAAAATAACTGCAGAACATACAAGAGCATTTGTTGGCTTGTTATCAGTAATGTCAGTCATAAATCTCTGGACCCCCAAGATATGGTTCAAAAGAAAGGTTTATTGTAATATTTGCAAATATGGGTGGCAAGCAAAATCCAAAACAGAACAAACTGCGTACCACACCTTGTACAAAATGGGTACAACAATTTATACTACTGAGGCGGAGTTTCTTACTTTATTTTCATTGGTTATTCCCAGCCACCTGCTAACACTCATGCACAATAATTTATTTCCCCCTCCCTCGCTCATGCTTTTACCCAGGATGCATAGGGATGGCTATTGACTCAATGCAAGTTTCACTCAAGGTTACAGCTGTGTCTCTGGGTCCTGGGAATTTTTCCCTATGTATCAATTTAGGGATACTCACAGCCCTCCTTGTTTACCAGTTAGGCCTTGCCTGGGCCTAAAACATCATTAACTACGTCTTTCTCTCTGAAGAGAGAAAACAGTAGGCCTTATAGTTTAGTGTTGGGGTTCAAAGTCACCATGGGTTTGTATGACTATTGATTTCATATCTCACAGTAAGCACTCCTTTCAGCAGGTAGGCATCCCTTTCAGATGGTGGAAACTTCTTTATACACAAGAGAAACCAGACTTTTCACTGAAGCAGGAAGGGAGCAATATGTGGCATTTGCTATTTCATATATTCATTCTAGTGTAGGAAATAGAATGTTCATTTCCCATTGAGACAGGAAATGAAAAAGACAGTGCATTATAGCTTGTAAGAAATATTAGCTTAATTGTCCCGTACTCGTTGAAACAAGGGTGGCTGGCATATGATCAGCTGAAATGTGCACGACAGAAGAAATGTTTGCACAGTTGCCATTAACTATTATGTAAGTTCTTAATTCTCATTGCCTTTTCCTTTAGCTATAAGAGATGAAATGAAAAATCAATTTGAGAAAATGCAAAAAAAAATATGAAAATGAAATTAATGGCTCACCATTGTCTATTAATCAGGACAGCAGGATTTCTCCAGGGAAATGCTCCAGCGTAAAATAACTTTTGCCAAACTGATTTATTTTCATTCATTAGACACAAATATACAAAGGAACAAGGTTTTTTTTTTTTTTACTTAACTGATGCCTTAAAAGCAGCCCTCAATCTTTTTTTATTTGCAAGTAATTCGGTTTGATATTTATTGATGTTGAGACTGGAAGCTAGTTTCTCTTTTGTTTCATTCTTTAAATGTTCGCAGGCACTATTGCAGACTTTGTTCTGTGCAATTTTGAAAGATGGTTTGGGGCATCAATATGCTACCATATGCCAATTATGGTCCTATCATCAAGTTCAATCAACGTATACCAGAAACCTTGGGATAATTATTTACAAAAAGAGGTACAGGTTGATTACCCCCTTTTCAGGCATACAAGATCCAGACTGTTTGAAATCGGACATTTTGGGGGAAATTACTTACATTAAAAAATCTTTTCCTGTGCCTGGATAGTGCTGCTATTTAACCACTGACTTTTTTGTTTGTATTTTTTCATTTGCTTAGCATGACCCAGTGAAGAAGCAGGCAGGAATTTTTCAGGAGTCTGACCATAGTCATGATGCATTACGGAACACAAGTCAGTGCTAAGCCGGCAGGACTTATTCTGTTTGAATGTTACGCATGGCTCGGCACAATGCAGCAAATTGGCAGGGATTTTTAATGCTCCTGGCCATAGTATGATGCTTTATGAGCTGCTGCTCAGCACAAATCAGCAGAGGAAGCTGGCTGTACTGTGACCCCTGGGGGTGCAGAAGGTGGGGCAGAGTTGAGTACGCAGCACATTTTTGGGCAGCAGAAAGAGCGCTTGTGAAGTGTGAACACAAGAAGCCTGAATGTAGTGTGAACACAGAAGTGAACACAAGGAGCACCTGTGAAGTGTTTCTTGGGGTCCCACCCCCAAGATAGCTCTTTGTATTTACGCAAATATTCCAAAATCCAAAACATTCAAAATTCAGAGGATTGCCTGCCCCATGTAGTCTGATTAAGGGATACTCAACCTGTGGCAAAACAGGAGTTTCACAATAACATAGATAACAGGAAGTTAAGCAGTATTCATATGGGTGATGGAATATCTTCCAAACAGGCTTTCATGCCATCCTATGCGTGGTATCCAAACTCAGGACTGCTGCATGCCAAAAAAAAAACAAAACCCTCATTTGTGGTTTCCAACCCTCAGTCCAGTGGTTTCCAAAATGTGAGCTGAGGCGCCCTGAGGGCTGCAAAAAGCAGCCTGGGGAGCTGCAGAATCATGCTTCGAAGTCTCACTTTCCTCAAAACCAGCATTCTCAGAGGAACAGCCAGAAAAAGGTGGAGACCACAGCATTCTCTCTCCTTGACGCGCTGGTGCTGCTTGAGTTCTGCTGGGGCTTCCACTCCTATTATTTTATTTGCAACTTTTGGGTGTGAAAGTTAGCAATAAAGACATCCTCACAATGATGGATTGCGGGAAAGTGAGTGTGGAGAAGGACTGAATGGCTTCCCTTGACTCCTTCCTCTAGGAGGCAAGAGGAAAGTGCTTCTTCTGGCTGCCGGCATCAGGTTTTTCAGAGTAAAAACGGTAGGAGCATATGATCAAAACTTTGCTTTTGCACCTGCTGCTGTTGGCATCAGTGGCTACCCAAAGTGTGTTGCCATTGCAAGGGAGAAGCAAACATTTCCCTTTTTGAAGAAACTAAGAGAGAGAGAAATAGGGAAGGAGCAGAGGATCAAATGGCCAAGCATGGTGCTGCTGGCATGCTTTTGTCTGTATCATACTGCCACTGAACTAAGGCTGTTCAGCTAGATACACCAAGCGCTGGAGCTGGGGTTTTTTTCCAGCACAACCTTGTGCCCACTTGCTCAGAAGCCCCAAGGAGTGGAGAAGTTGGCTCCTGTGTGCATGGTTCAGCCCTGGCACAGAAAACCAACATCATGTGAATCCTGCTGTCGCTGGAAAGTGCAGGACATTTAATGCCCTCAGAAGGGCACATCCTTAGGGGGAAGCGCTCACTTTTTTTGGCTGGCAAATGCTGCTGGGATACAGGCAGAAACAGAAAGTCTCAGAACGCCAGATGTAGGGGACTGGCAGCGAAATGCAATATCTTGTTGTCTTGGGTGCTACTTAACGGATCTGTGGGCCACTGTGAGAAACAGGAAGCTGGACTAAATGGGCCTTTGGTCTGATCCACTGGGGCTGTCTCTATGTTCTTATGTAAGGAGTTCCACAGATTAATGATGCACTATGTGAAGGAATACTTTCTTTGTCCATTCTGACTTTCCCACAAGTCAACTTTAGTGAATGACCCCTGGTGTTGTGCAGAGGGAAAACAACTTTTTTCAGTATGTTCCATACATAATTTTATATGTTAAGACAATGAAAAGGGTTTTAGGTTAAGTGCTGTAGTCTATGTTTTTTGCAATGAAACGAAGCCAGACCCTAAAAAACAATGAAAGCTAAATGCTGAAAACTAAAAGCTGAAATCTGAAAAGGTTAAAAAGCTAAAACTAAAAGTTAAAAATGGGCAGCCCAATCCTAACCTGCATTGGAGCAAGAAGGCCAAATGGCCTTAACTACATCCTACGTAGTCTGGGAGGCTGCTGGAGCTCACCTTGGGGTAAGGGAATATCTTCTCTTG
The DNA here is from genome assembly GCA_029204185.1 of Lerista edwardsae. Lineage (NCBI taxonomy): Eukaryota > Metazoa > Chordata > Lepidosauria > Squamata > Scincidae > Lerista > Lerista edwardsae. The sequence goes on from JAJKFI010000008.1 coordinate 17,797,591, forward strand.
GGAAAAAGTCCCAGTTAGCCCTATGGGCACAAAACCAAACAGATGGATCAGGCCGGATCAGCCTAGGAAAGGGGGTTAGGATCTGGCCAACAGCTGTGCTCCACCCCTCTCCCTGGCTTGGCTCACCTGCAAGGTTGCCCTCTCTTCACCCCATTACATTGAAGTGCATCTGTCATTTTGCCTCTTGTTCCCTCAATCTGGAGAGATCGTTTTGGAGCTATCTACGCTAGATTTCACCACTCAGAAAAGTTTAGTATCATCCACAAACTTGGACATTTTTTCTTATCCCTTGGACACTTATCCCCACCTTTGGGTCATTTATGAACTGAAAAGTGCTCATGTCAAGACCAAACCTTGGGGCATCCCACTTTTCACCTCTCTGTTGTGAAAACTACCTTCTGACATCCACTCTCGGTTTCCTGTTCTTCAACCAATTCCTGATTCATAAGAGGATAACTGCCCTCTTATTCCCTGTGGGCAGAAGCGAGCTGCTGGTTGGCTCATTGGTAGCCACTGTGGACTACAGTTTAAAAGTCAGCATCAAAATTCTGAAAATAAGTAACATGATGACTGAAATGAAATGAGAAGCATGGGCTCCCACCTCCAAACTCCCCACGTGGCCCACCGTCCTTCCTGCCTAGCTATACAGCTCTCCGCTGGGGAGAAGGCACCACCGAGGGCCACCTTGCGCATCGGTAGCACCTCCACCTCTCCAAGCATGCGTGCGCGCAGTGGCACCTGAGTGCCCTGCTGGTGCCCTTCCCGTCCCTCTCCATAGGCATCTGCGGTCAATGATCCTCCTGCTTCCCTCCCCCACCCTTTGGGGAAAGAGCCACCTGCGGGACACTTTTAACCCCTCCTCCCTCGAGGCTGGGCGCCCGTCGGAGTCGGCCGTGCGCTCTGGCGGAGACGCCGGCGCCAGTCGCTCTCAACCAACAGCTTGCTCTGCCAAGCCCAGCGAGGCGGGCCCGGGTGTTTGGCTTTAACCCTTCGCTTCCTGCGGCTTCCCTCTCTTCCGTCCCTTCCCCCTCCCAAACGGGCTGGCCGAAAAAGCGGCAGAGTTGCCTGGCGCCCTGTTGTGCCCGGCATACAGGACAGGAGCCGAAGGCAGAGGAGGACAGAGCGCGCTCCTCCCCTTCCCCACCCCGGCGACGGAGGCGGCAGAAGAAGGAGGGCGCAGAGCGCAGACATGGCGGCCAACATGTACCGAGTGGGAGGTATGTGGGGGTCTTTTGCAGGACGCGCCCCGCGCCTCCCCGGCAGCGCCTTCGGCTCTGGTTGGGAAGTAGGGCCTGCGGCCGGGCGCGGGTGGGTGGGAGCAGCGACTGCGGGTTGGCTTTCGGCCGGGAAGGAGTAGAGGGCTGTACTGAGGGACGCCGAGCTTGGCACAACACCCGCGCCCCCCAGGGAACCCGGCCTCCTAATTCCTTCCAACGAGGGGACCTGGCAAGAACGACCAGAGCCCACCTAACCTGGCCAGAAAGGAGGGGGAGGAGGCGGCGGTAGGGGTGGAGGGCCCTTCCCCCACCGGGGAACTAGAACCCAGTTTCCCAGGAACTGCAGTCTCTCTGCACCTCATAAGGGAATGAAAGAGAGAAAGCCTCCTTCCCCGCGCTAGTGGGGTTCGTTCTTTGGGTGTGTGTGATTCTGCGGCTAATGTCTGTTGAGAAATGCTTCTCCATACCACCCCGATTTGTGGCCAGGCTCTGCTTAAATGAGAGGTGAGAGACGTGCATTCCGAAAGGCGTTCAAAGGCACTTTCGCCCCTTCTTTCATTCCAGGGTAACATCCTGGCATTGAGAAGGTATGTGCTGCCCAATGGGAGGCGTGTTTACTGAGAAGTAAGTTCCACTGTATTCAGTTGTGCTTACTCCCTGGTAAGTATGTGGATGAACCCAGGCTAGGTGGAGGGGGAAAAACCAGCATGTATGCTGAAGGCTTATAATGAGAGGTATGGAGAATACGTAGAATGTGAGGGTGATGGCTAGAGCTTAGGCCAGATTTATGCATGCAGGTGGTAGAGTTCTGAGAAGCTAAAGGCTGTTGCACTTGAGGCAGTAAGTTGAGATCACCTGTTTGAATTCTCTGTGTGAAACTTACCTGCACAAGGAGGAGACGGCTGGTGGTAGAGTTCATGGTAACGTTTAGAACCTTTCAATGCTTTTTAGTTTGTTGGATGCTTTCTTTTACACAGGGAAGTATTCCAAAGTAATGTCCCCCACCTCATTCTGCTGCATTTGTAGACCAAGCAACAGTACACTATTAGCCATAATAGTTAAATGAAATGCCCATATTTAGAAGCAGCTTAGTTGCCAATACCTGCCAGTTGCTGAAGGAGCACAAACTGCACAGGCTTTTGACACCATGCATTTCTTGTTCCTGGAAGCATACTTTTGCAACAGTATATTTTTGTTCTAATTGATTCATTCATTCTTAGCCAGATTCATGAAGGGTCTATGTATGTCATTGCAGTGATCCCTGGCACAAGTGTTTAGGAGAAAAATGGCAGCCTCTGCAGGCAAATAATAATGGTGAATTGGCCTTGTGTGGTCAATACAGACATCGTCCTGCATCCACAGGGGATACAGTTCCTGCTGCTATCACAGATACCTGAAACCAGTAGTGTCATTCTGTAATGAAGAAGCAGAACGCGGGGCGGGACTTACCGCCTGATTGGCTGCCCGTTGCTGATGCAGCACTGCCTTGCTGAGCGCCGCGCGGGCACCCCTGGCTTCGGAGGGGGTGCCCGCTTGCCTGGGGGGCGCGCTGGGTGCTTCGGAGAGCCGCAGAGGGGCGCGCCACCCGGAAGAAGCCCCTGCGGCGGAACGGCAGGCAGCAATGCGTCACGGGCTCCCTGTCAATCACGGGGTAAGTCCCGCCTAGCGTTCTGCTTCTTCATTACAGAATGACACTACTGCCTGAAACCGTGGATAATAGTGATCCTCATTCAAATCCCTTTTCCCAACATGCTTATGACTCACCTCTCTTTCTTTGCAAACTCTTTGCAGAATGTAGCTTTTTCTTCCTTTTGGTTTGGAAGGCTTTGGAAAAGAAGCAAACAGAACCTAGACTTGTAGTTGCTATAGGAGGTGACAGTGAGAATGCTAAAAGTAAGTGTGAAGTCTAATATTGTTGCTGTCCGCTTCACTTAAATAAGAATATAAGAAGAGCCCTGCTGGATCAGGCCAAAGGCCCAGCTTCCTGTATCTCACAGTGGCCTACCAGATGCCTCAGGGAGCACACGAGACAACAAAATGTCTGCATTTTGTTGCCACTCACCTGTGCCTGGCATTCTGAAGTTGCCTCCTAAGGTAAGGAGGTTGTACCACCCTTCATGGCCTATAGCCCACAATGGACCTTTCCTTCAGAAATCCCCTGTCCAAATCCCTTTTAAAGGCACCTAGGCCAGATGCCATCACCACCTCCTATGACAAGGATTTCCACAGATTAATTACCCGCTGGGTAAAAAAGTATTTCCTTTTATCTGTTCTCACTCTCCCAACACTCAATTTTAGTGGATGTCCCCTGGTTCTGGTGTTGTAAGGGAGGGAAAAGAACAGACCTGTATTGACTCTATCCATCCCATGCATAATTTTGTACCTCTCAATCATGTCCCCGCTCAGGGAGTCACTTTCAGTTAGCATTCTCACTGTAGCCTCCTGTAGCATTCCTCTAGGAGCTACAAGTTTAGGTTCTGGTTGTTTTCTTCCTTTTGCTTTGGAAAATGAAGCAAAAGCTGCCTTAACCCTCCAATAACGAAGAATTACCTTGGCTTTGCAGTCAGCTTTTATTCTCTAGTTTATCCTAGGAAGCAAAGAGTGGGAATGCCGAGTTTCAGAGATGTTTGTCTTGGGAACAAAATTAATAATGCAGCCCCTTCCTCTCCCAGATCTCTTTAATGATTAAAAGATTTCAGTAGAACTGGGAACACAGTCTTCCTGGACTTCCAAGGAGTAAGAGATGGAGAGAGGTGAATCTCTGCTTCATAGGTGAAAAAAATTAGCATTTGCATGCCTTGCCTATTTTCTCCAACTTACTGTGCTTTTGAATGTACAGCCACATAGTGAAACTATTATTTATCTGGAAAGGCCATGTGTGTGCAGTCAAACTGAAAGAAAATGCTGCTTGTTTATGTGATCAAGTCCTGATTTACTGAAATAGCAGATGAGATGGGTCTCCACTGTACAAATCTAGCTGCAGGTGAGGGATCATGTGATGGAATGCTTCATCATGAAAAATATTCCTATGCCTGGCAATTTTCAATGTGAAGGATTTTTTATTTTTTTAACCTAAAAGCTTTCAGTCATATACAACCCTCTTCCCACTTTCAGTCTGAAATGATGTAGTCTGAATACAGGTTTTTTGAGGTCATCTACTGTTTGTGAAACTAGATCTCAATATCAGTTGCAGAGGTTCCTAGAATGGTGGATTATGACCCACTATTGGGAACTTTTACTGGGCCATTCCTCCTTAAGGGAGTGATCCAATAATGGGTATTTCAACAGTGCCTCAGTGAGTGTGTGAAAACTGGAAGTGTGCTTCTAGCGCTTTTTACTGCATTGGGGAGACATGGAGGGGGCTACTGGCCTCCTTGACACTGCAGGAGGCCCCCTTGACCCCCCCGGCTAAGCTAAAACACTCCTGGCTGTCCATGGCACCGTGATTGCTGTGGCACCGTTGGGGCACCCCCACCCCCGCCCCAGACCCGCCCCTATAAGCACTTACTTTGGCTCCCAAAGTCTGAGTAGGACTTGGGGAACCAATGATCTATCTATACATATTAAAAAGGGTGAGTGAGTGAGTGAGAGAGAGAGTGACCGACCGACCGACCGACACGCATAGGCTCCGCAACACCTGGACCGATTGACACCGAACTTGGCACACAGACACCTTGCGGCCTGGCGACAAATGCTGCGGGGTCAGACCCCCTAGCACCCCTGGGGGTGAGGGTACGAGGGGGTCCCCACATGAAAGTGGTCACCTGAGTGGGGAGTGTCAGCTAAGGTATGACATGGTAATAATGGTGTAATGGTAACTGATGACAAAACAATGCTTGCTGGCCAGGAGGAGTTAGCTTTCCTAGGGTGTATCTAAGTATACACCTAGCTTTCCTATGGATGCATTACACCATCCTGAAATAAAACCACAGCACTACCACAGAGGGGTGACACTCCCCACGCTGTTGGAGTCCAGGTTCGGGTCCCCGTCAACCTGGGGGGCAAGAAAGGGTGCAAAACAAATCGTCCGCCATGCCCTGCTGGAACGCCTGGAACAATTGGCTGATTGGTACAATTCATTCCTTTTCGTGTCCAATAGTATCTTGGGATAAATAACTACCTGGGCGACACCGGGTAACAAAAAGCTAGTTGCTAATAAAAAATAGAAGCATAGCACCTAACTTTCTGCTGTTCTACATACAGTGTTTAATTTGATGAGTGAATCTTCTATGGATCTGCATTTGTTTCTTTTTGGTTAGATATAAAAACTGTGTCAGGGAATTAAGTTCAGGAAAAACTGGTTCTTCCTGTTTCTTGCAAAATCTGGCTGTGCAAAATACTGATTGGCTGGCTTTTGTGACAGTTACAAAGTCGCTCCCACCTCTTCTCCAGAGCAGTATTTCAAGTTTTTAAAAAGACTTAAGAACTCAATCCTAATCAGGAGTTAGGCCTGCACAGTTAGGCCAGCAAAGTTGGCCAGCACAGGGGCTACTGTAAAGCACATTTGAACCACTCTCAGAGTCAGGGAGGATGGTGCATGTCTGTGTACTAGCCTCTCTGACTCTGAGAGTGGTCCAAACATACTTTATGGTGTCTCTTGTGCTGGCCAAACTTTGCCGGCCTAACTGTGCCGGCCTAACTCCAGGCTAGGATTGCGTTCTAAACTTGTGTGTCTGAAAACCAGTCTATACACATCCCAACAAGTAATGTGTACAGATGATTAAGATTATTTGTCCTAAGAGACTAATAACTTTAATGGCTGCTACAGAGAACACAGACTTACCAGAGTTTGGTTCCAAACAATAGCATACAGCCTTTCTCCATCCCTGAATTGGGAAAGGGGCTATAGCTTAAGGTAGAGCCCAAAATGTTGATTGGCTAGCTCTTGTGATATATGAAGACCTTCTCCCAGTGGTCTCAAGTTCAATCCCTGGCATTTCCAGGTGGGGCTGGAAAAGACCTCGGGCTGATAACCAATGGTTCTATCTACCAAAGGCAGCTAGAAATCCCATATCCTGTACCACTGTCCTAGTGATATCCTGTACCACTGTCCTAGTGATAAAAGTAGGAATCAATTCCTTGGAACAAAAAACAATAACGTAGACCCTCCTTTAAAAGATTAGGAGAAGAAAGGGAATCTTCTCTGTGGAGGAAAAAAAATCTATCTGTACAGCCCTTATTAGTTAATACATGCATCCTGTCAGAGTTGAAAGGTAAAGAAGTACCTTTGATGGGATTTCTGTTGTTGAGTGTGTGAGAAAGTTCCACATTGTCTACTCTTGCTGAGTTCCCTGGGGCGAATTCACCAACTGTTAGTACAAAAAGATCTTTTCAATTGGAACACAGTCTTCCCTTCCCACCCCCACTCCTTGTAATTATAAGGGACAGTTTCCATGTGTTGGATACTGTTTAGGTCAGCATTTCTCAACCAGTGTTACCACGCCACTGGTGGTTCCAGTTGTACGTGTGGGACCTCCAGACCCTCATCGCCTACCAGCAATGCAATGTAACAAGCAGCAGTAGGTAGCTTGGAGGGGCAGAGCTCCAGCATGCACCTTTTGTGCGCTTGAAAAAGCCTTCCCATCCACCTTGAGCCTCTTACTGGTATTTGTCATCAGTAAGGCCTCCCAGTATGGAAGGAACTGTCAATGACCTCATCACCAGTTACTTCTGATGGTCCGTCCAATATGCGTGAAGTGGTACGGGGGGGGGCAAACATAGAGAAATGCTGGTCTGAGTGTAACTATCTAGTGATGGGCTTGCAGCAGGGTACTGCCTTCAACATATGCTTGCTCTCAACTCGACCCTTAATGCAACTTTGTTGAAGAAGCAATTCTAGAAAGTTCCATCACATGCTGTGCCGTGCCCATTTACTACTCTGCTTAAAGCACCTTTACTTACCTAATTGGGTTACAGTCTATGCTATAGTCCAAGCAAGCAATAGAATGAAATGGTTGGGTGCACTGTTGATAGCACAGCCTTCTCCACTCCAGGTGGGGAAAACACCTTTTTGAATGGTCTGCTGCATTACATGTTTCCTAAAATTAGAACATATCTCTAAACTTGGGTTTGACTTTTTTATTCTTTTTGTGCTAGTTTTCTACTTGCAGGGAATTTTTTTGTGTAGCTGGTATCTGTGGTATCTAAAAATAGTATCTGTCTCCTCTAGTCTGAAGTGCCATGGCCCATTTGTACTATCTGTGATGGGTCCTCTTGTTCTTCCTCCTCCTAAGGGGGTAGGTCGATGTAAGACACCATGGGACTGGAAGGAATAAATAACAAATGTATTGAAATATGTTTATGTTCAAAGTGGGTTTTTGTACAGGGATTAGCTTTACTGTCTCTTGTTGCCTGGCAGGTACTTCTCCAGGCCCCTGCTTTTGTCTTTGACCGCCATAACTCCCCTGGCTTTGTCATAGCCCTGCAGAGGTAAATCCTTTGCTTTGGCACACAAGTGGCAGGCCTTCCTAAGCCCATCCCATCCTTCTGCAGAGGCCAACTGAGGTGTCCTGTGTTGGCCCATGCCCCACAGCAGTGGTGTAATTGCTGAGTGGTCAGAGATGGAAGAACCGCTGCTCCTTAGCATCTTGGAATGTAGCAGGATGCTGTGGCACTGCAGGTTGCTGCATCATCTCAGAATTCTACCACTACGTTCCCATCTCATTCTGCTCCATGATTAGACTCTGCATTTAACCTCTTCCATGCTTCTTAGCAGAACGAGACTCATGAAATTACATTCCCTGCTCCTGCCTCCTTGGAGTTGATCTAAATGTGCAAAAGTAACATATAGTTTAGCCCCAACTTGAGCTATACCACTGAAATTATTGGGGGGCTGCTTGTTTGAATGCACCATAATGGAAATAGCTTCCTGCACACATTGAGAAAAAGTTTGGGTTAGTTTTTAAGATTATTATTTTATTATTATTTATTAGATTTTTATCCCGCCTTTATTCCCGAAGGCACCCAAGGCGGCATTACAAAAAATATAAAATTTAACATTAAAAAACAATATAAAAACAATATTAAAACAATATAATAAAAACAAAATTAAAACAAAACAATAGAATTTAAAAACAAGCCCTGTGGATCATAAGATATAAAATATAACACGCCAGCCAGCCAGCCTGTCAACAATTAAAAGCTTTTTGAAATAAAAAGGTCTTCAGCCCCTGCCGAAATGTTAACAAGGAGGGAGCAGTTCTCAGTTCTAAGGGGAGGGTATTCCAAAGTTGGGGGGCTACCACCGAGATGCATAGAAACATTTACATACGATTTTCTCTCTTATTTCAGGAAGAGATATGCTATTTCAGGATATTTGAATCAATTCACAGTTTCTTTTCAGGTAGTAATCATGTGGATACTTACATTGGAGTAAGTCCCAATTAGTGGAACTCGCTTCTGAATAGACATGCATAGGATTAGGTTGTAAGTAGTTAATTCTTGGCCTCTTTTGTATAGATTGGCCAGCTATTTTTAATTTTTCCTTTTTTCTTCATCTTGGATAACCACTCTGGTGAACCTCAATAAGATTAAGTATAAGATAAGATTAGATATAATATATTATACTTATAATCTTATACTGAATTAAATATCAGATCTCATCTTTGCTATGCTGCTATGAGGTTTGTGGAATGCTTTCTCTAGATAGGCCTGATGTTTAGCCTATACCTATATTTTTTTGGGCACCAGGTAAGAACCTTTTGATTTGCCCTGGCCTTTTTATATATAATACTGTGTTTTATTGGCTCCAGGTGGATGCTGGTGAATCTGTGTCTTTGAACTTCTTTTTATTATTATTATTATTATTATTATTATTAATATTAATATTAATATTAATATTAATATTAATATTAATATTA
>JAJKFI010000008.1:17806676-17827778 GCA_029204185.1 Lerista edwardsae
TATTAATATTAATATTAATATTAATATTAATATTAATATTAATATTAATATTATTATTATTATTATTATTATTATTATTATTATTATTATTATTATTAGTTGATATTTTTAACACACTTTACTCCTTTGGGAAGTGTGTGTGAAAGGTGGGGTAGCAAGTCTGTCTCTCTTGCTCAGTTCTTAGAGTTGTTTTGAATTAATTGATGTAAGGTAAGATACCATCTACCCACAGGGTGCCATGATGCTGCTTCAGTTGCTTCTCTTGCCCTGGGAACAGAGTGAGACAACAGTGTTGTATGTTGGTGCACTGTTCTCCTGGTCCTTTTTAAAGTTGGGAGATGTAGCACTTAGAACTGCATTAGTGGAGGGGTGCTGTTTCCAATTGAAGGGGGAAAAAATCAAATACCTTTTCCCTGAGCTGTTAACAACTTTCATTGCTGCTATTTCTTGTTTTTTCAAGGAACAGGAGAGCTGCAATAGTGAGAACGGAAGTGTGTTAGAATCCAGGAGTGAGGGAGGAAGCATTGCCACACATCTGTTTGCCTTGGGGGTTGTGGCAACGTACCCTAGGAAAGATGGCAATTGACTGATTGCATTATTTAATTGCCAGCAGGAGCAAGGAAGTGCTGCCACTACTCTTGACATAATTGGGAGCTTCTTAGATGGCAGTGTAAAGTTGCCTTATACTTAGATGTCAAATGTCTACGTAGAGACTCACACAGGAGTCTTTCTCAGCCCTACCTGGGAAGGCCAAGGATATTAACTGTCCCTTCTGCATGCACTGCATGACCTCTGCTCATGAGCTATGGACTCATCCCAAATGTATAGTTTTTCTTGTGTCACTTGGCCATAATCCCACTGAAGTACCAATTGTTCTTTTGCTATTCTTGCTTTAATCCAAAGGACTCTTCAGTCAATAAAATGATTTTAAGTCTAGGAAGTGCATTCATTATGGACAGGCACTACTCACTTTCCTGTAAACGATTATATGCTATTTTGTGGGTGGAGACATGGGTGGAGTCCTGAAATTAGTGCAAGCAGAATGATGTGAGAATATTTCTAGATACCTATGGCATGGGGTTGTGACTAATGCATTTGGTGATCCAAAAATGGACTTGTGGAATATACTGTGTGCTTTTTAAAAAAAACAGCTGTACAAGTGAATCAATCAGTTAATTTAGTTTAAAAAGTATAATTATGCTGATTACTCAAGCAACGTATTTTTAAAAAATATATAATTTTAATACATATTTATATTAATTATGATGGCAATTACTGTACCCCTTGTCTCTCACATAGTAGAGACATTGCTTCCCAAGAAGATGCCTGGTGCGACATCATTTAAGAAAAGTATTATTCTTGCTTTAGAATGGTAGATGCAAATTGACCCAAATTTATTGAATAAATGGACTAAACTTGTATGGCTACCAGCCCAATCCTATTCTTCCCCCTCCCCACCAATGCAGTGACACCAAAATGGCTACCACTGCGTCCTATAAGAGGTGGCAGTTGTGGGTGTCTCTTCTGGGTAAAGGGAACATTTGTTCCCTCCCTTACTTGGGGGTAAGCCTCTGCACTTTGGAGGAGTGCTAGTGAATTTGCTGGTGCAGGACCCGTGGAGCTGTGTTGCAGAATCGGAAGAGGGCTAGGAATTGGAGGCTGCTGTGACTGATTAGATAGTCCCTTCCCACAACCAATCCCCCACTTGCATCACCACCTTGTTAACCCTCCCTCCACTATCTTGCCTGCCTCTGCAGATCCTCCAGGATCCTCCAGCAGGCATGGGAAGGCTTTGGCCTATCCGCTGCCACTCCTGCAGTGAGGAATTTTATATAATGCCAGAGCGCCTTTTACAATTGCCATAAGACAATCTACGCTGGGGGAATGTGTGTTCTGCCGGAGTTCAGCCTGCACAGGATTGGGTTGTAATAGATGCAGGCTACAATCCTATGCTCACATATATAGACTTTTTGAATAAAGTGGGACTTGCATCCAGTGAATGATTCTCTAGACATTGAACCATTCCAGGGCTGATAAAATTGTACACGTACGCAGAACTGACTTAAAGCTTAGTTTTGATATTGACAGCAATTGTGCTTTACAAATTTCACCTTTCATTTCCTCAGTTTGTGGGGAAATTGTTTCATAGATACCTACCAGAGAACCTCACCCTCCTGGAGCCAGAGCCTAAAATAATGAGCCTAGTAACAAAGAGCTTGTATGCCAGGTTTTGTCTTTGGCTAGCCTGGCTAAGTCCAATTGTCTTTTGACATATAAGATTGGATTGTAAGATTTCTCTACTGGGTGACAACCCTATACTTTTTAATGTCATCATCATAATACTAGCTTTGTTCATAAGTATTGGTCCATAAGTCATTGAACCATCTAGCTCAGTATTCTCTATGTACTGACTAGCACTGATTATCCCGGGTTGATACAGGGATCCTTAGGAGCTATACCTGGAGATGCCAGATTTTGAAACTTTGGTAGGCAATTCAGGTACTTTATCTCTTAAGCTACAGCCCATTCCCACTGGTCCCTTTCTGCAGACGAGTATTAGAATGGGGTCACCATGTAAGTCAGCATGGCTTCTGTAAGTCTTGCCTCATGAACCTTTTGGAATTATTTGAAAAGGTCAACAGGCATGTGGATGTGGGTGAACCTGTGGATATCATATACCTGGATTTTCAGAAGGCGTTTGACACAGTCCCCCACCAAAGGCTGCTGAAGAAACTTCACAGTCAGGGAATAAGAGGGCAGGTCCTCTTATGGATCCAGAATTGGTTGAGGGCCAGGAAACAGAGAGTGGGGGTCAATGGGCAGTTTTCACAGTGGAGAGAGGTGAAAAGCGGAGTGCCCCAGGGATCTGTCTTGGGGCCGGTGCTTTTTAACTTATTCATAAATGACCTGGAGACAGGGATAAGCAGCGAGGTGGCCAAGTTTGCGGATGACACAAAACTTTTCCGGGTGGTGAAAACCAGAAAGGATTGTGAAGAGCTCCAGAAGGATCTCTCCAAGTTGGGGGAATGGGCAGCCAAATGGCAGATGCGTTTCAACATATAATAGACAAATGTAAAGTGATGCACACTGGGGCAAAAACCCAAAACTTCACCTATAGGCTAATGGGTTCAGAGCTGTCTGTGACAGCTGAGGAGAGAGATCTTGGGGTGCTGGTGGACAATTCAATGAAGGTGTCGACCCAGTGTGCGGCAGCAATTAAGAAGGCCAATTCCATGCTTGGGGCCATTAAAAAAGGGGTCGAGAATAAAACAGCCAATATTATCATGCCATTGTACAAATCGATGGTAAGGCCGCACCTGGAATATTGTGTCCAGTTCTGGTCGCCGCATCTCAAAAAGGACATAGTGGAGCTGGAAAAGGTGCAGAAGAGAGCGACAAAAATGATTACGGGGCTGGGGCACCTCCCTTATGAAGAAAGACTGCAGCATTTGGGGCTCTTCAGTCTAGAAAAAAGGCGCCTGAGGGGGGACATGATTGAGACATACAAAATTATGCATGGAAGGGATAGAGTCGATAAAGGGATGTTCTTTTCCCTCTCTCAAAACACCAGAACCAGGGGACATCCGCTAAAACTGAGGGTTGGGAGTGTTAAAACAGATAAGAGGAAGTACTTTTTTACTCAGCGGGTAGTTAATCTGTGGAACTCTTTGCCACAGGAGGTGGTGATGGCATCTGGTCTTGATGCCTTTAAGAGGGGATTGGACGGATTTCTGGAAGAGAAGTCCATCGTGGGCTATAGGCCATGGTGGATTGTGCAACCTCCTTACAAAGGTGGTGGGCTACTTCAGAGTACTGGGTGCAAGGGAGTGGCAACAGGATGCAAGCATCTTGTTGTCTCATGCCTCCCTGGGGCACCTGGTGGGGCCGCTGTGAGATACAGGAAGCTGGACTAGATGGGCCTGAGGCCTGATCCAGCAGGGCTCTTCTTATGTTCTTACGTTCCATCAAATCTCAGGCTTACATATCAGTCCTAAGTGTGTTTTCCTATATGACTGGGACTTATTTCCAAGTATGTTTGGATAGGACTGTGACTTCAAAGAAACCAACAGCACAATTCTGTGAATATTTACTCACTTGTAAGACCCTCTGTGTTCAGTAAAACTTGCTCAGAGGTAAGTGTACATAAGATTATCGTTTTGATAATGCAGATTGAATAATTGGATGTATGGAACAGACCTGCCTTTTCCCAAGGGCTATGTTGAGGATTTGGGTATCACAAACTTTCTTTGCTAATATATTTAGGACTCAGTATAATGGTGCAACCTGATGCATACTTAATTTGGGAATAAGCCCCGCTGAATGTAGTGGTACTTAGTAAACATAAATAGGGTTGTCTGTGAGTCTTTCCTCCCAAATGTTCCTATGGAAACAGTCCCTTTGAAGTCTAGGTAAAGGCTTCCATAATCTGACTATTCTTAAACTGGTGAAAACTTCTTCAGTTAGGGTCATATCCCTCACATGAGGTATACGAACATTTCGTAAAGTCTTGTATGGTGTAATGGTTTAGAAAACGTAGAAAACTCCTTGCTGTAACCTAGCCTATTTTCTTCCACATACCTAGTATGAATCATGGTTTACCATTTCAGCTCTTCCTATATATTCCTTTGTTCATGCTGTTAAGAAATATAAGTGTAAAACACTGCATTCGTTTACTACTATTTGGTTTACTGTTTACTAAAATCCAAGACACATTTTTTTCCAAATGTCTGCTTCAGTTGAAAAGTGTCTTGAATGGGTGGATGCTTCTTTATCCCAGATTATCCACTTAAAGTTCATATAGAGCAATGATTTTCAATGTTTTTCATCTCAAGCGCACTGACAAGGCACTAAAATTGTGAAGGCACCCCATCAGCCTGCCAAGGCTGGAGGAGGACCTGCCTTGACTTGGTGGCCTCAGAAGAGCGCCTGGAGGTGACTTGGGCACAGCTCTGTTCGCCTTCAGAGGCCTTAGGCTGAGCTTAATCTGGCTCAGCATGGGTCTGGGTTGAGTCAAACCGGTGGATAATTATCCATGGATAATTAGGCTCAACCTGTATATAACCCTATTTTTATCTTACGCATGCTACTCATATTTATATAGAACTAAGTTCTATTGTGTTTAATGGGACATACAATAAGCATGCATCAACCAAAGTCTTCATAAAAAGTATACATTCTGTACTCTTTGGGTAGCACCACATATCTTGTCCTGGATGAGATGTATGCAGTTCAGTATTTAAAGGTTCCTTGTTAGTCCATTTCTTCAGGTTCTAGCAGGCGCAGTGGTAGTGTTATATTCTAACAAAATGTACGGTATATACCTCACCCTGCAGTATTATGGGTTGTGTCATTTCATAGACGTATGACAAAGCTCCTGGATATGATTTGGGGTGAGAGGCTATGGTTGGGATCCTCTAGTCACGTGACTGGAAGCTCTTGCAAAGTAGATCTGATAATGGATGCAAGCATGGTCTCATTTAAGTGATGTTGAAATGAATGGAGGATTGTGCAAAGCGCCGTACTTTGGCTGTTAAAGAATACTGGTTTAAGGAGACAGGGTGTTGTGTAATTTGATATTTCAGAAAGTACTATTGCCTGGAAGAAGCTACCAGTGCAATCCTATGTATGCCTACTGAGATGTAAGCCCCACAGAGTTCAGTGGGATTTACTCCCAGATAAGCATGTATATAGGATAGTAGCCTACATCGTGAAAGACTAGGGCCTTGGTTCTCAAACTCCTTGGGGGCAGGGCAAAGGCAGCAGCATGATCCTCAGGTTCGCGCTGCTGCCAGGGGCTGGAGGTGGTGTTTTCCACTTACCTGAGTGAGCCCCAGCCTCTGCAGGGGTCGCTAAGCCTCTAAAAAAGTAAAAACAATCTGAACCCATTTCTGGTTTTTGATTGCAAACCAGGAAGTTGGTTGATTGCTTTTTAAAGTGTTTTTAGAGGCTTAGGGAGCCCTGCAAAGGTGTCTGTAGGGCTCCCCACACCCTCTACTCACTCAGGTAAGTGGAAAACACCCTCTTCTGTCGCTGGCAGCAGCGCTATCCTTGGGCTCATCCTGTTGCCTTTTCCTCCGTCCTGTCCCTTAAAAGGACAGAGGCAGAGCTTGTCAGGTAGGGACGTTGTGAAGCCCCAGTTTGAGAACCTTTGGACAAGGGCAGTGTTATTCAAACTGTGGATCAAGACCCACTTGGTGGGTCATGGCATGATATCAGGTGGGTCACAGAAAGCTGGGAGCAGCCATCTTTGAAACTGCAGACTTTACTCTTGTTCTATTCCTTTTGTAAGTGTTAACAGTTTGAATTTTCAAGTGAGGTTTTTTTCCTTTAAATTTTGTTTTTAGTTCACTGCTTTTACATAACGTTTTGTCCTAATCTTGCTTTCTGTCAGGGGATGTTTCATGGTTGTACAATTGCTGCAGTCCAAGAATGCCAATTTGCATTTCAGGAGTGTCATTTTATTATGTTACAAAGACAGCACTTCCTGCTTGATGATGTCACTTCCTGCCATAACATCACTTCCAGGTTAATGACATCACTTTGGTGGGTACTGACACGAGTACCTCTCTTAAAAGTGGGTCCCGGTCTCAAAAGTTTTAATACCACTGGAGTAGGGTATTAGAAATGTGAACACTTTCTGAGGAATCTGAATTTATATACTGTATTGACTGGGTTAGTGGGAGGCCACTTTAGGGCCTCATGTACTTAAAGATATATGCATCTGCTTAAATTTATGGCTCTGATTTGCAATTGTATTTGTTATCACTAGCCTTAATTATTTCAATTGCACTAAAGCAATTCCTTGAGGCTTGGTATAACATGTGAGTCTCCCACTGAGCAAAACATAAGCCTTTGTATACATCTTCATACAACTGAATCATTAGGGAGGTTCCACTTCATTAATCCTGGGAGATGCAGGAGAGAATTTATTCATGAACTGTAAACATCTGAAATGTAAAAAGGTCCCATTTTTTGTTAGCCTTGAACATGGAAATAATGAAAATGTGTTTGATTCTAAACATAAATGTTTCGCTTTTCTTTTTATTGTTCTAGTACTGTTTCTGAAGAACTTTCAATGCTCTTTTCACCCTTTTGTTACAGATTATGTCTATTTTGAAAACTCTTCAAGCAATCCATATCTGATCAGGCGAATAGAAGAACTTAATAAGGTATGTGAATATGTAATCCCTTTGTGCTACTTGGCAAGAGATGATGTACCTCCTAGTGGAATTCAAAGGTGTAATTCTGAGAATTTTTTTTCCTAGCTTTTGTGAGGAACTGCCAATAAACTTCTCTGTTGTTATGCTTTATGTATCTAGAAAATGATGTATATCCTGATCTGTGCCATAATGGAAAAATAAGCCCATGCCATCTAATAGATAATTTGGTTTTGATGAGATGGATTGTGCATCTCATTTGTATAATCTTTTTTTGACCCTTGGAAGCCTTGGCAGCACTGGTAAGGAGCAATGAAGCCTGTTAGGGATGAACGGGAGTTAATTTACTACTGCCTGCAGACAGGCAAAAAGTTGCAGGCAGTAGAAACCATGACTGAAGGAGAGCCAATTAAAGAGCAGCTTACAGCCTAAAATTGGACAGTATGTGAATAGAAGCTAGGTTTGGTGTTGGTATAGTGATTCCTCAGGAACCTCCATCTATTTGTTCGGTGGTCTGGGCAGTTTGGCCCTTGTGGTTCTGACTGAGGGTGCCAAATCCTTCCTGGTCTGCATCTTCCATGGCTGGAATGAGGATTCACCTCACTTCCCTTGTTTTCAAAGTCTTCTGGGTTTGAGGTAGGAACTAGATACATTACCCCCCCCCCCTGCTCTGAATAGGTTTCTGTGTTTCACTGGAGTCAGACGTTATCAAACTAGGTCAGTGATGGTGAACCTGTGACACATGTATCAAAGGTGACATGCCACAATATTTTGGGTGACATGCCAGCAATAACAATTAGTTTATTTTGTAATGATTTGATGTTTTGTAATGATTTGGTATTTCACACATGACTGGACTGTATTTAAAATAAACAAATGAGTATGCAAATGTTTCTCTTTGTTGTGGGTGGGGAGTGACATGCCAGCAGTATCAAGTTAGGAATTTTTGACACATCAAACCCAAAAGGTTCACCATCACTGAACTAGGGCCTTTGTAAATCAAGATTTAAGCCTTTTTTTCCCCCCCAGCTAGGACCAAGACCAGAAATGCGGTCAGGTCAGGTAGTCTGGGAGCACTCTTGCGCCCTTCTTAGGGAGTTGTAATCAGGGTTGGTCTCAGCATTAGGCAAGACAGTGGCAGAGCTCCATAGAACTGTATGGTACCATTTGATACCAGGCATCACTTTGGATCTTCTGGGTTGGGGGCAGTGACTGCAGGTAATCCTGACTGCTGCCCCCACAGTGATCTCTGACATGCTAGCTCAGTGTAAAGCTGGCTGGCTTCACTCCAAAACCAGTGTGCCTAGAACGACTGCTCTGGAGGCAGCAGGCAGGTCTTCTGCTTCTGCCCCTGCAGCAATTCTTGGTGCTCTTGCTGGCCAGCTGCACTGAGAATTGCTGGGGGAGTGGTGGGCAGGAGGACCTGCCCACTGCCTCCGCAGGAGTTATTCCTGCAATGCGGCCACTAGCTGCACCGCCAAAAGGACTACTGTCTGCTGCAGAGGAACCTCTATAGCAGTCTGGAACTAATTGTGGAGATGTCATCATGATGTCATAAGAAAAGCCCCACTGGATCAGGCCAAAGGCCCATCCAGCTTCCTGCATCTTGCAGCGGACCACCAGATGCCTCAGGGAATGCACAAGACAAGTGCACCTTGTTGACAGCAATTCCTTCTAGATAGGGGGAGGGTTAGAGGGGGTGGTGGAGTGACTGATACGTCCAACACATCGGCCAACTACACGGCTAAGTCAGGATGGGCCTGACTCACACCAGTCGGGATGGGCTGATTTTAGAGTACTGTTCAAGGGCAACAATTTTTCAATAATTCAGTAATAGTTTTCAATAATAGTTTTTTGCTCCATTTGTGGGGAGAGGAGTGCTATTTGGATATCTTCCTCAGAATCTGGTCATGGCCAGAAGGGAAGGCAAAGCAAGGCAGTAGAGCGCCGGACTAGGACAGTGGGACCTGCCTATTTATTTATAAGGTAACTCGTATCTAGAAGCAGTGGATTTCAAACTCTGTAGAATAGTTTGCACCGCTGTAAGTGTGTGTGGGGGCTGGGTGAAGGCAGCGTCGCAGTCCTATCACCAGAATCGTGTTACTGCCTGGGTCGACAGGGTCTGTGATTGTCACAGCGCTGGGCTCCCCAAACAGCAGAATGAATGAAAAAAGTGATCGCAACACACTTCTGGGATCGTGACTCACTTCCCTGCACCCCCAGAAACCTGGCACTGTGACAGGTAAGGCTGTCTCAGCCCCTGTTGCTGCAAGGATCATGCCTTCTACCCTCTCCCACCCCTTAAAGGCAAATGGGCAGAGGCTTTCAGGTTGGGGTGTTGTGACACCCCAGTTTGATTTGAAAACCTCTGTCTAGAGGTGTTCGAAAATGGGGGGGGGTGTGATTTGCAGATTTTGTGATTTGGAAGGCAGAAAGCCTTATGTGTTTTTATTCTAGATTTTCATTCCAAGTTCTCATTTTTAGTAATTTTAAATGGTGTAAAAGTGTACTAGGTAGGTGATCTAGTGATATATTGTCAGCAGATGCAGCCACATTATTTTTTCTAATTCGAAAAATAATAGATTTTAATTTTTGGAAAATACCTTCAACACCAAAATGTGTTGTTTTTTGTTTTTATTCAGATATCTTCACCCCAAGAAAGTGGTGTTTCATGTTTTTATGTGTTTTAACAAAAATATACATCCCTATTCATCCCTTGCCTTTCCATTTCCTTGTGGTTAAAGTGTCTTGTGTATCAAAAACTGTAGCACAGTAAACATTAGGATAAACTGAAACAGAAGACTATGGCTTCCTGGAATAAAGCTTAGCCATGATATTCTTACCTTGGGCCTGGCATGTTACACTATCTCAGCCTTACCTATGTTACGGATTGTTGTGATAATAAAATAGTGGGGGGGGGGGTAAAGCTATGTATGCTGCCCTGAATACCTTGTAGGAAAGGTGGGATAAAAGTAGAGCTACAATCCTATACATTTTCTCTTAGGAGTAATTCCCATTGAACACAAAGGACTTTTGAGTAGATATGCCTAGATTTGTGCTGTAATAAATAAATTAAGGCAGATGCTGAGCAGACAGGCAAGTACACTAGCAAGCAAATGAGCTGCTAAATCAGAAACATGTTACCTGAGTAGGAGGTATGGGAAAACTGATAGCAGTTTGATGTTACTCCCTATGCAAGAGAGAAGCTGCTTGGTTAGACTTAAGGAGCTTATCTGGAGGCCTGGGGCTTATTGTGCCTGGTAGAGTTCCATTGGCTCTTTGCCTCAACAACCGCCAAGGCAGTGAGTTTCCCTACTTCCATTTCGCGATTAGTATTGGCAGTACGTAAGTGAATGCCAGGCAGTCGCTCCACAATGTGGAAAGTAAGACACTTGTGTATGTCAGAGTGAATTTGGGCTCTGTGGGAAGAGATGTGTGTTTACAAATAACGGAAGAGGCAGCTGCAGCTCAATCAATCTATCTCTGTGGTAAGAAGCGTAGATCTGAGACCTGTATGGATGGGGATGGAGTGAGAGAGAAGCTGTATTTTCCTAGATGCTTAGACGAATACACTGATAGCTTGGATAGGGGTCAGAGAGGCTCACCTGTTGTGGTGCATGGCTTCCGTGGTTGGCATAGCCATGCCCTTCTTTGCCAAAGCTGGGTGATGGTGCACAGGCTGAATCCCTGCTTGAATGAAAACCTGAGAAACGTCAAGTCCCTCTGTGGGCTTGATGCCTAACACCAAGTGAACAAGGGAGTGGCTGTCCAGGTGTCCCGCCTTCATATCTGCAGATGATGCAGATGATCCACAACCTCAGTGGATACAGAAACTGCGGATACAGGGGAACCCTATTAAAAGGTTTAAAAATACCCCCATTTTGCTGATTACTTACCTGCTGTTTTTTGCAGCCTTCCAGAGTCTCTCTGGCTCTTTGCTGACTACAAAATGGAAGCAGGAAATGCTCATAGGCACTCACAGGAAGTGAGGCAGGGGACTGAAAAGAACACAGGGGATACAGGGGAACACCTGTGTTGTCTTGCAAAACAATCAGATAACTCGGAATGGGAGACATTCAATTGCAAATATGACTTTGATTAAGAAATAAGAAGGATCCATCTGGTGTGGTGGTCAAACTGTTGAAATTGGACCAGAAATACTTGGGTTCAAATCCCTGCTTCGCTTACTGTGTGTCTTGGGTCAGTCACAGCATAACTTACCACAAAGGATACCTCATGAGGAAAAAAATAAGTGGGGTTAGCCCTCAAGTACCACATCTGAGCTGCTTGGAGGAAGGGCAGTATATAAATATGAAAAACGAAATACCACCTTGCCTATTCAGGAAATAGACTCAGGTTGGCTTTGGAGACGCATGATGAGATGCAAGATCACAGATAATGTGTTTTTGCTCAGAGTTTTACTTGCACCTGTGCAGAGAGACTTGTTTCATTCTTTGAGAAAACGTATCATATTTTATTTGTTTGATTTTTTTTAGACTGCCAATGGCAACGTGGAAGCAAAAGTGGTATGTTTTTACAGACGTCGAGACATTTCCAACAGCCTCATTATGCTTGCAGACAAACATGCAAGTAAGTTAATTGTGTTATTTAGAAACAAATGGCACACATTTGGCAGCCTTATTAAACTATTATTCTGTGTACAAGCATTGTGTGTGTGTGTGGACAGAAAACCAATAAAACTAATAGGCTATTGTATTTCATGCTCACTTTGTCTAGATTAAAGGTATCCTGTGGCA
Organism: Lerista edwardsae; assembly: GCA_029204185.1. Taxonomy (NCBI): domain Eukaryota; kingdom Metazoa; phylum Chordata; class Lepidosauria; order Squamata; family Scincidae; genus Lerista; species Lerista edwardsae. The sequence continues at coordinate 17,818,591 of JAJKFI010000008.1, forward strand.
TGTAATGGCCAGTTTTCTATAAGGCATTTCTTGGTTTTAAATTTCATCTAAAACTTAAGAATTCAAAACTGCTCAACAGTTTTGAACAATCAAGAAACAGGTTGCAATAATCAAATAATTGGTCACATTTATATTTTTCTTTGCCCGCATATTATAAGAAAAAGGGCATATGTTTTCTTGAAATGGATCTGTTCTTATAAGAACTACCTTCCTATAAGGTTTCACAGTTTCACTCTTCCTCCAATATGTTTTGATAGAATTCCTACCATGTCTATCATATACAGTAGTATATGATAAAGGGCAGAAGATTTAGCCGAGAGGGTTAATGCCTCCGTTTGCCCGAAGATAACAACTAAAGATCTCAAGGTCGTGAGCTCGAGACTCCCGGAAGTCTGTGTGAGCGGCAGACCTTGCAAACTGCGGCTGATTAAAAGCTGAGTTTCAGCTGCCCGTGGGAGGAGTGTGCTGAACGCAGCTGCGTCTCTGGTGAGAGCAGGGAAGCCGTTTATCAGTCAGCAGACGTCAGACGGGTGGCTAAAGAAAGAAGGCTAAATCCAGAAAGAAAGATCTGTTTGAATGTGGTTCTTGAAAGATAGAACATTCTGTAAATTGTAAAAACCTTCGGGTTTGTGAAAAAGTCTGCCTATGTAAACCGCCTTGAGTTGTAATCATTAGAGAAATCTAGTGACTTTAAGAAAGGCGGTATATAAATACATGTATTATTATTATTATTATTATTAGTATGTGGCTGTTAGTGATTTTAGTATTGTTTAACAATAGGAATATGAGGTCCGCAAATATTGAGTAGCGAAAATTTCAGAATAACGCCTACATTTCAGTCATAACACCTATAATTTAACTTTAGGATCTGCACATGGAATTAAGATTCAGTCCATGTTTTCCTGAAGGATACAAAGCCTATATTTAAATGGATAATCAGTGTTTAGTGTGCACTCCACTACTTTTGGTAGTATGTGCATCCCCATTCTAGTATGGGGGTACATACAATTCTAGTATGGGGCACATGCCGCATACACCTGTGAATATGTTGATCTCATGGATAAATCGAGGGCAGGTTTTAAGCCAAAAATCATAGAATTTGCTATGATCCCGGGGCGGAGGAAGGGTGTTGCGACGGGTGGTGGGAGCCAAGGCTCCATTGCGCGGAAAAACCAGTGAGCTTTTTGGCCTGCCCGCCCGCCCCTACGTCTGTATCACTCCAAAATGGAGCAATCTCGGGCACAGGGAAGTGTGGTTGAGCGATGCATGGGGGTGTGGCAATGCACTGGGGGCGTGGTTACATCACCCTGCCCCGGGCGTGCTAGGGGCTCCGTGCGTTTCTGTATGATCCATGGATAAGTCGAGGGTAAAACTTAGGGAGGGTATGAAATTCTTTGAAAATGACTTAGCAGTATTTATTCTGAAGCAGCAACCGACAGCCAACCAAAAAAGGAACCATTTCACTTTCTTCCCAGGTAGCACAGAAATGGAGCTAGTCTCCAAACAGGAAGGAAGTGAGTTAAAGGTGGTTATGGGAGTTGTAGGCTTTTGAGCAATACAGTACAGCACTTCCATAGCAGCAGCCCTCATAATGACTACAATTCCCATAAGCACCTTCACTCTGCCTTTTTGGAGAAAAAGGAAAATGGTTACCGGTTTTTTGATTGCTGTCCGTTGGTGTCTGACAACAGGCACATTTTTCCTACTCCCTTGCTTTCTGCTTCTTAACCCACCCACCCCTCCAGTTGCTGTCTGAAACTTTAACCATATAGACCCGTTTATAAGTCACTCCATGTTTTCAGGGTCACAAATTTTTAGGCATACATTTTTAACTTATACATGAGTGCATAGGGTACTTCATTTATTTGCAACTAGAATTGGATCAAAGTGTTAATAAATTTGCTCTTGGAAAATGTTTGATCTTTTTTTTTTTTTTTTTTTTTAAACCCTAGTACTGTGGTTCCCAAAACCTAGTAACGTGGTTCCATGGTATTCACACTGTGTTTGTGTGGGCAAAGGGTGGGGGATAGTGACACAATTGCCACAATCACACTGCTACCAGGAATGGAAGGGTTATTTAAACTGTGTGAAAAGCAAAACAAAATCAAAACAAAAACCAAACCACTTTGTTTTCATTGCAAAACTGGAAGTGGATTTTTTTTTCTTAACAGTTTGAAGCTGCAGAAGGGGTTGCAGACTCCCCAGACTCTCTGGAGAGCCATAGCGACCCCCAGGTAAATTTTTAAAAAATCGCTTCCTGGCAGCAGTGCGATTATGATTATTGCATTGCTGCCAATTTCTGGGCCATTCCTCTTAAAGGGGAATGATCCTTTTCTGGTTCCCCTTATTGCAACCCACCACTTTGGGAACCACTGTCCTAGTATATGGCTATTGGATCTTTATTTGGCTAGTAGATCTTTAACTTTATTTTATGATATTATTTATTCTACAGTATTTTCCCGGTTTGTTATCCATTGATTATGACAATTGTTTAATCTACGTTTCAGTACAGACAGTTCTCACTTTTCTTGATCCTCTAAGTTTGATGCCTTTAGTCAAGATTTTGACTTGGATGAACTTTGTTGAGTCTTTTTGCTATTGAAGTAATGTTTCTGCTCAATTCTAATTGCTAACATTGGAACAAGGCATTTATTTGAGTAGAATTGAAATCTTATGTGCAAATATTGTGCCAAAAAGAAGGATAGCTTGGATTTAGTCGATTGTTCACATTTTTTTTCTTTGATAAATTTCATTATTTAGAATCCTTTATGCCATAGTGATAGAAATCACCATGGCTTAATATCATACCTATTTCTCCTTACAAGTGTGCACATGTACACCTGTGTGCACACACGTGAATATAGAAAAATGGAATACGTATATCCTTTTTTCCCCTCTCTCTCTCTCTCTCTCTCTCTCTCTCTCTGTGTGTGTGTGTGTGTGTGTGTGTGTGTGTGTAAAAATCATTTTTCTCCCAATTTGTTTCATGAAATAGGTGAAGACATGCTTAATGTCATTTGCGTGGATAGAAACCAAACTGTGGAGAGAGAATTCTCTCCAAAAGGGAGGGAGAGAGGGAGGGGGGGGAGGGAGAGGGAGAGTATTTTCCTGGTTTATTACATCTCAGTTCTGTGGCTTGTTCAAACCTAGAACTGTGCCTTAACCCTAATTTTTTTTTTTTGAAAAACAGACAATTAAGCTAGCATTTGAAAACAGAGTTGATATTAAGGCCGTTAAGAAAAAAGTTCACAAAACAGTTACATAGCTAAACACATGTGTTTATATAAATGGTTCCCTGCCCAAAAGGGCAGAGAAAATGGAACCAAAGACCTCCTGGAAAAGATACTGGGCTAAAATGACAGGGGATAGTTGCCCTTCCTCTGCACATACACCACTATAAAAACTACCTCTTTGCCCACTTAGTAGGGATCAACCTTGTTTCAAATGGTGATTTTTTTTTCATGGTTTATGAACTGCAGTTATAGGGTCAGATTCAGCAGCCCTTCCCTGTCATATTCAGGGCAGGTCTAAGACTGCCTGAGTCGCCTGCCAAATGCTCCCGCCCCCACCTAGTAACATGCCAAACTCTTTTCCAGTTTGGTCCATTGTTCAGATTCAGCATTCTCCTCCCTTCCACATTTCCTCTTCCTCTCTGTGCACCCTCTTCCTTTTAACATTCCAGGAAGTGGGAGGAGGAGGACCAGTGGAAGAGTGTAGGTGGAAAGAGATGGGTTCATCCCACCAATGTGCTTCCTGAGCTTCAGTTGGTGTAATGGATAGGCCAGTCCTGATTGTATTCCCCAGCATATGGTTTTTCAGCATAGGTGTGGTGGATGGGAGATGGTATGGAATCCGACGTAGCCTGTTTTGAACTTCCTGAGGTAACTAGGTCGTAAATTAAATATACAATTCCCTTTTGAAATTTGATATTGCTGTAAGAGTTCTTTTCAAATGAAGGGTGGTCATTTGAAAAGTGTGCTTTACTGTTTTGATGAAGACATGCCATGCTTTCTTCTTCCCTGAGGGATGCTGACAATAAAGGAGCAGTATAGTAATAGAGTTCCATTGTTTGACACAGTAGCCATTTCTCCCTTTGTGACGGACACTGTATAATTAGTGGTTGACTCCAGTGCATATGCGTCTCATTAACCAGATTAGTGTCAACTCCTGTGCTGAGCAAAACTGTTCCTTGTCATGAATGCACAATAGGCATATTTGCTGAAGTGTTTGTTACTGGGCTAAGGATATTAATTAAATTTTGGAAAGTGAATTTGTCATAGAAAGGATATTTTTCTACAGACCTCCAGCCTATACACATAAGCTTGTTTATTCTGTGCAGTTATGTGTTTTTAGATGCCTTGAAAATGCTGTTCTTAAGTGGTGTTCTGTGAGCATCTGTGAAATTAGCAAGTACAAATTGAGCCTAATTATCCATGGATTTTTAATCTGTGGATTATGCTCAATGCGGGTCCCCTGGACCCACGTTGAGCCAAATTTGGCTCATCCTGGAGTCTCCAAGGAGCTGTGCTGGGCTCCAGTTGCTTCTGGAGGCTCTTCTGAGGACATGGGTGGACATTTGCTGCCCCGGCGTGCTTCAGAAAGCCCCCTGGATCCGACTGGAGCAGTTCTCCAGTCAGGTTTGGAAGGTGGGGGGGGGCAAGATCTGTGGGTTTAATTACCCACTGATTTTTTTTTATCCACAAAGGTTGTATAAAAGAACTCTGGCTTCCTCTTATATGTAGAAATATATGGCTTTTATAGGCACGTTGCTCTCATCCAAAAAAAACCCACTTCTTGGCTCCTCGCTTCTCCTGGACTGAGCTCCAAGCTATTGCTAGCACTTGAGCCGGCCAGGGGGAGGACCTCAATGTGGCTTGCTGCCGTGCTCCACGGACCAGGGACGGGAGGCCCCTACACGTGCCTCCCGATCTCCCTCCAGGGCACAGGCAGTGGCAGCAAACACAGACCCGCAGCGCAGCCCCGAGGCCCCAACACGTGCCTCCTGGTCGCTTACCTTCGGCTGCCGCTCTGCCGCCACAGTACCTGCCCGGTTTGCCAGGAGGATTGGCAACCTTTCCGGGAGGCCCCCAATTTGCGCCTCCCGGCTTTTTACCCCGCAGCGCCGCAGTGGCAGCAAGCACTAGGAAGCGCTGTTAGGTGGGAGGCCCCAGCATGCGGCTCCCCGGTTCCCCCCCCCACCTCTGGTGCATCACTTCCGGGCCAGCTGACCCAGGCTCAAACAGTGGGGAGAGGCTGACAAGGGGGAGATGCATTGTTGCGGGAGGCCCTGGATCACACCTCCCATGCTTTTTCCTCCGTTTGGCTGCACAGCGGCGACGTGTGCGAGCATTCCAGGAGCCCCTAACACAGGAGGCCTTGTCGCGCCGCCAGTGCAAAGTCCTCCGTTACAGCTGTAAGGCCTTTCTCCCACCAAAAGTCGGCAGGGCCCCAGTGCCCCCCATTGCCTCCGTGGCGGCCTGCATGCACCATGTTTGGCCTACCCACGTTGCATGCCCCTCCCTACAGCGGCGAGCGGCGGAACAAGTAAAGTCCTGTTGTGGGTGTTTGTGGTTGCCTTTCTGTTCCTCCCTGCAACCGGAAAAATCAACCTGACCATGACTGACCCGGCAGAATCCATGGGTAAGACCTCCCAGGACCAGCCTGCTGATCATGCAAGCCCTGAGGGTTCAGGCCAACAAGTTTCCACCCAGGGGCCCCAGCAGGAAGGCTTTGTCCTCCAGTCCCAGGCCCAGCTGGAGGATCTGGTCAGAAGAGTCCAAGGCCACCTCTAAGGGACAGCAGCGACAGCCCAAGCAAAGGGGAAAAAGAACAGGAAGCGCACTCCATCACCCACTTCCAGTTATTCTGCCTCGGACTCCAGCAGCCCCGAGAGGAAATGGCCCCCTAAGAAATCCAAGAAGCAGGGCCACAGGCAAAAGCCTCGCAGGTCAGGGCCACGAGGCAGCACCAGGACAAAACACAAGGCGTCTGCCTTTTCTGATTCCTCGCAATCAGAGACCCCGGAGTCTTCTGAAAGCTCCAGGGAGGAAGGGGAGCTCTCGGGCGAGCAGGACATAGATGAAGAAGAGAACAGTGACAGGCTCTTCCCAGCCGAGATGTTTCCTCGGCTCCTCCACAAGGCGATACAGACCTTAAAGCTTAACCAGGCTTCCGGGGACCCGGAGGCACAGCCTGAGAAGCCCACAGCCTGTTTTTTCTCCCCTAGGGGGACTTCCAAGCTCGCTCTGGTACCTTTTCCATAACCATTTAAGACAGTGATGGAATCTGAGTGGAAAACTCCTAACAGAACCAGGCGCCTTCCACGAGTGGTCAGCAAGCTTTACAATCTGCCTGAGGACGTTTCATCCTTGCTTAAGGTACCCAGGACACTTTTTCAACCAGTGTCAGCCCTCTCCTTGGCCGCGGTTCTCCCATCAGAAGGTGAAGGGGGGCCCAAGGACCCTGGCAACAGGAGAGTGGAAGGGCCCCTCAAGAGGGACTTCGAGGCCTCAGCTCTGGTCCTAAAAGCCTCTGCTGCTAATTCTGTCATGGCCAGAGGCATCCTGGCCTGGGTGGAGGATTTGGTAAAGACTGACCGCAAGCTGTCCAGCTCTGCCACAATACCCTTAAGAAGATATCCCTAGCAGCGGCGTTCACGGCTGACTCGTCCCTAGATGCGATACAGTTCAGCGCCAAGGCTCTGGCAGCTAACATGGTGGTGAGGCGCAACATATGGCTCCGCCAGTGGGAGGTAGACCGGGGCTCCTAATCCAGACTGGTCTCAGTACCCTTCTCAGGTTTCAAGCTGTTCGGCCAGGCCTTGGACCCTCTCCTCATTGAGAGCCGTGACAAGCACAAAGGGCTCCCCACAGCCCGGAAGGAACAGAGCGGGGCAGAGGTGCCTCATCACCTTCCTTTCGTGGACAAAGAAGAAGTTTTCAGTGGAGAGAGGGCAACCAGCGCAAGGGCCATTGGAATAAGTCCAGATTCTTTCCAAGAGGCAGACCCCAGGTGGCAACATCTCCAACTCCACCAGGGCGAACAAGTCTCTGCGACCGTCCTGACGCCAGAGCACAGAGCCACATCCCAATAGGGGGCCGTCTCCAACACTTTGCGGATCAGTGGACGCAAGTCACCACAGATTCCTGGGTGCTGGAGACTGTGTCCAAGGGGTACTCCCTGGAGTTCCAAAACAAGCAGCAGAACCATTTCTGGAGTGTCCCCATCTCCAGAGACGGGGTCAAACACCAGAAAATGATCAACGCCATTCAACATCTGTTAGACATCAGGGCGATAGAGACCGTTCTGCGCAGCCAGAGGGGCCAGGGAGTGTACTTGGTATTCTTCCTGGTCCCAAAGAGGAACGGCGATGGCCGTGCCATCTTGGATCTGAAGTGGCTTAATCATTTCCTAGCCAAGCGCAAGTTCTGGATGGAAACGTGGAAGTCGATTGTAGTTGCCCTGGAGGAAGGGGACTTCCTAGCCTCCATAGACCTCTCTGAAGCCTACCTTCATGTCCCGATCCTTCCCTCCCATCGCCACTTCCTCAGATTTTGTTATGGATCCAGCCATTTCTAATAACGTGCCCGCCGCTTTGGCCTGACAGCTGCTCCCAGGGTCTTCACAAAAATACTAGTGGCCCTGGTGGTCCACCTGCGGATGCAGGGAGTCTTCCTGTACCCGTACCGCGACGATCTGTTGATCAGGGCCCCCACAGTGAAGCGGGCCAGGCGGGATGTGCAGCTGACAGTCAGGACTCTCCAACAGGTCGGTTTTGTAGTAAACAAGGCGAAGAGCTTGATGCCTGGAGCATCTCGGCTTGTTGCTGGACACAGAGACGGCTACCCTCTCCCTCTTGGAAGAGCGACAGGGCAAACTACTGTGCCTATTGCACCAGGTCATAGGAGAGACATCCACGGATGTCATGTTGCTGGCAAGACTGATGGGCATGATAGTCTCCTGCATGGACATAGTGAGATGGGCACGCCTTCATTTCAGAGTGCTGCAGAACTTCCTGGTACCTAACCAGGGTCTCATAGAGAGATTCCGACATCGGAAGCTTTCTTTGCCAGACAGAATGCTATCCCCAACCTTGACAGGGTGCCATTGTTTTCTCCTCCCTACCTCCTGTCCTCATAGATCTGTAGAATACGTGAATACAGTAAATGTATAGGTAGGATTAATTGTGGGATGTTTTCCCCACCAAAATGTTGTCTTGCTTCCAATAAGTTGGGTGGTTTCTGTATTCGTGTTGCAGGCAACTGCACTCAAGGGAATCTTTCCCATGAGGCTAACTAAGGTTGCATGGTTCTGATCCCCAAATGCAGACACCCACTCAAAATATAACTGCTTCTTCCTTCATCTACTGTAGGGAGCAGGCAGATACCTTCCTAGTTTTTCATGTTGATGGACATCTATGCCATGCAACAGCCTAGGTTATGCTCATCTGAACTCATGGATCCAGGGGTCTCCAAACTACAGCCCAAGGGCCAGATCCAACCTGCCACACTATTTTATCTGGCCCACAGCAACTTCTTTTTTGTCAGAGTATTTACTAATATTTTACATTTTTGCCCTTATGTCATTTCTCAGTTTAAGCATGGCATTGTTTCTTTGTAATTCTCACATTTTGTTCCAAATCATATCATGCTGATTACAAAAAACCCAAATAAAATGTATTCATTTATTTAAATTTCATTCATTCATTTATGAAACTAATTGTTTTCGCTCTGCAAAAATGTGTGAAATATATTTATTTATTTATTTATTTATTAATAGATTTTTACCCCGCCTTTTGTGCCCGAAGGCACCCAAGGCGGCATTACAAAATATATATATTAAAAAATACAACATAACAATTAACATTAAAAACAGTTAAAACAGTATTAAACAACAATAGCAAAAAATAAAAAACCACAAACAATTTAAAATAGTTTAAAAAACAAAACAAAAAACAAAAAACAAACCCTGTGAATCATAATAACCAGCCGGTCAACCTGTCAGCAGTTAAAAGCTTTTTGAAATAAAAAGGTCTTCAGCCCCCGCCGAAATGTAAACAAAGAGGGAGCAGTTCTCAATTCTAGGGGAAGGGTGTTCCAAAGTTGGGGGGCCACCACCGAGAAGGCCCTCTTCCTGGCCGCCACCCCTCTCACTTCTCCTGGCGGCGGCACAGTCAAAAGGGCCCCCCC
>JAJKFI010000008.1:17827788-17850983 GCA_029204185.1 Lerista edwardsae
ATGGAAGGAGGCGGTCCCTCAAATACCCCGGACCCGAGCCGTAAAGGGCTTTAAAGGTCAAGACTAGCACTTTGAATTGGGCCCGGAACAGAACCGGCAGCCAGTGTAGTCGCCGAAGCAACGGCTCGACAGAGTCAAACCGACGTGCCCCAGCAACCACCCGAGCCGCCGCGTTCTGTACTAGTTGTAATTTCCGGACCGTCTTCAAAGGCAGCCCCACGTAGAGCGCATTGCAATAATCTAATCTAGATGTCACTAGGGCGTGGGTCACTGTGGCCAGGTCCGCACAGCTCAGGTACGGCCGCAGCTGGCGGATCAGCCGAAGCTGAGCAAAGGCTCCCCTGGCCACAGCCGCCACCTGGGACTCCAGGTGTAGCTGTGAATCCAGGAGAACCCCCAAGCTGCGAACCTGCTCCTTCAGAGGAAGTGCAACCCCATTCAGAGCAGGACGATAATCCAATACCCGAGCTGTGGATTTCCGAACCAAAAGCACCTCTGTCTTATCCGGATTTAATTTCAGCTTGTTCGCCCGCATCCAGCCCCCAACGGCCTCCAGACAGCGATTCAGGACCTCAACCGCCTCCTCAGAATCAGGGGGAAAGGAGAGATAAAGTTGGGTGTCATCAGCATATTGATGGCACCCCACTCCAAATCCCCGGATGACCTCTCCCAGCGGTTTCATGTAGATGTTAAACAGCATGGGGGATAAGATGGAACCTTGCGGCACCCCAAACCTGAGAGGTCGGGGTGCCGAACAAGCGTCCCCCAGCACCACCTTCTGGGATCTGTCAGTCAGGAAGGAGCGGAACCACTTCAAAACAGTGCCTCCAAGCCCCAACCCGGCCAGCCGACCCAGAAGGACACCATGGTCGATGGTGTCGAAAGCCGCCGAGAGGTCCAGCAGGACTAACAGGGTCGCACTTCCCCCGTCCATCCCCCGGCGAAGGTCATCCACCAAGGCGGTCTCCGTCCCGAACCCCGGCCTGAAGCCAGATTGGAATGGGTCCAGATAATCCATTTCCTCCAGAACCCTCTGAAGCTGGGACGCCACCACCCGCTCAATCACCTTGCCCAGAAATGGGATATTAGAGACTGGCCGAAAGTTGTTTAAATTTGTGGGATCCAGGGAGGGCTTCTTCAGGAGAGGGCGAACCATCGCCTGCTTCAAAGCAGGCGGGAGCACCCCCTCCTTCAGAGATGAGTTCACCACCCTCCCCGTCCACTCGGCCAGCCCTCCCCGGGCAGCTCTAATTAGCCATGCCGGGCAAGGGTCAAGCGGGCAAGCAGCAGGTCTCACACTCCAGAGAATCCTGTCCACATTCTCAGGCTCTACAAGCTGAAAAGAATCCCAAATTGGAGGATAGACAGGTTCCCCAGGGACATCACTAGATATGCCCACAGCGGCGTCCAAGTCATGCCGGATCTGATCGACCTTATCTGTAAAGTATTTAGCGAACTCGTCACAGCGAGCCCTCGTGTGCTCCTCCCTACCAGTAAGGGGGGCAAGATGTAGATAACTGCGGACCACACGGAAAAGCTCAGCCGGACGGTTCTCTGCAGATGCAATGGTGGCAGAGAGGTGTGCCCTCTTAGCCGCCACCACTGCTCTGGAATAAGCTTTTAATTGGGCCCTAGCCCGTGTCCGGTCAGATTCGGCACGAGTCTTTCGCCACCGACGCTCTAGTCGTCTGCTCTGCCGCTTCATCGTTCGCAGCTCCTCAGAAAACCAAGGAGCCGCTCTGATTCTGCAACTGGGCAGCGGACGCTCAGGAGCGATCTCATCCAGGGCCCTGGCCATCTCCGTATTCCAGAGGTCGACCAGGGCACCGGGTGGATCACCAACTCTGGCAACAGGAAAGTCCCCCAGAGCCCTCAGGAATCCATCTGGATCCATCAGCCTCCGAGGGCGGATCATAAAATGTGATCCCCCGCCATTGCAGAGGTGAGAAGCCGCGACAAGCCTAAATCCCACCAGACAGTGATCTGTCCATGACAAAGGAGTGATCTTAATCTCCTCCACCTCCAGATCACCATCAACCTGCCCCGCAGTAAACACCAGGTCCAGCGTGTGTCCCGCATCATGCGTAGGGGCAGATATTCTTTGAGACAGACCCATGGTTGCCATGGAGGCCATGAAATCCTGAGCCGCAGGTGTTCCCGGGGCCTCGGCATGGACATTGAAGTCCCCCAACACCAAAAGGCGGGGGGACTCCAACACCACGCTCGAGACCAGCTCCGTCAGCTCAGGCAGGGAGACTGCTGGGCAGCAAGGCGGGCGGTACACCAGCAGGATCCCTGTTCTGTCTCGCCCCTCCAACACAACGCGGAGGCACTCAAACCCGGTGGACTGCTGAACAGGGTATCTGGTGAGACGGATGGAATGTGGTTCTTGTACTGTATATCCATTGTACGGATATACAATGTGGTTCTTGTACTGAAAAGTTTGGAGACCTTTTGTTCTAGTCATTCCTGGCACTACTTTTCAGTTTCTTGTGGACAGCACCTGACCTTTGGTTGAGTTCCTAAGATAACAAAATGCATCCTGCGGCATTTCGCAAAGCATAAATGAGATGGTTTCTTTAGCTTACCTTATATCATACGGCCCTTACCTCGCACCTCGGATGATATTGTGGGTGGCATCTAGTTTCACTATAGAGAAGAGAGTGAGCCTTTTATTCTTCATTAGAGTTTAAAGCTGGGCTAATTAAATGAGCGAGAAGACTGATATATAGAAAATCTGTGTGTCTTATTAAACCTGAAATATATAAAAAAATGCTGAGGAACTTTGAAAAAATGCATCTGGAAACACTTAAAAAGCCAGCTAATGAGCTATAGAAATAGTTCATAGCATGATAGTAATTTATAAGCTAGCATTTATGAATTGTAGAGATAGTTGGTTAGAAGTACTGGAAAGGAAAGAATAATCTATTTTTTTATTTCAATTAAAATGGCACTTCCTGTTTTTTCCTTTTAATTACTGCCGTCAGATTGGTTTATAAGATCCCTTTTCACATGCAGGTATCTTCTGCACCCAGTAGGGCTGCTTTATACCTTCCACGACAGTGGTACTCAAGAGGAATGGAACTGAATTAAAAAAATGTTCTTCTGCTTGTGCAAGAACATGTGCAGTGTTTTATAGAAGCATGAGAAATATTAGAGACTTCCCCTATAGTAGCACTGTATTAACTCTTGTTAGTGCTTGTGCAAATGTTTGTGGAATAACGCTAGTAGCTATTTTCATTTACCTTACTGTTCTTTGGAGCCAGCCCTTTTTCACACACACATATGCTTCCCTTAATAGTTTGGAAGTGTTCGGGATCTTTAACCATTGATCATGCCACACCTGCTCTGTGAATTGACACTTAAGGGGTTAATAGAAAAGGCAGGAGTCAAGAGTAATGAAAATGAGGTTTACTGTTAGATTATAATATTTGAGGTGGGGAAAAGCAATAAGAAACCAAGCAGGAGCCACCGATCAGTGTGCCTTCAGTTCAACTACCAGAGGCTATGTAAAAGTATCCATGAAATTTAATAAGTAGAAGCAGGAGCGAGAGGGAGAAAATGTGATGTTTTGAAACAGAAAATAGAGAAACCGCTCCTTTTGTGATCTAAAAGAGGTGGGTGGTAGAGCCTAAAGAAGAGCATATGGAAATGAAGTGGTTCCTCCAAGAGGCCGGCAAATTTTAGGTAGGAGGAGGTTTGGAGCTTCTCAAGGAAGCCTGAACCTGCGGTCACAATAAGAGAGATTAAATAGTACAGATCTAAAATACCTTTCCTAGCATCTGCTCATTGGCATGGTCACCAGCATGGTCCAGTCCTGTTGACTCTGCAGAGCAGGAATCTTATCTAAACTCAAGTGAAACCATAGTACAAATTGTTTCTCCAAACCAGACCAACTATAGTAAATTTAAATGGATGGTACTGGTTCTGACTGGCTCAGGCTGCAATCCTATACATACTGAACATAATGGGACTTCTGAGTAGGCATGAAGTCCCATAGGATTGCGCTATTAGCCTTACTTCTTGTAATATTACTTTTAAAGAGAATTTTTCAATCTCCCAATTTCCTTATCAACTCTGCCAGGGGGCTTACAGTGAGGGAAAAAACTATTTGATCCCCTGCTGATTTTGTATGTTTGCCCACTGACAAAGAAATGATCAGTCCATAATTGTAATGTTAAGTTTATTGTAACAGTGAGAGACAATCCAGGAAAATGCATTTCAAAAAAGTTATGAGTTGATGTGCATTTCAATGAGTGAAATAAGTATTCCATCCCCTATCAATCAGCAAGTCTTCTAGCTCCCAGGTATCTTTTACTGTAGCCAGGTAACGAGTTGAGATTAGGAGCACCCTCTTAAAGGGAGTTCTGTAGTCCATGGGGTTTTCTTGGCAAGGGTACTGGAGTGTGTAGCCATTTCCTTCTCCAGTGGACCACATTTAGGCTGTGAGAGCTGGACCATAAGGAAGGTGGAGTGCCGAAGAATAGATGCTTTTGAATTATGATGTTGGAGCAGACTCTTGAGAGTCCCCTGGACTGCAAGGAGATCCAATCGGTCAATCCTCCAGGAAGTCAAGCCTGATTGCTCCCAGGAAGGACAAATACTGAAGCTCAAATACTTTGGCCACCTCATGAGAAAAGAGGACTCTTTAGAAAAGACCCCCATGCTGGGAAAGATTGAAGGCAAAAGGAGAAGGGGGCGGCAGAGGATGAGATGGTTAGATAGTGTCACTGAAGCAATGAACATGAAATTGGGCGAACTCCAGAAGCTAGTGGAAGACAAGGAGGTCTGGCATGCTGTGGTCCATGGGATTGCAAAAAGTTGTACATGACTTAGCGACTGAACAACAACTACTTAAAGAAAGTGCTCCTAATTTCAGTTTGTTACCTGTATAAAAGACACCTGTCCACAAAAGCAATCAATCAAATACCTAACTCTCCACCATGGCCAAGATGAAAGAGCTGTCCAAGGCTGTCAGGGACAAGCTTGTTGACCTATGGCCAGTGAACATCTGAATGATTCAGAGGAGAACTGGGTGAAGGTGTTGTGGTCAGATGAGACCAAAATTGAGCTCTTTGGCATCAATTCAACTTGCCATGTTTGGAGGAGGAGGAATGCTGTCTATGACCCCAAGAACACCATCCCCAGCGTCAAACATGGAGGAAACATTATGCTTTGGGGATGTTTTTCTGCTAAGGGGACAGGACAACTTCACCACAGCAAAGGGATGATGGACGGGTCAAACCTTGGGTGAGAACCTCCTTCCCTCAGCCAGGGCATTGAAAATGGGTCGTGTATGGGTATTCCAGCATGACAATGACCCAAAACACACGGCCAAGGCAACAAAGGAGTGGCTCAAGAAGAAGCACATTAAGGTCCCGGAGTGGCCTAGCCAATCTCCAGAATCCCATAGAAAAATCTGTGGAGGGAGCTGAAGGTTTGAGCTGCTAAATGTCAGCCTTGAAACCTTAATGACTTGGAGAGCCTCTGCAAAGAGGGGCCAAAATCCCTCCTGAGATGTCTGCAAACCTGGTGGCCAACTGCAAGAAACGTCTGGCCTCTGTGATTGCCAACCAAGGTTTTGCCACAAAGTACTAAATTATGTTTTGCGAAGGAGTCAAATACTTATTTCACTCATTGAAATGCACATCAATTTATAACTTTTTTGAAATACGTTTTTCTGGATTGTTCTGTTGTTATTCTCTCTCTCACTGATACAATAAACCTACCATTACAATTATGATCATTTCTTAGTCAGTGGGCAAAAGTACAAAATCAGCAGGGGATCAAATAGTTTTCCCCCTCACTGTACCTAATAGAATTTAGAATTGAGAGCTGGGAATGTCTGGAACTTGATTATTTATCCATTCGGGTGACTTTAATCTCTCATAAGGAAAGCCTTGCTGGATCAGGCGAAGGGCCCATCTACTCCAGCTTCCTGTATCCTGCAGTAGCCCACCAGGTGCCTCAGGGAGCATATTCTCTCTTTCACTTGCTGGATGTTCATCTTTGTATCTGTTTTGATAGTGTTGAGCCACCATGTTCTTTTTCTGCCTCTTCTTCTTGCTGGAATAATTAATTTTCATGGTGTTTCATGCAGCGATGGGAAGGGGAAATTAAAAAAATGTCCTGGTAAGCCATACCTATGCTTCATTCTCTTCTGTATTAACCCTGGGCAGTAATGGGATCTGGGGATTGACTACAGGAACGCTGGGCGGGACTTACGTGTGATTGGCAGCCCGCCCGTTTCGTTCCTTTGGCTGCCCGCCGGCCGCGCGGGCTTCTCCTGGGGAGCGCGCCCCATCGCTGCTCGTCTGATCACCCGGCGCGCCCCCCACCCGTTCCCCCCGGCGAGCCGGCACCCCTCCGAGGCCAGGGCGGGCGGCGGACCAAACGGATGGGCAGCCAATGACGCGTAAGTCCCGCCGAAGTCCCGCCCAGCGTTCCTGTAGTCAATCCCCAGATCCCATTACTGACCCTGGGCAAAGGACATGTATCCAATACCCACTCTTAAAGTAGGAGAGGCAGTAACACCCATTATATATAATTTTTCTAGGAACCTGGCTATTTGAAGGATCACCTGCTTCCACATGACCCTGTCTGAACTCTCCATCCTCCATCTAAGGCCGCCTTCTTGGCTCCCTTGCCATCTGAGGTCAGGCGGGTGGAGACTGGTGAGCGGGCCTTTTCTGTTGTGGCATCCTTTATGTTGGTATTCATTCCTTAGAGTTGCTTACCTGGCACCATCTTTAATGGCTATCCAGTGCTTGCTGAAAGCTTGTTATATCCTTGATGTTCAGCGTGTTCTGAGTCACTTGTTCAATATGATTTGTACAATTCTGCTGGATTTGTTGTTGTTGCTGTTTTGTAACTTGTTTCTGTGAAGATTTATTGTAATCTTCACCATATTAACTTGGGAGCATTATAGTGAAGGCAACCTATATATTGTTTAAATATAAAATTTTGGAATTAAATACTGGGCATACAGGTGAAATCTCAATGAAATTTTTGAATTTTTTTCTGTTCCGTCAGCTAATTAGCCCAAAAACTTTGTACTTATGTGCGAAACTGCATTTCATTCAGTTAGAGCTGTAGACAGCTTCATCCTGAGCGAGATGGATTGCCTTGATTGGCAGTGGCTCTCCAGAGCTCTGCTGCCTGAAATTATTTTTGATGGGAAATGCTGGGGATTGAAACTGTCAACTTTAGCATTCTGACCAAATGCTCTGCTACTGAGCTATGACCATAGGAAGCTGCTTTATACCTAGCCAGGCATTGGTCCATCTAGCTTAATATGGGGGTCCCTGTTTTAAAACTCCCCATTTCATATTTCCCTGTGTTTAAATGCTCAATGTTTGGGTGAGCTAGACATAAAAAAAAATCCCGAGCTTGTATCCTTTACTGTTGTAGCCCCACTTGCATTTCTTCTTTCTCCTCCTAGCTATTAAAGGGGCATCCTTAATATTTAGATGTTTCCCATCTTCTTTCTCTTCCCCACATCCCCCATTCTCTTAAAGGGACATCAGTATTTATTACAGTACAGTATTGCCACTGCTGGCATTTTAATTGTCATTATATTAATTGAAATAATGTGGAAGAGTAGCCACTTTGCCCACTTCACTTACCTCTCTTCCTTGGCATCCATTGCTGCTGTCACTACTTCCTTTAATTGTCACATGTAGATTCACTCTTGGCAATTTTTTTTGTTCCTCCCTATCTCTATCTCTTGCTTAGTTCTTGCAACCTGTTCTTGCTTCATCGCTTCCAACAACTGTAGGTGATCATGGCTCTTGGACAATGAAAAGGTCTTTTTTTCCTTGCACTTCCAAGAGGTACCCCTTTTCAGTGATTTGAACTTGGATAACAGGGAGCTATCGTCTGCATGCTCAGTGAGGTGGTAAACCTGTCCTGGGATTTTACCACTTCAACTGCAAATGTGGTGTCACATAGTTGAATGTTTCTGTATATATAAAAATCCCTCTACATAGAAAAACGTCTGTCAGGGAGGAAGGTTCCTGCCTAGCCTTCTTTCTAGCTTGCTAATATCCCCTGTGCAGGATTCCCCCTCCTCCTTATATTGAGTATTTGGTAGTTTTGAAGTGGCACACAGTTAGTATGTGAACAGGGCTTGAGATTTTTATTTATTTAATCAATGTATACTGTATTTCAAATACAAATTTTCAAGGGCAATTTGCATTCAGCTACAAAATAGCAAAACAAACACCACAATATAGTAAAACAGGTAGAAGCAGGACTAAACAAAGTCAAGGACTAAACAAACGCTTAAGAAAATAGGAAAAAAAAACTTTGTCAGTTAACAAAGACCACATTAGGCTTTTTCCCTGGAGGGAACATTCCACAGCATAAATGCAAGGACTTCTGGGGTGGTAGGAGAGTTGCAGGTGGAGAAGCGGAACGGGCCAATACGTTTAACATTATTTTGCAACGAAAATCTGGCTCAGTATCAAAAATGGGAATTACTGGTTGTTTCGTTGTGAATATTAACGTGTTTTGTTATTTTAGTTTAAACAACTTTGAATAATGATAGAGGAGTGATTAGTAAGTTATATATAGAGGCATGCCACGGTATCTGCTGGGGTTCCGTTCCGGACACTTCACCCCCCGTGGATATCTGAAACCATGAATACTTGGGTTGCCTTTTTAAAGATGGAAGGGGACATCAATGGTTTTGCTGCAACAAGGTAAAAAAAAAAGATTTGTTTAATGTTCCCCTATCATTTTAATAGGCATCCCAGTATCCATGGATAACTGAAACCATGGATACGAAATCGGTGGATACTAGGGCACATCTTTATAGCAAAGTCTGATTGTATTTTTGTTAAAGGGATTGATCTTTTCAGAGCTGAGCTGTGAATGAGATTCTCTGGTTTTTACCGTGTAAGGCACTATTGCAAGTTGGATTTTTTTAAAAAAAGTATTTTTCTGAAAAGATTAAATTTGGTTGCTAGAAGGAACATTGTGTCCACTTGTTTTATAGAAATGAAAGAAGCAATTCCATTAAAGCAAGCTATAAGTTTCATAGCGAAAACAAATTGTTTGTATAAATCTGCCAGTACCTGTGATCCAGAAGATAATGTCAGTCTCTCTTTCTTCCTTTGTGCAGAAGAAGTTGAAGAAGAATCTGAAACTCCCAAAGAGATAGATTTGACTGATAAACAGAAACATCAGCTGAAACACAGAGAATTATTTTTGTCTCGCCAGTATGAGTCCCTTCCTGCAACACACATCAGGTAAGATACTATTGAAAAAGCAATGGAATTGTGCATAAATCTACCCAGTAGTTTTTCAACATTTGCTTTCCTTATTTCCTCCCTTTTGTATGTGTATCTTGTTGGTGGTATACAATGCTAGTGTGAAATTTGGATTGATTTTATTTAGAACAATTATTGGTTGTTTTGCAGCATTAAGTGGTTATAATGGCACTTTCTCCATATGGAACCTATATTTCCAGAAGTGGATTGCTGAATATTTTAATAATGTAGATTTTAGATAATTTCATAGATAATTTCATCAACTGCGGTTGTTTGGAAGTATCACGCAGACATCTATAACTTGGGGAGCTAATGTATTAGTTTTTAAGGTGCATAACACTGTTTTGAACTGGATCAGAAAAAACACAGATACTCTTCTTGAACAGTGATTTTCAACCACTGTGGCATGGCACATTGATGTGCCATGAATAGTCTGCAGGTATGCTGAGGTATGATTGCTTCCTGGAAGGGCAAATACTGAAGCTGAAGCTCAAATACTTTGGCTACCTCATGAGAACTCTTTAGAAAAGACCCTCATGCTGGGAAAGATTGAAGGCAAAAGGAGAAAGGGGTGGCAGAGGATGAGATGGTTAGATAGTGTCACCGAAGCAATGAACATGAAATTGGGTGAACTCTGGAAGTTAGTGGAGGATAGGGAGGCCTGGCATGCTGTGGTCCATGGGGTCACAGAGAGTCAGGACTTAGTACCTGAACAACAACATGCTGAGGGAGTTGGGGGGAGGGTCATTTATTAGTAGTGCAATTGGGGGATGTGATACCCCCACCTCTGCCTTCAGTGTGGTGTGCCATGTTAACCATCAAAACACTGATGGTGTGCCTTGACAATTTTAGCATCTTGTCAGTGTGCCATGAGATAAAGATGAAAAAGGTTGAAAATAGTTTCTCTAGAAGTTGCATTATTTTTGCAGAGTGATGTCTCTGTGTTGCTTCTGCAACATCCCAAGTTCTGAAAAGCATCTTTTAGCATGGCATAGGGAAAACTACTGTTTGGAAAAGGAATTGCAAAGTTTTGTTGTGTGGGATCCACCAGGGTTTTTTTTGATAGATTGAGACAATTATGTGGACGATTAAACAGCATGCACTGTGAGTTTAATTGTTGGAGCTTTGGAGTTATGCTGTTGGTAGAAGTTAGTCTGAACACAAACTGAAAGGAAGTTAGGAATTGTTACATGTTGCATTATATTAATACCTAGACTATCCTGGAAAGCAGCATTTTTCTTAACTGCTTTCTCTTACCTTGAGATGAGATGGAGGGGTGAAGTTGTAACTTTTGTTTAGTGCTGAGCACCCTGCGAATACATGAGATTATGAAAGTTTGTGCTTTTTTTTTACTGTGTTCAGTAAAAACATCAACAATTTACTTGAAAGTGTTCAGCAATATTTCACTTCTGTACAGTTTGCATTCCTGCTTCAGTGTGGATTCCTCTTTGTTTTGTCCCATTCCTAAGCTAAGAAGAGAACTAATTATAGTGATAAGGAAGGGTGGGTGAAACATTTTACGTTTTTTGTCCAGGAGAACAGAACTAATTTGGCTTCTAAACTGTTTGCACAAAGGCCTGAAGACCTTCTTATTTCAAAGAGGTTTTGATACACTGTCATCTCACAGAGTATAAAGATTGTAGACAGGCGCACACTTTTTCAGACATTTATTGTTTTTTGACTGTTTTTATGCACCTCCTGCTTGGCTTTAATATGCTTTATTATTGTGTATTTTATGTGTATTTGTGTATTTTGTCTATATTTATGTGTTTTTAACTGGTTGTTAGCCTCCTTGAGTGCTCTTTAGGGAGAAAGACGGAATACAAACTTAATAAATAAATAATTAGTGGTTCATGAAACTATTTCTTAGAATTTATTCTCAGTGTTCAAAAACAGGCTATCCTTTCCACTAATAATTTGTTTATAAAGCATCCCCCTTATCTTACGGTCCCATATATTTGGTTCTCAAATCCCCCCTCGTGCTCATAACTCGCCTGTCTTCAGTTGCAAATGCTTTTTCAAAAGGGAGTGTTTTCTTCCTTTAGCGTTGGAACACTTTGAAAATGAAAGCAAACAGCAAGAACCTAGATTCATAGCTGCTAGAGCAGCGGTTCTCAACCTGGGGGTCCCGACCCCTTTGGGGGTCGAAAAGCCCTTTCAGAGGGGTCGCCGCATCACCTCTATCCTGCTCCGCGGCGCCCCTATCGGAGCTCGTCTTTTACAGCTTGCGCCTCGAGCGCTCGTTGCTGCAGCCGCTGACGCTCACCCTCCTCTCCACAGCGCACGCCTCTGCGCAGTCAGGGCGTGAGGCTGGCGCGCGGCGAGCTCCAGAGGGAACAGACTGACGAGAAGGGTGGGGGCGAGGGCATGCGGGGGACGTTCCTTTCCTAAGCGCGCCTGGCCCCGGGGAGCGCGTGCCAGTGCCTGCAGCCTGATGGGAGCTGGCTGAGGCTGGTGGCGCTCTCGATGCCTGGCTCGGCGCGGCAGCGAGTCCTTCTCCCTCCTTCTTCTTCCCTCCTCACCCACCGCTGGTTGCTCTCCGCCTTCTCCCTTCCCTGCTGCTGCTGCTTTGCCAGGCAAGCCAGCCTCTCTCTCGGTCTTTACTACCGGGTCAGCGCGGAGGAGAGCGAGTGTGCGAGCCAGACAGACACATCCCCACCTCGCTCCTGCCTCCTGCTCCAGCACAGATGGCCCTCCCCTCCATGTACAACTAGTGTGTACACACACACACACACACACACACACACACACACACACACACACACACACACACAGGCTACCAGCAACCTTGCTCCTGCTGCTGCATTTGCCATGGCCAGCAGCTCCCACCGCACACGCAGCTAGAGAACTCACGAGGGGAAGTGGGCACCCACCCGCCCTTCCTCCCTTCCCTCCCTCACCCCTTCCATCCTCCTCACTCTCCACCTAGTCAGCCGATGGGGTAGCGCGGCGGCCACCCCCACCCGCCCTCGGGAGCCTTACCCCTGCCTCCATTCCCCCCTCCCCCTGCTGCTGCCGCTGCCGAGGAAACTCCAAGGACACCCCGAGGCAAGCGCGAGGCCCCCACTTCCCCCCCCCACGGCAATGTCCAAGGGCTTGAAGAAGATATGGCATGGTTCCCGGGCAGGCGTTTTTCTCCTAAAAATTGGGTTCTGGTGAGGACTAAAAATTGGGTTCTCAAGGGAGCCCAGGTCTACCCAATATTAACGACTGCGGGTAGACCTGGGCTCCGCTCGAGGGAGCCCATGTCTACCCATTATTAACGACCGTGGGTAGACCTGGGCTCCGCTCAAGAGAGCCCAGGTCTACCCATTAGAAACGGCTGCAGGTAGACCTGGGCTCCCTTCGAGGGAGCCCAGGTCTACTTGCGCCTGGTCCCAATGGGTAGACCTGGGCTCCGGAGCCCAGATCTACGCACACAATGTTATGAAAATAGCTATGAAGATAATTTTATGGTTGGGGGTCCCAACAGGCTGTCATAGTAAAAAGTGGGTCCCGGTGGAAAAAAGGTTGAGAACCACTGTGCTAGAGGTACACTAGAAGAGATGACAAAATGCTAATAGTGAGTGAACAACACAGAAAGCAGAAGGCAGTGAGAGTTCTAGACTATCTGTAGGAGTAAAAATAGGTAGCCAAGTTTGAACCATGCAATGGTAGGTATGGTAGAGACAAATTGGCAATGTGAACATGCCTACTGTCGAAGCTCTAAACTGGTTGGGACCATGATACCTAAAGGACTATCATTTCTTGCGTGAACCTGTTCATCCCTTAAGATTCTTTAGGTAGATAATCTTGAATGTCACACCTCTGCCATAAGTGCAGTTGCTGGATATATGTGAAAGTGCTCTTTTACCTAGGTTATGAAACTCCTGGAGACCCATTTAGCCCCATCATTATTAAGGTTCCAACAACGCCTGAACACATTCTTACCTCGGAGGTTGTTCAAGCTACCTGGGGTAGTGTCATCTGACTGCCCCAAAGTCCTCCGCCTGCATTTTGTTCTTTTATATATTTATTTGCTGTTTTTGTGAATAGAAAATAGAAATATTTTTATGCCTGCTTTGAATGACGGTTAGGGTGATAAAGCAAGGTATAAATGTGTAAGTAAACAAAAATCAACTATAACGTTCGAATAGTTAGTATTGTTTACTGTTGTAAGCTCTAAATGCAGACTGTTTAATATAAACATTTGGTTTGGAATGATGCAAGAATTGCCTTGCTAGATCTGTCTAAAGGCCATCAAGCTGGGTACATAGTCTCCAACTGGGTAGATATGTCTGGGTAGATGTCCCTTAAAGCTGGTACTTTGCCTTGGTAATTTATGCATTCTGGTGTAACTTGTATACTCTGTATGCAGCATCAATTCCTTCATTGATGTATTCTTACTCTACCTCCTTCTCCCATAGTTCCAGTCAGGGCCAGCGTGGTACATCTGGGAAGCTTCTCCCTCTCAGACAGGCAGGTCAGATTGACAGAAGATTTGTGCAGAGGGGGAGGGGCCCCTGGATCCACCCAGTCTGGCCTAGCCTCGTGGCTGGTAGGTCATGTTTTCTGTCGCTCAGTAGAGCTAGGGAAAAAAAAGTCAATGGAAAAGGACAGAAGACGATAAATCTCAATTCTGTTTTGGACACAACAGCCCTTTTAAGGGCTTCTGGGGTGTGGGCAGGCTACTCTTGGCCACGGGCACCCTCAGGCACAGATCGGAGGCCATCGGGACTAGCTGCGGATCGCGGCCGCCATCTTGAAAGTGAACCGCGAAGCTGCATCAATCACGCCTGACCCCTGCGCTCGCTCAGGGATGGGGACGGGTCGCAGATCAACAACCACCCGACCCCCTCACTCATTCTGAGATGGGGAGAGAGCTCCGTAGAGGGTAGTGCCTGCCCTAATGCTCCGACCCCCATGTCCAGCTGGGAGTGGGTACGGCAGCCATCTTTGCTGATCTGCAGCGTGCCCTGCAGACCTCTGACTGCGATCCCGCACAAACTCTTTGGTGAGTGATACCTACCAGTATCAGTGATGGCCCTCTGAAGGGAACCCCGGGCAGAGTCCAGCCGAGGAAGCCCCAATTGCCTTACCCTGGGGGGATATTGAAACCACCCTTCAACGGATGGTTACCACGGCTCTTCTCGGCCCTAGGAGGCCTGCAGCTTGCTCCGCAGTCCTTGATTGCTCCACATAACAACGAAGGGGAGGCAGCGGAAGCCTCTGAGCAGACGGGGAGCGCAGGGCTCACAGCCCCAGACGCAAACAGTGCAACAACCATCTGGGAACCAGCCAAGTCAGATCACTTCAGCAGACGTGGGACCGCAAAAGACTATTACCTCCCCCTCCCGTCATAAGAGAACCAGGTCCCTAAACGGAGACAGCCTGGACCTAATTCCATCAGCACAACGTCATAGGCAGACGGTTTCTGATGATGAGGCGGAGGATATGTCCACCGATTTCTTGGAGGGGGGGGAGCTCTCGGAGGAAGAAACTCTACCAGAGGCACAGAGCACCAAACTTTTCAAAACAGAGCTGTTTCCCCCAATGGTCCCGAAGCTCCTCAGGGTTCTTAAGTTGTTAAAAGATCAGGAGCCTGTACCTAGCTCCTCAGACAAAGTGTGGGGTGCAGCAGATGCCTTCCCAGCCTAGCAGGAGACTCCCAAGGGGTTTCCTCTGCCAGAGCACTTCCGCCAACTCATAGACAAAGAATGGCAGACCCCAGCAAAGAATACATGGCAATGCAAGTCAGCCTTCAAGCCCTGAGGGCAGCCTCAGCAGCAATTCGCCTCCAAGGGGCCCAAGCCTGATTTCAGCCTGACGCCCAAGGGTCCCCACAGGTAGCAGATCACAACTTTTCGCCGACAGATGGGACCTGACCACATCGGATCGTTGGGTCTGGGACACGGTGTGGTGGGGGTATGCCTTGGAACTCCATTTTCTACCCCAGGACCAGTTTGTTCAAGTGTTATGACCAGCATGTCCTGTAAAGCACCAGAAGACATTGGAGGCTATCCAACATCTCCTCCATATTGGCGCAATAGAACCGGTCCCGGAATGAGAGAGGGGTTTCGGGATATATTGACATCTATTTACTGTCCCCAAGAAGTCAGGCGACACGAGGGCATTCTAAACCTAAGATGGCTCAACCGTTGGATGAGACAGTCCAAATTCAGAATGGAGATCCTCAGATCTATTCTATTGGCCATAAGAAAAGGGGACTTCCTAGTCTCTCTCGATTTACAGGAAGCCTACCTACACATACCAATCAGAGCAGTGCGCCGCAAATACTTGCAGTTTTGTTATCAGGACCAACACTTCCAGTATTGCGCGCTGCCTTTTGGCCTGTCATCTGCCCCGAGTCTTCATGAAGGTTCTCGTTCTGCTGGTGACCCATCTCTGTCTTCAGGGGGTGACAGTATACCCCTATTTAGACGACCTGCTCGTGAAGTCCCGCAGTTACCATCAGGGGACACGACACATAGATCTGACCATCCAGTGTCTCCAGCACCATGGGTTCGTGGTGAATAGGGAGAAAAGCCACCTATTCCCTTCACAGACCATCTTGCATTTGGGAGTGACCATCAACACATCCACTTTTACTGTAGCCCTGTCCCAGGAGAGGCAGGACAAGATCCGGTTCCTGGCAACCAAGATTCTAAACTCGGGTTGTTCCGATGCCCTGACCCTGGCCAGGTTGTTGGAGATGCTGACGTCATGCCAAGAAGTCATCCCCTGGGCGCGGTTCAGAGCTCGAGCACTACAACATCTTTTACTGCTGCTTCAGGAAGCCATTTTTACCAACAGGTCCAAGGCAGTCAACCTAAACAAGGCAGTATGAGCGGACCTATGGTGGTGGCTAGGGTCATCCAGACTAGCACAAGGCGGTCCCATCTGGATCTTGAACCCTGTTACGAATTAAGCAAGAGTGAGCTTCTGGGTCATGCCATATAAAGGCCCTCGTGGCCTGAACCTAGGTTTCTGGCCACTGGAAAAAAGGCCTTCCGGCTCTTGCAAAGAGCTGAGTCTTTCCTGCAGATGATATTGATCTAGGACACCTGCAGGTGTAAGAAGGGTCGTGTGCAGAGGCCAGCACCTGACTGGCCTCTCCACTCCCCAGCTTGGACCCATGATTGGACCAAGCCCAGCATAAAGGTAGACCTGGGCCACATCTTTCTTCGTGGGTTAGGGACAGAGAGCAGCGAAGCCCTCTGTCCGACTACAGAGCACTCTGACAAAGTGATTTGCGCTGTATATATGTCTATGTGGTTTCCCTGTGTGGAGCCCTGTCTGTTTTGAGTTACTTTTGTTCTGTATCTTTGAGCCTGGCTCAATACACTGTGGTGAAGGAAAGCTGTTCATGTCCTTGGCGTTTTTTCCTCCTACAAATTCCTAAGGCAGGGGTTGACCTCACTCCTGTGCCTGGAAGGGGCCGGCTGTTCCAGTTACATGCAGGGCACGCTGCTCCTCTACTGGTAGTTAGCTCTCTGCTTGGAGTTCCTTTTCTTCTACGCTTCCAACTATCTCAACAAACCCGACCCTGATTTTCACGGATGCCAGCCTGCTGGGCTGGGGGGCTCATTTGGAGGGCTGGGTACTTCAGGGCCTTTGGGCCCCAGTTGAGATGAAAAGGAGCATCAACTTCCTCGAGCTAAGGGCCATAGCTCTGGCTCTCCGGACTTTTGTTCCCCACAGGAGGGAAACAAATGTCCTAGTGTACACGGACAATACGATGGCCCGGGCTTACGTGAACCGGCAAGGGGGGACCAAGTCAATGTCCCTTCACAGGGAGTCGTGTGCACTCTTTCACTGGGCAGAAAACAACATCGCCTCTTTAAGAGCAGAACACGTGCCGGGTGTGGAGAACATTCTGGCAGACTGGCAAAGTTGACAACAAATAGACCAGGCCGAGTGGAAGTTACATCAGGACATTTTCAGAATGTTGATCCAGAGATTCGGGTGAATGGAGGTGAACCTCTTTGCCACCCACTTCAACCACCAGACACCACTCTTCTTTTCGAGGGGACGATGCCTGGGCTCTCTGGGAGTGGACGCTCTTCAGCAACACTGGCCCAGGGGTCTCCTGTATGCCTTTTCACTGCTCAATATCCTATACAGAGTACTGGCAAAGATAAGAGACGAGCAGGCAGAGGTGGTTCTCATCGTTCCACATTGGCCAAGAAGACCATGGTTCAGCGACCTCAGGGAGATGGCCAGGGACCTGCCGCCTCAGCTCCCTCAGCGAAAGGACATCTTGATGCAGGGACCAATTTGCCATCCACAGCCTGAGTTCCTGCAATTGATGGCCTGGAGGTTGCGCGGCAGGCCCTTGCCACCCTAGGGTATTCACAGGCTGTCCTGTCCACCTTAATGTCAGACAGGAGAAATTCAACCAACCAGGTTTACAATTCGACTTGGAGGGTGTTCTCAGCCTGGTGTTCAGGTAAGGGGGTGGACCCTAGTAAGCCGAGAGTCAAGGGGCTCCTTGAATTTCTTCAAGCTAGAGAAGGGCCTCAGCATGGCCACGTTGAGACGTCGGGTATTGGCAATAGCCTCTATCCTGGGGTATCCACGGGGACGGGCTCTTCTCATCCCCATGTCAAAACTTTTTTGAGAGGGGTGGCCCTCATCAACCCGCCTATGGTACATAGGGTTCCCACCTGGGACCTGCCGTTGGTTCTGAAAACCCTCACTAGAGAACCTTTTGAGCCCATGGCCACTTGCTCTGTGAGAGAGCTCACACTCAAAACCATTTTTTTGGTAGGGATAACGTCGGCCAGAAGAGTATCAGAGCTGGCAGCCTTGTCAGTAGCGAAGGAGCTCTGTATTTTTTCTGAGGACAGGGTCACTTTGGACCCTACCTTTTTCCCCAAAGTGAATAATCTTTTTCACAGGTCAGAAGAGGTGGTACTTCCATCCTTCTGTCCAAACCCCGGGCATAACAAGGAGAGACAGTGGCACACGTTGGATGTGCGTAGAGCTCTCAGTTACTATGTTACTAGGACATTGCCCATGAGGAAGTCGGAGGCTCTGTTCGTTCACTACCGGCTCCCGAAGATGAGGCATTTCCTTCCACCTTATCTCGTTGGATTAGAGAGGCCATAGTGTCTGCCTACAGAGTCCGGGGGGTTCCCGTTCCAGAGGGAATGGTAGCTCACTCTCTGTGGGGAGCGGCAACAGTGGCCTTTAAGGTATGTCCTTCACTGGAAGTGGTTTGTAGGGCCACTATGTGGCAATCTCCCAACACATTCATCCAGCATTACAAGGTGGATCAATTCGCAGCATGGGATGCAGTTTTCGCAAGGCTGGTTCTGCAGGCTGTGGTGTAGGAGGCTTCAGAGTAGTTCCTCCCTGGGCATTGTGGGTACGGCTTGGGTACGTCCCAGATGTACCACGCTGGCCCAGACTCGAACTACGGGAGAACGGGAAGGTTTTGCTTATCTGTGAACTCCCCTTCTCCGTAGTTCCAGTTAGGGCCAGCGTCCCGCCCACTAATAGCTGAGGCATCAGCACTCTAAATTTCGACTGGGAGGGCGTAGAGTAGACCTTCCAGAATGCTAGATAGCTGGAGTGTAAGGGCCTGTTGCTCAGTTTCTACACCCTGCATGTGGATTTGTTTGTTACAAGACAAGGACTTATTCAGAGTTTTCCAGAGTGGGGATACTGTTTCAGAGGCTTGGGTGGATCCAGGAGCCTCTCCCTCTCTGCGCAAGTCTTCTGTCAATCTGACCTGCCTGTCTGAGAGGGAGGAGCTTCCCAGATGTACCACGCTGGCCCTGACTGGAACTACGGAGAAGGGGAGTTCACAGGTAAGCAAAACCTTCCCGATTTCTGCTGCCAACCGTTTTTCCATTTCCATTTTAGTATCCTCTGTCTTTTTCTCAGGAAAATTCTGTATTCTAATCATGAACATCGACTGATCCAATTCTTGTTTCAGGTTTGTCTCCAATTCCCAATTGGCTTTCTGCAAAGACTCTATTTGTTCCTCCATTATTGCTATTTTTTTCTCCGTTTTCTTTCTTTTTTAATTTCTTTGACAGCTTTTTTTTTGCTTTGGTCAGTTGTTCTTGTACTTTTGTCATAGATTTGTTTAAGTGTTTAACTTCATCTGATAATCGCTCCATGTCTTCTAAAATTTTAGTTTCTGTCTTCTTTATGTCCTTAACATCCTCCTTCATATCTTTCAGCAGTTGCATCAATAAATCCTGACTGTCCCTCTTTTCCTGTCCTCGTGTCTCATGTGTCCTCTCTTGCCCCTGCATCTCTTGACCTTGGAGGACTACTAATTATGAAGTCACATGTGGAGATATTCTTATTGCTGGTTTGCCAATTTTAGTTGTCATTTTCACTAACTAGTTAATTTTTTTCCACTTCTTAATTCAGTCACTCCTTAGTTAAATTCAATATTTCAATAGTTCATCAAAATATCACTTCCCCCATTTACTTCCAATCATGTCAATCCATTTTTTAACCCCTCAAAATAATCAAAATATATAACACTAATAATAATCAATAGTAATCAATCTTGATAATACACAAATATTACAGTATTACTGATAATATATTAATCGATAAAATAACGATGAATTATAGTTACAACAATGTTAAACAAGTCTGCTTATATATTCCCAATAGTCACCCAGTTCATATGTGTATGTCTCTTTAAATGGCTAAATACAATGCGCTCTATTGTCTATGTAACAGCTCCAGTCAAAAGTGGAAGTACTTCAGGCTCTTTGTTCTTACTTCCGCAGACTCAGTTCATTGATGCGCCTTCTTCAAGAAAATACCCCGAATTAATTTCAATACCACAGCCCAAACTCATTAAAGTTCCAACCTTTCACTCCCAATTTGAATTTTAAAACTTTAGGACTTACACACAACTCCCAGTGTACAGTTTTCCACTCCTTAACTTTGTTGATCGCGCTGGACCTTTCCCAGCTTCCATCACTTCTCTCCACTTTCTGTCCTTTTGTCGTTAATTTGTAATCCACAAAAACTCGTAGCCCTTCAGGTCTTAATCCATAAATCCTTTAAATTCTTAATACTTAATATTCCTCTCTGGGGGCAAAACCATTCTCTCCAATCCATCCGCTGTTCAGGACTCTTCATTCCCCCCCCCCACAATCTCTGTCAAAGCCTTGATCTAGTTCATACTTCCTCTCTTTTTGTTGGACCCCAAACAATTTGTAATCCAATCAGGTGGTTCAAATATACAAATCCCAATCACTTAAATCCACTTCTCGCCTGTCCTGTGTTTTTTATAATCAATCCGTCTATCACTCAAATGTGTCTGCCACATGTCCCTTTCATAGTCAAAAACTCCAGATATTCCTAATCACTACAAAATAATCCACAGTTATGCGCTCCCGCCTTATAATCAATTCCTTATACTCGAACCGTCCAAATCCAATCAATTAAATCCACTTCTCACCTGTCCTGTATTTCTTGTAATCAATCCGTCCTTCACTCAGACGTCTTTGTCTCTGTCCCTGCCACACGTTTCCTTCATATTCCAAAACTCTAGTTATCCTAAATCACTCCAAAATAATCCACAGTTGTATGCTCCCATCAGATGGGCGCCAGCAAAAGTTTTTTTGAGCTATGTGAATCTTTTCTTGATTGCTGGTCCACTTTAGCTTTATTCCTTCAGGAGGGATCTCCGTTATGTCTCCTTCCCCTCTTCTCGTCTCCCTCCTGGCAATCTTGCAGCCGCCTCAAATTTCGCTCACCATTCTTATTTCCTCAATCTTCACCCATATCGGGTGTTGCAATCGCAACCAGTCGTGCACTATTTAGGTTGTAGTCCAAACATCATTCTTTAAGCCCTTTCAAAGTGTTGCTTTGCTGCTTTCAATGTGGAGGAACAGGAGTTCAGAGCTATCCCAAGCCGCCATTGGTATTCGGATCCAAGCATTCCTTCTCTGTTTGGTAGCCTTGAGCCTTCCAAACGGCACCTTCGTGCTGTTCGTCAAGCCCAAGATGCTCCTAAGCCCACTCCTGAGCAACCAGTGGTGGTGGTGGGGTTCACTCAAGCCTGAGTGACCCCCCCAAAAGAAGGCTTGTGTGGTGAGTTTTCTAGGAGCCCAAGAAAAACACCACACCTCACTCCAACTTTCGCCCCATCCCCCCTCAAAGAGAAATAGAAGATTTAATAGGAGGAGTTATCAGAGACATGGTGTTGAATGCGTTGGACGGGAAGATGATTAAAGTTGATGGAAATTTAATTAGCTTGCTTCGAGAAATTGCCTGGAAAATTCGCCAGAGAAGATCAATTTACAATTTGCAGCAATTTTGAGAAGACATGAAATTAGATAAAGATGGCTTCTTCCTGAAGGGCTTTTTTTAATCTACAAAGGAAAGAGATTCAATATTACTTCACTGATGAAGGCACAAGAATTCCTGGACAAATATGGAGAAGAATTAGGAGAAGGGAAATTTGCTTACAGAGATAAAATTAATGATGGAGAAAACACCGAAAGAAGGGGGGGAAACCCAACAAGAAAAGGAACGAAATCAGGAAAAAGAGGATGAAGAAACTGGAAAACAAGAAGAGGAGGAGGACCAAGATCAAGAGGACGCAGGAGAAGGAAATCAAGACACAGAAGGAAAAGAAATTCAAGAAGTAGTACAGGGTGCAGTGGTGCCCAGAGATGAGAATGAGAAAAGAGACAGCTAAAGAGAAAAAGCTGATAGTTAAACAGGTGAAATCATGATGGAATCACGTTAAGATAACATCAGTGAATGTGAATGGTATGAACCCCAAAAAAGAAAATTAATTTTTCATCAATTAGAGAAACTAAAATTAGATATTATCTGTCTTCAGGAGACGCATATAAAGAGTGAAGACGGGAAATACTTAAAAAACCAGAAATTAGGGAAATTACTGTATACTATGCAGCAGAATTGAATAGAAGAGTGGCCCCATATATAAAGCCAAATTTAGATTCAAAATTAAAATGGAAATAAGGCGGAAGAATACTTATAGAAACACGAATAAGTACCAAGCGGACACGAATAGTGAATATTTATGCACTGAATGCCTAAAAAGAACAAGAAAAATTCATTGCGAAGCTTCATCAATTGTTTATAGAGGAGGAAAATACTGAAGTAGTCTTAATCGGGGACTTTAATGCAGTTTATGACTCCAAAATAGATAGATCAACATCAGGAAGAAAGTAAAGGAAAGGCGGAACCTTACCAATCACATTTTTGGAAATGGTAGATGAACTGAATCTAATTGACACATGGAGAATGCAGAACCCCAAGAAGAAACAATTCACACACCATTCTAGCAGACATAAGGTATGGTCAAGAATAGATATGGGTTGGATCTCGACATTGGGAATAGAAGATACCTTGGAGAGTGAGATCTTACCAAATACTTTTGCTGATTGTAATCCATTGATGTTAACCATAAACAAAAAGTTGAGAAGACGAACTTGGGGATTAAACGTCAATCATCTAAAAGACCAGCAGTTTCTGAAATATGTGAAAAAAGAGATGGAATGATCTTTCAAGCTAAACATGCAACCAGAAATGGAAATGCAGACTGTTTGGGATACTAGTAAAGCTTACTTCAGAGGAATTGCAATGAGAAATGTGACGAAGATGAGAAAAAAAGGGAAAGAGAGATGCAAGTTATAATAGGGAAATTAAAGAAGGAAGAAGAAAATAGTAGTTCACCAGAAGATTAAAAAAGTTCAGCAAAAAATTAAGAAATTACAAGATGAAATTAAGATAAAACAAACAGAAGAAATGGAGAAGAAGCTAGCTAAACAAAATTTCTTCGAAAATGCTAATAAATCAGGGAGATGGCTGGTCTACAAGATAAAAAAGCAACAGAAAAATCAAATTAGTATGTTTTATTTATTTATTTATTTATTTGATATGTATCCCGCCTTTCCGCCACAAGGCCCTCAAGGCGGCATTTACAAG
>JAJKFI010000008.1:17855983-17872368 GCA_029204185.1 Lerista edwardsae
GGAAAACGGAGGGAAAAGGACAAGAGCTCAGCGTCAGGCAGCCTGCCGACAGGTGGTCCTTTTCAGGCTACCCTCCCCAGCCACAGCAAGCAGCAACTCTTGAAGCAAGCAGCAAATGTTGAAGGATAAGAGAGGAGAGAAAAAGTTAAGGTGGAAGAGCAGTGATGTCATCCGGGCACACCAGGAACCGGAACGCCCGGATGATTGGCAGCCCTCCGCCCCTATGGTGGAGGCCAGCCACGCCTCCCTGCGCCTGGAATCGCTCCATTTCAGAGCGATTCGGACGCGCAGTTGGGCGGGCGGGCCCAGGAGCAGCTCGCCCGTCCTCAGGAGAGGCGGCGCGGCCCGGGCCCATCCGCGAATCTAGCGGAACGGCGTACCGGGCCATTCCGCCAGGATGACACCGCTGATTGAAAAAGATTGTAAAACTCTTCTATCAAGATTTGTATAAAGAAAATAGAGTAGATACAGAGAAACAAAAGGAATACTTGGAAAGAAATAACAGACTGAAACTATCAGAGAAACAAAAGAAAAGTTTAGAGGAAAGCATAACTATGGAAGAAATAGTAGAAGGAATAAAAAAGCAAAAAAGACAGAAAGTACTGGACCCAGATGGTCCTACAGCAGAATATTATCAGGAAATGGATGAGGCATTATTGATGCTGTACAAAAAGTTGATGGAAGAAATTTGGGAGATGGGCCATATACCTGAATCATGAAAAGAAGCGACTATAACAATACATAAAACGATCAGAAAGAAATGACATCAAGAACTATAGACCTATCTCACTACTGAATGCAGATTACAAAATTTTTGTTTCCATTTTAGCTACAAGGCTTAAAAAGATTTTGAATAAGATAATCCACCAAGGCCAGTCAGGATTTCTACTGGGAAGACAATTAAGAAATAATGTAAGAATACTAATAGATGTTTTGTAATATTATGAGATACATCCAGGGGGAAAACTGAGCTTGATATTTTTAGATGCACAAAAAGCCTTTGATAGTGTGAACTGGAACTTTGGTTATGCAAATGGAACAAATGCAATTTGGGGATAGGTTTATGGCAGTGATTAGGAACATCTACACCAAGCAAAAAGCAATAATACATGGAGAATATACCAAGAATATCCAGATAAAACAACAAGACAGGGATGTCCTTTATCACCACTATTATTTATTCTCACTTTTGAGACTCTAAACAATATAGTGAGAAATGATGAAAGGATAAGTGAATTAAAGAGAAAGAATGAGGAATAAAAGATACAGGTGTTTGCAGATGACTTGCTTTTTATTTTGGATGACCCAACAAATTCATTAGAACATTGGATGGAAAAACTGGAACAATATGGTGAAATAGCAGAGTTTAAGATAAATTATGCAAAAACAATGCTAGTGATGAACAATGTGAAACCAGCAGAAATGGAGAAATTGAAAGAGAGTGGACTACAGTTAGATTTGAAAGTAAAATATTTGAGGATAACCGTAACAAAGAGAACTAGTACCCTGATGGAAGAAAATTACTTAAAGCTACTAAAAGATATTCAACAAGATTTAAATAAATGGGATAAATTACAACTCTCTATGATGGGAAGAATAGCAGCAATAAAAATGATTATTTTACCAAAGTTATTATTCTATTCCTATTTCAGACAATTCTGATGAAGAAAAATGTGTTTTTGGAATTAAATAAAATGATGACATTTATTTGGAAAGGACAAAAAGCCAAGGATAAGACTCAAACTGTTGCAAGAGGATAAGAAAAGAGCCGGTTTTGGGTTACCGGATTGGGAATTATACTACCAAGCAGCGACTCTGGAGTTAAGTGAATTAAAGTGTGGATTACATTACGAAATGAGAAAATTTTGAATTTAGAAGCCCATGATATGCAAATTGGATGGCATGCATTTTTGATATGACATTTTTAGACATTTTAAACGGCATGCCT
This sequence comes from Lerista edwardsae, assembly GCA_029204185.1. Lineage (NCBI taxonomy): Eukaryota > Metazoa > Chordata > Lepidosauria > Squamata > Scincidae > Lerista > Lerista edwardsae. Next base: position 17,857,932 of record JAJKFI010000008.1, read on the forward strand.
TGAGGAGAGCACTACTGTGGTCCTGGGAACAAATAGTATTATACTAAAATACCTAGATGGATTAAACCTTTGGAAATATCAACTAAACCAGACTGGCTGAGAGAAGATCAGAATACAAATCAATTTAATAACTATGATGAGTTATTGAATGGGAAAGGGGAACTTTTATAGGATGATGACTTAGAGAATAAAGGAATATTTTTGGATTGGTGAACAAAAGCGCAAATTAAATGAAAAATAAAGGAAGGTGAAAAATAGGTTTTTATGAGGAGACTGACTTTGATGAACTATTACTAAATGATAAAGATAAATATGTGAAAAAGATGTATGAATTTCTTTTGAAAATGAAAATGGAGGATGAAACAGTAAGAGATGTAATGGTACAGTGGTTTACAATATAGGGATTGATGAATGGAAACACATCTGGGTAACAAATATCAGACTAACAAAAGCAACAAACTTCAAGGAAAATCTTTTAAGATGTTTTATAGATGGTACTTAGCAACCCGGAAACTAGCAAAAATGTATCCAGGTAGTTCAAATAAATGCTGGAAATGTAAAGATAAAGAAGGGGCAGTTTATCACATATCGTGGACCTGTGAAAAGAAGCAAGAATTTTGGCATTTAGTACATACCATGTTACAAGAAATGTTGAAAGGTGTGATACCAGTCAGACCGGAGTTATTTCTCCTTAATATGATGGGTAATATTCAAGATAAAGGGAAAAAACATCTTATTGTACATGTAAATACAGCAGCAAGACTATTGTATGCACAAAAATGGAAAAATGAGGAGATTCCAAATGTTGAACAATTAATAGAGAAAATATACGAAATTGCAGAAATGGACGTTTTAACTGAGAGTGAAAGAGGGTAATATAATAAAGATTCAAGAATATTGGAGATTGTTTTATGATTGGATAGAAGAAATGAAATAGAGATTAGATGTCAGTGTGCTTTGTATTGAAGATTTTAGGTTGTAGAGATAAAATTTGCCAGTAAGAAAGAGGAATATGAGTAATTAAGATTTGTATACATAATTTGTAAGATGGAAAATGATTTAGATTATATAATATGCAAACAGTCATTAAGTGGAGATGATTATGCTGCAATCAATGTGTACCTTTTGTGTTGACCATTCCCTATACTATGTTTTCCCCTATTACCTTACCCATATCTATAAATAAAATAAAAATATATATATATAAAAGAAGTACTTTGCTAGTACATCATCTCCTAATAGAATTATTAAAGCTAACTCCTGAACAACAATGTATTGTTTCCAATCAGACTTTGGCTTGGCAAACACAGGTTCATAATGCAGTTGAATAAGTTGATTTTATAAGCATTTAGTAGAAGGAAGAATAATGAAACACTCTAAGCCCGAACACCATTCATTTCCACTTGGAACAGTTTTTCATTTTGAATGTACATCAAGTAATATTTTGCTGATACTACAAAGGTCTCTTTGGACTGGTTTGTCATTGTTTTGTGTAATACTCATGTTTGTGACTATTAAATTATCATTATGAATTAGATTTTGCAAACATCAGTTGGTTGATCTTAAATGAAATATTCTTACGCAATCATACTTGCAAGCTTTTCCAGGTTTAACAATCCTGCCAGAAAGTGGATTGTATTACGTTGCCAGCTGTATTAACCCATCAGTACACAATACAAATGTGTAACTTACCACTGGACAAGCTACCTCATTTGTTTGATTTCTACAGATATCTTCGTCCTTATATTCTACTTATGCAATATTTTAAAAAAAAGGAAATCATAATCCAAGTCTGTTTAAGTGAAATATTATAGTATGGCTGTGACTCATAGTGGTTCACATTGGAAGCCTGCCTACATTTCTGCTGGATCCCTTGCCCAAGTGAATTGTGGCCAGACTTAACTTGGAGAATCATGAGAAAACATGTCCATAGGAGTGCTCTGAATTATGGCTAGAAACAGAAACTAGGGGTGCAGTTCTATCCCACTTTCTGGCACTGACTCAAAGAGGCTGCATTGTGCCTGCATCCGCACTGGAAAATTGGATAGGATTGGGTCCTGAATTTCAGAAACTCCTGTTGGTTAATGTAGAAGCCCGTGTGGATTCTAGCCAGAGAGAATTGGTTGCAGTAAATGAAAGTTACAGGTGGTATTATTATTATTATTATCATTATCATTATCATTATTATTAATTTGGATTTCTATCCCGCCTTTCTGCCCGAAGGCACCCAAAGCGGCATTACAATACAAAAATACAATAAAATACAAAGTTTAACATAAAAAAGCAATTTAAAAACACTATTAAAATAATACAATAAAACAAAATTAAAACAAAACAATACAATTTAAAAAACAACAAGCCCCGTAGATCATAAGGTATAATCAAGATATAAAAGTGTAACAAACCAGCCAGCCAGCCTGTCAACAGTTAAAAGCTTTTTGAAATAAAAAGGTCTTCAGCCCCCGCTGAAATGTATTTACAATTTCCTTGCCATGGGCTGACAAGCAGTTGTAGTTCAATTCCGTTTAAGGGTCAGATTATACTGCCAGTTGTTCAGTTACATGTGTGTGGGTGATAGAAGGATATAACCCTGTAATAAAATGATAGAGGTGTACAGTATTACATAGTACATGGTATGGAGAAAGTAAGTACAAGTCTTTCTCCCTTTCTCATTATACAGTACTTCAGGATTATTCAGTGAAACTGATTGGTGAGAGATTCAGGACCAAGGGCAGTATTTCTTCATACAGCGTGTAATTAGTTTTTGAAATTTGCTGCCACAAGTTGTGGTAATGGCCAGTAGCCTAGATGGTTTTAAAAGAGGATTTGATAAATTCGTGGAGGAGAGGTCTACCAAGTAACGATGATTACGTGCTCCTGTACCAGTTGCTAGGAATATGTCCCTGTTGGTCCTGCTAGACCTCTTGGTGGCTTTTCATACCATTGACCATAGTTTCCTTCTGAGGTACTTTGCTGAGTTGGGACTTGGAGGCACTGTTTTGCAGTGGTTCTATTCATTTCTGTTTGACAGGTCCCAGAAGGTGGTGCTGGGGGAGATACCTATTCTGTATCCTGGCCACTGTCATATGGATTGCCACAAGGGGCTGTCTCAGTGGTTTCCAAACATTTCTGGTGGATCCCTCCCTTCACCTACTGTGCCATTGACCATGGCTCTATGATTACAATCCTATAGATTACCGGCGGCTACACTGGCTGCTGGTTCCTTTCCGGGCCCGATTCAAAGTGCTAGTTTTGACCTTTAAAGCCCTTTACGGCTTGGGCCCAGGGTATCTGAGGGACCGCCTCCTTCCATATAATCCTACCCATACTCTGAGGTCATCTGGGGGGGCCCTTTTGACTGTGCCGCCACCAGGAGAGGTGAGAGGGAGGGCGGCCAGCAATAGGGCCTTCTCGGCGGTGGCCCCCCAGCTTTGGAATACCCTCCCCTTAGAGTTGAGAACTGCTCCCTCTTTAGCAGTATTTCGGCAGGGGCTAAAGACCTTTTTGTTTCAGCAGGCTTTTAGTTGTTGACAGGCCGGCTGGTTTTTTGCATCCTCTTTTACACTCTTGTATATTTTATGATCCACGGGGTTGGCTGTTTTAAATTTTGTTTTAATATTGTTTTAACTATTATATAAAATGATTTTAATGTATTTTACTTGTTGTAATGCTGCCTTGGTGCCTTCGGGCAGAAAGGTGGGTATAAATTTAATTATTAATAATAATAATTAATAATAATAGAGCAGAGGATTTTTCACAAGGATTCTGTGGCTCCCCAGAGAGCCACCCCGGTTTGGGAACCACTGGTCTGTCTTGTCCTTGATGCTGTTTAACATGAAACCACTGGGAGAGATCAGTCAGGAATTTGGAGTGGGAATCCATCAGTATGCTAATTATATCCCCTTCAATCTTTTCTTTTTATTAAATATTTGGGGGAGGGGGCTGTTGAAGTGCTGCCTGGAGGCATTGAGAGTGAATAGTGGGAATATTGGCAGAGCTGCTGCTGCTAATAACTACCGCTTCATGTCCTTGAATACCCCCCTGCCACGTTTTGCTCACCACCCACCTCCTTGCCTACACTGGAGCTCCCACAGAGTTCGCTGTTGGGATCTGCGCTTTAGTTACTATTATTGCTTAGGTACAGATGTTTTCTGTCCTAAAGCGTGCAGAGTTTCACACTAAAATGATTACAACACTCCCCTGTGATCTTAAAAATTAATTCTACAGAGCCACACAAACACACCATTTGGTAGGGGATAGGTTACTTGCTCCAGGGGATAGGTTACTTGCTCTTATTGCTATAGTTTTGTGTTTGCACAATCTTAAACAAGAAAGCACAGTTCTCAGAGGTAGATTTTCTGAGTTCTCAATGGAAATAAATGGTATTGGTGGAAAAGTAACATCCAGATATCTTTCCATTACCATCAGTAATTTGATAATGAACAACATATAACGTTTGATCTGTTGGAATTTATATCCAATTGGGGTCAGTGTGATTTGTGTAAACTAAAGGCTTGGTTATGTGATGGGGCAATTTTGTTTTGTGACCAGTTTGGAGAGGAAAATAGATGAGAAAACCTCAGATATTGCAATATTTTCAGATGAAGTGTATTATTACAATTTATATTAAAGTCTACATACATATTAAAGTTTATATACAATTTTTTAAAGTCTAATTTTGTTTTTTGTATTGTTTTAATATTGTTTTTAAATTGTTTTTAATCTTAAATTTTGTATTTTATCATACTGTTGTAATGCCGCCTTGAGTGCCTTCGGGCATAAAGGCGGGATATAAATTCAATAAATAATAATAATAATAATAATGATATGAGGAAGTGTGGACTTGCGCAAGGTTTGACAGATGCTGATCAGGGTTAAAACAATCCCCTGATAAGAAAGATTCCATCAGTAAGTAGTATTTATATTTACAAAGATGCAGGCTGTATTTAAAAAAGTGAGAGAATTAGAGTAGCAACTTTTCCTTTTCCTCACATATCATTCACCTGTTTTTGATGGATAGATAATTTGTTTACATCATTTTTGTCTGCCGTGCTGCTGAACTTTCATTCTTGTCTTTAAGCCAAGGGTTTTCAAACTCTCACGGGGAGTTTGCACCGCTGTGTTTGTGGGGGGCTTTCCTGTTGCAGTGCTGGGCTCCGAGGGTATGTGGGGAGCCCTGGGGAAGCCTCCACAGGGTTCCTCAAATATCAGAATGAGTAAAAAAAATAATCGCAAGTGGGTCGCGATAGCTTTTTTTTTTTTTTACTCATTCTGACATTGGGGGAGCCCTTTGGAGGCTTCTGCAGGGCTCCGTGTGCCCTCTGGAGCCTGGCGCTGCAACAGGTAAGGCACTTGCAGCCCCTGTTGCCTCAGGCAGTGATGTGATCCTGAGGGTCATGTCGCAGCCTTTGCCCTGCCCTTAAAGGGAGAAGGTCAGAGGCTTTCAGACTGGGGCATCATGATAGCCGAGTTTGAAAACCTCTGCCTTAAGCTGTTAATGGTGCATCAATACTTACATCTGTCTTAGAGGTGTTTGAAAATGGTGTTACTTGCCTTACTCAGAAGTAAGCCCATTGTGGTTAATCAGACTTACTCACCTCTAGTCATCGAGGATTTATGATCTATTATTTACTTATTTACTGTATTTTCCCAGGTTAACCAATGAATAGTTTGTTGACCTTTACTAAAAAAAATTGCTCACCTTCAACTGTTTTATTCTTTTTATGTTTCGATAGGGGAAAATGCAGTGTTGCACTCCTGAATGAGACGGAATCTGTTTTGTCATATCTCGCCAAAGAGGTAATATCATATTTTTAAAGAATTAGTATCTATATCACTTACATATAGTTCTTATATCATTCAGTATCTATATCACTTATATCATTCAGTATCTACATATATCACTTATATATAGTTCTTTGAGTATTGGCTATTTACAGCAGAGCAAATGAACTAGATAGTGCAGCTTTTGCTAGATGGTGTATTGGTAATGGATGAAGTTGAAAATGCTTTATGTATTTTTATTGTGTGGTACAGTAGTTCAGTATCCTGAATTATTGATGCTTCTTTGTGCAAAGTAATGATACTAAAACCATTCATTTGACTTTCAGCCAAAATTTTGCAAAGGAAACTAGAAAAGCTGAATCTTTCTGGCTTGATTATTGTTCTGTCTCTGAGGCCCATAAGTATAAGGCTACTTTCTAAAGTAATGGAATTCTGGGGTAAACAGCTGAGAATGCTGGTGTAGTGTAGTGACCGAGAGCCTGAGCAATGACTCAAGACTTCCCTGTTTCAGATCCTGCCTCTGCATGGACTCATTAGTTTGACTTTGGGCAAACCTCCCCAGCTGCAATAGAGAAATATTAATTTTTACCTTTTAGGTTTGTAGTAGGAGTTACATCAAATTAATACATACGGAACACTTTGAAATATCAAAAATACTAAATATTATTACCTCTGAGCTGGGGGTAGCTGACATCCATTGGAAATAATTGAGCTACTTAATCTTCCACTTAAGCTGGGTTAAAAAGGGAGAAAATAGAGCTCTTGCCTAGTCCCTGTCATCACATGGAACCAGTGATGCTAGCATACTCCCAGATAGCAGATGGGTGTTTTACTAATACTGGTTCAACTTGAACTTGTTAGCAAAAATTTAACCAGGTTGTAGTGCTGTGGCATTGCAAGATTTTGACTGAAGAATCCTTAATTAATACTTATTAGCCCTTCCTAATTGTTGTACGAAATTGGCCCTTTGAGCAAATTTTCGTTACAGTTAGAGCAGTGAAAACATTATGTTGCTAATTATTGTATTACTTTGGAATACATAACACAATATGCAAGTTCTCTGAATATTGGCATCAACAGTGTAACTATAAAACCCTATGGACATAGCTGTGTTCAAAGGAGAACACTGACACAGGAGCCAATAAAGTCTTCCCTGTGCCTTCACTGTCCTTGACTAACCCACCAGAGTTCAGGTGCTCCTATTTCCTATTTTTAATTAGTGACCTGTAAGCACTTTCCCATAGATGGAACCATACCTTGGGTGGACACTGAGGAGCACCCGCTCCAGGTGCTGTGCTCAAAGGCGGCACAGGATTGCCCCTAGCTCCCCCAGTTATGGAGGAGACTGCCTTTGCATTTGCCACAAGTACAAAGGCAGTTTCCTCCGTCGTCTCCCTGGAGGAGGGGCGCTCACAAAGGCAGTTTCGTCTATCGTGTCTCTGGAGGAGGGGCGCTTGCAAGTCCCAGCACCCAGGATTCTGGCCAGAGGAGGGGCATTGTGTGTGCTCCTGCGGTTGGGACATAATTGGGTCAAATGCCGTCTAAAAGGGTGACAGCTGGAGTTTTGTTCCTCGCTGTGCGGGGCTCCAGCGTGCCGGGCATCAGGGGGGCCAGCCAGAGTCAGACCCTCCCACACAAAGCCCCCTTTCTTGCTTCTAAGCAGCAGCGGCGAGAAACAGGTCACCAAGGCCCTGAAGGGACAGTCGTGGCTTGGGCAAGGGCAGAGAAAGACGGGAGGGGATGCTGCAGCAGAGGGGCAAAAACGAGCACTTGCAGACCTGTGTCTTTCCCCTATGCACCTGCAGTAGTTGAGTCGGCGCGAAAAGGGGGGAGAAGGGGGAAAGGACAAACAAGGATGGATGGTACAACTTACAAGGTGGCACTGCTGTTTGTGAGCGCCCTTCCTCCAGGGAGACGAAGGAGGAAATTGCCTTTGCGTTGCAAGCTGCACACAAAAGCAGTCTCTTCCAGGTTCTCCCTCAAGGAGGTGGTGTTGCGGTTTGCAAGCACCCCTCCTCTGGGGAGAACCCATTATATAGGGGGGCACAAACAGGCAGAGCATGACGTCACTGAACCAGGGCACTGGGGTAGGACATTACGGCTCTGCCCATAGATCATCCAGCCCTCCCTTTCCTTGTCAAGTTTTTGGGTTGCAAATTACTGAACAGTTTCTTGGGGTCTGTGAAGGGCAGGATGAGAGCAAACATACTGAAATTAAATCTGGGCTAGGGGCTCTTTTGGTTAGGAGACCTGCTGAGAGGACAAGAGAATGACAATTTGTTTAGATCTAGCTTTGCTCTTAGATGTGTAGATGGACCTCCCTGTAAAGTACAGTCAATGGCAATGGTGATCCCTTTCCCATGGAATTCCCTGCCCTGTAAGGTGCAGCAGGCTCCTTTGCTGCCTGTTTTGCATGACAAGCTGAATTTGGGTTTTCTAGCAAGGTTTTGCTGATCTAGTATGAAAATTATAAAATTTGTGTACAGGTGGCCCTTTATATCTGTGGGTTTGGAACCCGCAGATTTTATTCCCTGTGAACCCTGCAGTAGCTCACAGTACTGCAGTAGCAGTAGCAGATTGTCATCCATAAAGCCAGTGTGCAAAATACAGCCTTGGAAGCAATCTATCTGGCCCCCATTATATTTGGGCTCTCCCAGCTTGATAATTGGGTTCTCTCATATCTTGAGAGATTGGGTTCTCTCATGTCCTTTTCTGTCATTTGCAGCTCAAATGCATCCGTGTGAGAACAAAGTGCTTATTTCTGACCATCATATGCTTAATGATGTCACTTTCTGCTTAATTTTTCTTTTGGCCCTCAGTAGGCACCATGAATGCTAACTTCGGCCCTCTGTATGAAAGGGCCAAAGTTTTTGTGTGTGTTTGTGTGTGTCTAGTCTTAAAGATTGTAAAATACTTTTTTAAAAATGTTTTTGCTCTCTGAGCCCAATCTTTTCCTTCCCTCATCCTTTGGTGCAGACAAGCTGACAAGAAGTGCACCATATAGAGGGTGGGGAAAGATCTGGAAGCTTCAGAGGGGAACGGGGGTTTAACCCTTTTCCCTCCCTAAGCATCTTGTCCTGCAGTGGGTCTACCTAGACCTACACCAGCTCTGTAGCTGGCCCAAGTCCAAGGAGAAGAAAGGTAAAGGGAGAATAGGATCCTGCACATGCTGCTGCCATGACCTGTTCATCATTTCTAAGAGTTAATGATGGTTACCAAATTGATTTGACAGTTAATAGTGATTTTTATTTTTTGTCTAGGTGCTAAAGTGCAAGAATGTCTGCTAGAACATTTTACCTGTCATGGAAAAATTCTTTGGAAAATGAATTTGTTGCTTTTTTTTTTTTTAAAGGATACTTTCTTCTATTCACTGGTTTATGATCCCTCGCTGAAAACACTTCTAGCAGACAAAGGAGAAATCAGAGTGGGACCCAGGTATCAAGCAGATGTACCAGATATGCTTTCTGAAGGTAAATGTCTTATAATATTTGATTTGGGCTACCAGCCTGTATTTTACACATTCTCTCCAGTAAAAGCAGTTTAGGGTCAGGTTACTAAATGATTACCATGATTATGTGGATGCCATAGCATGTGAACTCTCGAACAGATATATCGCAGACAGAAATTTTCCGCTTGAATTTGGACTCTGTCATTGGAGGCATGATAAATGAGTTGCACTTCAGCTGGACATTATGACCTGATCCATAGAAACTACTCAAATGGGTCCAGGAAAGATGGTTATTCAGTAATGACAATTGGTGAAATAAACTCACAAGGTACTCATGCTGCAGCAGCAAAAAAATAATAATAATACACCTGCGGATAAGTGCTGATGAATAACCTTGGGTAAATACATCCACATTGACATTTTAATATGTATTTCAGTATTATCCCACCCTTCCTACGAGGATCTCAGGGCAGCGTACATGGTTGCTATGTGTAGTTTCTGTTTACAAAGAAACCACCTTAACTGTCCAATCCTATGGGCTCTTTGCACTGGCGGAACTAGCATTCCTGTAGTGCTGAAAAGCAGCTCTAAAGCATGCTCCAGCAGCACAGCAAGTAGTGCACTGTTAGAGCGCCGATAGGAAGGTCAGACCCTTTTTGCGCATGTCAACGCTGGAGCAGGTAAACCAGCTTCACCCTGAGGATACCTCCAGCTACCTCCTAACCTGTGCTGGATACAGGTCAGCAACTGAGAGGGTGGTCTGCATATTAATTGAGGTCACTCAGAGATTCAGCAACATCTCTTTGTCTGCAGTGGGAAAAGTAGTGCTGAAAGGGAGGCACTGGGAGAGCCCAATTATCGTGTGGTCCAGATAAAGAGCATCCAAGGGCTGTAACTGGTCTGTGAGACTTTTATTTTATTTTTTATTTTATTTTGAAGAATTTATACCCCGCCTTTCCCACGCCGAAGCAAATGCCCAAGGTGGCTTACGTGGGCAGGCTAGTCTAAACCACCATTTTTCAATGGGGTTTTTACAAATATACAGTATTCTGCAGTTCACCGAATCCTCAGTCCCAGATGTAGCCTTCACAGTGTGGTTGTCTCCTCTGGCCATGTGACATGGAGCTTCAGCAGGTGATCGTAAGTCCAGCCTGGACAGGTCCTCAAGGTCATACTCCATTCTTTTGCTGGCTGGCCTTCTCACAACATTCCTGTACTGGCTAATCAGCTCCACAGTGACCCCGTTCTGCCACAACAGGTACTGCAGCTTGTCACGCCTGGCGTTCTGTCTCCCATCCAAAAATGATGGTCTCCCATCCAAAAATGACCACAGATTTTCCTGCTTAGCTTCAGGTAGTACCAGCAGCTCAACCATCAGTCCACACCACCTGCCTTATGTTGACACCCCCGGTATTGAGGGTCCTTAAGTACAGAGAGAGCCGCATAATCTGTTCATCTACAGCAGAGGTTGGCAACCTTTTCCAGCATAGGAGCCAGACATTCAGTGATGTCCAGATGTTTGGCAGTGATATCATCACTGACTGTCAAATTTCCAGGTTCCTTCCAGGTTGCCACATTCTGCGCTATGTGGAGCTTGGCCTGGGACCAATTTGCCATGTGCCAATGGCAGTACTTGCTGCCTTCCCAGCCTCACAAAATTCCATTGCCACCATAGCTTTCTGAGTAAAAGTGCCACCCTTTGTCAGTGTTGTCCTTAAGACTGTGGACCAAATGGCTTTGGTCAGTTGGCCAAATCCAGCCCACAGGTCATAGGTTGCTGACCTCTGACCCTAAAGGATTAAGGAGGTTTTACGTTTTTTCCCTTGAAAGGATAATCTTTGTAGAAATAAATTTATATCCCTTTCAGCTTTCAGTAAGCAAAAGGAATGCTACATTTTGATGCAGCCTTTCTCTAAATAACGCAACAATGGGAATTTTAATTTCCTAGTAGGTATAAGCATTTCTCTGCTTGTATTTTCCCCATAGAAGAAAGAAAAGACTTTGTAAGTGTTATAAATAGATAATGTTATAGTTATTATGCCATTCTAAGATTTTTTTTTTCTAAATTTGACCAGTATTTTATCTTAAAGATAAAGTGAGACAGGCTGTTGAAAAACACATACCATACGTTAGTCTTTATTTAACCCATACATTGGACCTGATGCATTTGCTATTTCAGTGTTACAGGCAATCTGGAGAACATACAAAGCAGCATACAAGCAGCCTCATGACTTAACAGTGCCATGTGTTGTGGACAGGCCACTGGTGCATTGCTGTGGCCATTGTGGCGGCACCATAGCTGCACAAAATGACATGTTGCCTTTTATAACAGCAGTAAAAAACCTTGCGAGCTGCTGCAATGCCAGACCCCATTAGGATTAAGGTTTCCATTCCTTGATTAAAATTTGGCAGGATCGCCAGGAGGCTAGATGACATTGTCCTATGGGCCACATCTGGTTTAAGAACCAACAGGTGCGTGTTCCTGATTTAGTTGCCAGAACAAGCCATTATATGTGTGTGTTTTCAAGCAGCAGACTGGTAATCTTACCTATATACTTATATGCATGCCCAGGAAAAGAGTTAGGGGATGGGAAAAGAGTTCAGTGAAGGGCACTTGCTTTGCATGCAGAAAGCAATCAAATCCCTCAGATATTCAGATATGTCTGGGAAAGGCCCCTGACTGAATCCCTGGAGAGCTGCTCTCAATTAGAGCAGACAGTACTGAGCTAGATAACTACGGCAGCTCATGAACACATAGTATGTGTTCAGAAGGTGAAAGTGATTATGAAAAAGTGTCTTTTGAAAATCTCATTTTAGAAGTTAGAAACTTCTATTAAGTGAATTATTCATCAATTCAGCCTTGATAAGTGAAGGTTAGAGTGTGAGACCTTGCCTATCATATCTTGTTTCAAGCCCTGCAACTGGGAGACATGGACGATTAATGCTGCTTCATGGGGATTTTTCTCTAAAATAAATTAATGGAAATAAAGACGGGAGACGAGCTGTCTGGCCACAGCAATGAAGATATGGATTCATGAGCTACACCAATATGGGGACTAATTGCTTTTATTCCAAGGGCAGATGACAATGCATTCAGGGAAGGGTATTAAGATTCTGTCGCAAGCAATTTGTATGTTGAATCGGTGATTATGAAACAAGCATCTGTAAGGAGTTAAGTTGAAGTCTATCTTCTAAATATATTTTGAAGGACTGTTGGGACTTATATTGAAGCCCAAGCAACTGTAATGGAGCTGGTGGTGGTGGTGGTGAAGAATATTTTAGAGAAGAAACTGATATTCTAGGGCTACAATCCTGCACACGCTTTCCTGAGAGTAAACCCCATTGAATACAGTGGGACTTACTTCTGAGTGGGCATGCATAGGATTGCTCTATAAATCTGCTTCACACACATTCAGGCCATGCATCAGACTTATTTTCTGGTGTGACCCAGTATTGTCAATATTAAAATAACTTCAGTTTGTGGTGCCATTCCATTAGGGCAGTGGTTCTCAAACTGTTTAACATCAAGACACACCTAAAAAAAGTTCCACTTGAGCAGCCAGTCAAGCCTCTGTGACTGTAATGCTGATTGGGCAGTGGTGTTCTCCCCATGCCCCACTCCCTATAGCAGGTTGTTTAACCTTTGATGCACATAGCCTAATCTACCGTCAGTTTTGCGAACCACCAAAAATTGGGTCATGACCCACTGATGGGCCACGGACCTCTACAGGTCAAGAACCACTGCAGTAGGGCAAATAATGATTAATATAAATCAGAGTTTTGCCTCCAACATAGAATAAATAACCCATTTCACCATGTGGGTTCTAATTCTTGTGTGGAGGCAAACAATGGTTTGTAGCAACCATAGTTTGCCCAACTTAAACATAACAAATGATGGATTTCACAAATCAGGAATTGGATCAAGGAATTGGATATCAATTTATCTCAACCCTCTAATTTGTGCCTAAGACAATGATACTATTACATAGATAGCTGTGCATTTGGTATTCACTCCAAAACATAAACTCAATTAAATTGTTTCTTGTATACATTGAATACATATTTAAAGATCTATGATTGTTGTATAGCTTGTTATATAGATGGCAGTAGTTATATAATTGTTTTACATATTATTTATAGTACATACTGTATATAACTTTGGAGGCAGTCTCATATTGCAATTAAAATTATTTGATTTGATTTTATGGTGCTGACAGGAGAAACAGATGGCCGGGAACAGGCAAAGCTTGAAGTGAAGGTATGGGATCCAGATAGCCATCTCACCGATCACCAGATTGACCAGTTTTTAGTAGTGGCACGGTAAGACAAACTTCCCTAAATTTTTCTAAAAATGGAGGGGTATGTTCCAGACAAAGTTAAATGTGTTAATTAACACTTAATGGATTTTATCAGAAGAGTTAAGCACATGCTTAAATAACATATCTAAACGAAATGAATAGGAATAAAAATGCTTAACTTTGTATGGATTATGCCCAAGCGTTTCTTCTTTATTTAAACAATTTCATTGTGATTTAAATTTTTTAAAATTCTCATTTCTATGAGCCTTTTTGCACTTCGATTAGTCACATGTTGCAGTTCAACATATGATATTTGTTTTTTTGAGTAAAATATATCTCAGCAAGATATAATGCTTAGTGCATTATAATATAATGCGTATATAAACATTATGTATTATATAATATATTTTTTATATATAATAATAAATAGGGGTGTGTTTTTGGTGAGTTTTTTCCAAAATTTCTTGATTGAAATAGCAAATTGCGGTGTTATGTGTTTTTATCCAAATTTTTATTACAAATTGTACCAACAGTACAATAAATAAGGGTGAATGGCCCTACAAAGGCAAGCAATTACTAGCGCACACACACCTCAGCCAGAAATAACCTGCTCAAAAATTCCAAAGCTGCACTCTGGTTGCTGCTTGGAGCATCAAAAACTGCTGCTTACTACTTCCACATTCCATTAAAGTTGCCTAGCATGCACGGTGAACTATGAACATGCATGTTCATAGTTTAAGCAAGCTTCTTCCTGTTTCTGCCCCCTTCTCTTCCTGATCCCTTACTGAAAACTATTTGTGGATTCCTCAAAACTGTGTTAAAAGTAAGCACAAATGGTGTTATTTTTGTGAAATTGATATAATTTGTATCAAACTGTGTCAAAAATAAGCGAAAGCAGTGTTATTTC
>JAJKFI010000008.1:17872378-17940540 GCA_029204185.1 Lerista edwardsae
TAACGGGGGGCAGGCACATGCTAATCTCCCATGCAAATTGGAAGCATTGCATGATGGTCTCTGCTCACATGTGGCTTTTTCAGACACTGACTCAGATTTTTGAAAGTGGAGACACAGGGATTTCAAACTGAAGTCAGCAAATGTTAAGAACCAACTACAAAAAAAACACCTAAGGCTAAGCTCACCGTGACCATAAAAGTTATGATTAAATATGCCTTGGTACTGGGAAAATGCTTTGAATAGGTGGTGGAAGGTCTGCACTATGAATGCCTTCTGGTTCTGCAGCGCACTGGTCTCCCTGTGGCTTCTCCTAATGGGTAGATCTGGGCTCTGCTGTTGTTTTTTATGGGTAGATCTGGGCTCCCCAGATCTACCGGCAGGGAGCCCAGATCTACCTGCGGCCATTCCCAATGGGTAGACCTGAGCTCCGGGAGCCCAGGTCTACCCGTGGCTGCTTGTGGTGGGTAGACCTGGGCTCCTGTGGGGGTGCACTTCTATTGGGTGCCCCAGGTGCCATTTTGGCTAGGTCTGCCCCTGGTCACAACCCACCAGCCAGGGAAGCACTAGTCCCTGTCAAAAGGGGTTCTTCTTACCTCTGCTTGTTCCAGCCTCCAGGAGGTGTGGGAAGCCCCACAGATGCCTCTGCAGGAATCCCCAGTCCTCCTGAACAGTACAAAAAGATTGAAAAGCAATTCCTGGTTTTGATTGAAAAACCTGGGGATTGCATTTCTGCCATAGCCCCTCCCCCGCACTTACAGTGCTCCCAACTCCTTGTAGGGCTGCCCAATGCATGGTGGGGGAAAAATGCATTCCGGAGTTCGCCATGCATGGTGCCCAATGCATGGTGGGGACCTGTGGTAGACTGGCATTGTGGGAAGGCACTTGAGGCACTTGTTTTAGCAATTTAAAAGAATATTTGTTTTAATTGTAAGCTGCTGTGGAAGTTTTTGAGGCTGAGAGGTGGGGTATCAATTGGTTTAACTACATAGAATATTTGCCCTAAAGTATAGAGCTTACAAAAATCCATCAGAAGTTGGGACAGGAGTTTACCAGGGGCATGTAATAAAAAATAGTCTCAACTGGAGCATATTCAGTAAACTGCCAGTGCCAAATACATCCTGATATATTGTCATACTCTTTGTCCCAAATCCACCTTATTTCATCCTTTGGGAATAAAAGCATGTTCCCATGTCATGATGTCATTGTCCATCCCTGGAAGCATTTTTGAGTATATTTTAAAGTTAGAGAGACCATCAGAGTTAGAAATAATGAACTCTACTTGCTACAAAAAAAGAAGATACTGATGAGAAGAAAATGTGTTTTCTTTAACAGCAACTAGCTAGCACTAATATACTGTGTGCCACATCCTCTGTATCTGATAGCTGCAAGTCCCTGGGGTCAATTTCCAGCTTTAATTATCTGTGAGTTGTTGACATGAAAGGGCCTGCAGCTTGTTGCTTTTAGGTTAAAAAAAAATCTTAATTGGTCTGTCTAATGGGTTTGTAGGTAATATTGAAGAGCTGTACTTCTGTCATTCCCTTCTTGAGGCTTGGGCAAAAGGGATGTTGCCTTAATAACATGGCAAACCAAGAGAGCCAATAACGTATGCTGTCGAGGACATGAAAGACCCTGGTATTGTGCTGTCACACAGTACCGCTGTAGCGATGGCACAGCACAAGCAGTGGAGCTGCAGTGACAGGGGAAAGAGGACCAGGAGCCGAACTGTGACATAGAGCTTGGCCTGAATTGCTGGCCTTTCTGCAATGCGCTACTTTCATTCCAATTCAGTAGCCCAGAGACAGAATCATGCCAAAGCACAAAGGGGGAGAGGCCATAATTACATACCATAGATTGGCACAAAATTATTGTAGAACAGAAAGTAGATGTGACAGTCAGGAAACAGTGATGTGTATCTACCACCTTAAATTGCAATTGTTGTGAGGGGGGAGGCCAAAAGAAAACACATTTGCTATCCATATTTAGTTCTCATTATCATTCTTTAAATTAGTACATCACTCAAACTTTTCCTGATTTACCATTATGTCTTCATATGTGGAAATAATTATAACTTTAGTAAAATTTTTAGAATTGGCACATATCATACAGTTCTTCACCTCCTTAATTTTTTTGGTTCTAGTATTCTGATGACCTATCGGTATAATTGACAGTATAACTAAAATACAAATGTCAGACTCATGGGGGGGGGACTATAACAGTCCTTTCTCTTGGTCAGATTAAGGTGGAGGTCATCATCCAACTGAATACCAAGGAATCTTTCTTATAATGAGTTGCGGGAAATAAAAGCCTGATTGCTTCACACACACATACATTTTTGAAAGCAGAGCGTATGAAGTGCTTTTGCAGCTGATAATGCAAACTACTAGATGTCCAGTACAGTAGTATTTCTAGTATTCACAGATCTATCTCCTTTTCATTCGAAAGGAAATGTAACTTTGAAATTTTGCAGTTTTCTCAATCTCAGCTTGGTGTTAAAAGTAAAATTGACAGCTAGTTGTGACAATAGATTGATTGATTCATATGTGTAGTTTGCTTTACCTGAAGTTCTATTTACACATTGCAGAGGAGGCAGAGGCCATTGATCTGTCGGTGACTCTGTCCCATTTGTGTAAATGTCTAAATGATGGGGCTGATTGCTTGGGGCACCTAAAATGTGCTTGGTGCTGCATGGTCCTGGATAAGCAGCTTCCATTCAGTTGTAAGAACTTTTAAAGGGAACCCTAAAATGTTGGTCTTGTGGTGATGACGGTTGTAATTTCCAGTCCTACCATATTTTGATATACTGATGTAAAAAACCCTCAACATTTATTTGTGTTTATAGCAATAATATAGTAGTAGTAATAATAATACAGAAGTAACCTTACTAACCATTTAGGACCACATTATAAGATATATTTACATGCTGTGAATTGTTAAAGTGCAGTAAGGGCAGGACATTCTCTGCCCCACCACCACTTGTTTTGTTTATACACTCTACCTACGACTGCTGTAAATATTGCTTTGTAAACTAAACCTCAGCGAGGCAGAAGCTGTTGTATGTTAAGACGTCCACAGAATCAAGGGCTAAAGGTCCCCTAGTTGTGATTTGATTGATTGTGGGGCAGGGGAAGGCTGTAACTCCATTGTAGCATACATGCTTTGGATTCTGAAAGTCCTGGGCATCTCCAAGCACCTTTGAAAAGTCTCCTGCTTGAAAGGCTGAATTGGTACTACCAGTTGGTGTATTCAATCGTGGGCCAACTGGGAGTGTCAGGGTGTTCGCATTGACTTCCAGTCCTACAAATCTGTACTCGCCCCTTATTGGCTTCTACTTGAACCATTCAGTGCAAATCCATAGTCTGCTTGTGTCTTCCAACAAGTGCTGTATTTCAGATACCCGTACTATACCAAGTTCATTGAGGCAATTTTCCACCACAGCCACACAATTCACCTATGCAATCTCATATACTTAAAATAGTTTTTATTACAAATACAAGTATATAAAACCTTCTAAAAGTCCCTCTACCTTTACAGAAGGCCATCACAAGAGGGCTTTCACCCAGTTGAACATAATTAGTCAAAGCAGCACAGAAAATAACAAACAGCTAAATACCTAGAATTGTCTCCTTACTGTACTCTTTGTCTTCTCCTAAACCTGGGGTCAGCAACCTATGATTCTGGAGCCACATGTGGCTCTTTTAGCCGCCTGCTGCGGCTCCGGAATCCGGGTGAAAGTAGCAAAGGAGGCTCCCAGCATTGGCTGCGACCGCGGGCTTGCTCTCCCTCCAGGTAGGCTGCACTGTGCTCAGGGCTGCAGGTTGGGAATCGCCCCCTTTTCTCCCCTTCCCTCCGAGCCCCCCGAGCCGGGAGCTGCTACCGAGAGCACCTCTCCGCTCGGCACCAGTCCTGCGCTGCACGCTGCTCCGGGAAGCGGGGAGAGCGTGCTGGCAGCGGCGGCGGCTGGGCTCCCGCTCAGTCCGTGGATAGCCTTGTGCAGAAGGCAACCTGCGAAGCTCCAGAGCTGATCCGCCGGCTGGAAGGGTGCGTGGCTTTTTGTGTTGATTGTTCCATGTGTTTGCATTGCTTCGCACGCAGAGCTGGGATGGAGCGTGGCGGGGGGCGGCGGCGTGCAGCAGAGAGCCGGTGGGGAAAACTTTCTGGCTCGCTCTCGGTCGGGTTGCAAAGTTGCCCCTGATTTTGCACACGTTGGGGCAGCTCCCGCTTACAAGCACGGAAAGCGCTGGGTCTCGCAGTTGTGTGTGTGTGTGTCCCCCGCCCGTTTTCCAGGATCTTTTACCCGGTCCCTCTTTCTGCAATGTGGAGGGATTGTTTGCATCGATGGCGTGCAAGTTGCAAAAGTTCCTGTGCACGAGCCTGGAATCCCCCTTTTGCAAACCTAAAAATAAAAAATCCTCCACCGTTTTGAAAAAACAACAACACACCCCATAGTGGCAGCAGTTGCACGGGCAGCTGCTCGGCTCGGCTCTGGGGTCTGCCCTGCCCGCCCATCCTGCTGCTGCTTGTCGCATGTGCTCTTTGCAAACGGGTGATCCGCCGCATTGCCCTGCAAGGTGCAGCGTGGTGGCTGGTTTTTGTTCTGCCGTTCGTTTTTTTACGCGCAATTGGAAGGCTGTGGAGGATTGGCAGCAGGGTTGGGGGTGGGAGAGAGAAAGCTGGAGACAGCGAATGACGAATGTCGAGACCCGATTTTCAGCCGCGATCGCTCATAAGAACATAAGAAGAGCCCTGCTGGATCAGGCCAAAGGCTCATCTAGTCCAGCTTCCTGTATCTCACAGCGGCCCACCAGGTGCCCCAGGGAGGCATGAGACAACAAAATTCTTGCATCCTGTTGCCACTCCCTATAGTTTTTTTATACATAGCATAAAGGTAAAAAAAAACTATATATGCAGTATTATCTTCATTTTAGATGTCAACAGGGTTTTGTGGCTCCCGAGGTTTTCTTTCCTCCAGAAAACGGGTCCAAATGGCTCTTGGAGTATTTAAGGTTGCCTACCCCTGTCCTAAACAGTAGGGCTAGCTGCAACCAAGCACGTGTCTCACCCTTTCTGTAACAGCTTACTGACTTAAATACTCTTCTTCACTCCTACAGACCCTTGTTATCAATTCCACATTATTTATTTATTTAAGGTATTTTTATACCTCTTTTTTCAAGATTTCTCAAGACACAAGGCAATTTACATTGGCAGGCTGTTCAAAAACCCCATTTTTTTCAAATGGGTTTTTTACAATTATTGTTCTATGTACAATTCACAGAACCCTCCATTTCTCCAGATGTTTTCCATTAGAGACTGTTAACAGCGTTCTTTACTCTTCAGAAGTTCCCAATCCTTCCAGTCAATTCCATCCCTTGCAATACTTAGGTACTTTTAATGAACTCTTCTTTCCCATTTTCAATTCTTATGCACAAATAGAGCAACTAAATGCACAACCTCTCTGACAGGGGGAGTCTTGACTCTGTATAAAGCAGCTTCACCTATTATTTTTACTAACTTTTTCAGTATGAGCTTTGTTTTATATTGTAAACCTCGTTATAAATATCGGTTAAAAGGCTGCATCCAAATGTATAAGTAAACATGCAATATTCCAACTGTGAAGAGCCTGGTGTGGTGCAGAGTGGTAGGCTGCAATATTGCAGTCAGAAATTCTTCCCATGACCTGAGTTCAATCCCGGTGGAAGTCACGTTCTCAGGTAGCTGGCTTAAGGTTGGCTCAGCTTTCCACCCTTCCAAGGTCAGTAAAATGAGTACCCAGCTTGCTGGGGGTAAAGATTTCTGGGGAAGGCAATGGCAAACTGCCATGTACAACAAAGTCTGCCTAGCAAACGTAGCAGGTGACATCACCCCATTAGTCAGTAATGACTTGGTGCTTGCACAGCGGATTGCTTTACTTTAATTCATCTGTCCAGTCTCCAGCATGCACTTACCTTCCCAGCTCAACCTGTGCAGATCATACTGCAGCATGTTGTAGAAATGGAGAAAGAATCTTGCTCCTTGGAGGACATTTACCAGACTCATAGAAGTGAAAAAATTCTGCATCCATATAGGAGGAATCCCTTGGCCAAATAGGTGGATCAAAACTGCTATGCTAGGCAAATGGATTGTGTTTGATGCTGGCTCAGGGTGAGCTGTGAGTCAACACACAGAGGACTCGCTTGCTGACTGTCTGGTTTGCTGACTGCCATGCTCACCATGACATCCTTACCATGCTCTTTAACCTCATTCAGACTTTGAATAAGTTCACAGCAATTTCTAAAAGAAACCTTAGAGGATTGTCCCTCTTTGCCCTGCACAGTGTCTTTTCGAGTGGCTGTTGCTGGTGGTGGTCTACATTTTTTAGATTATGAGCTCTCTTGGGACAGGAGCCATGTAACTTTATTATTTTTATTTTTATTTATTTATTTTGCCTGTGAACTGTGTTGAAAAGCAATATATAAATACTGTTTATTGATTAATCAAATGAGCTTTAATTAATTGGCTAATTGAATACATCTAAATATATTTGCAGATATTGCAGCTATATTTTCTACATGCTGTGTTTTACGTTTAGTTAGACCACCAGCCCTATACAGGCATGCTCCAGTATCCGCTGGGGTTCTATTCTGGATCCCACCGAGGATATCTGAAACCGTGGATACTGGAGATGCCTTTTTAAAGATAGGGGAACATCAGTGGTTTTGCTGCAACAAGGTTGACATAAGAGATTTGTTTAATGTTCCCCTATTTTTCCAATAGGCATCCCAGTATCCAAGGTATCTTTGGATAACTGAAACAGTGGATACTGAATCAGTGGATACCGGGGCACACCTGTTTAGGTTTTGCCCTGTATAGAACACATCCATGAGAAGCAGACCTTTTTCCATCATGGATCCAACACTGTGGGCTGCCCTCCTGCCCCTCCATTTGTCTCTTGTTTCAGAGGGTTTTTGACTGTTGATTTATTGATTTTGCTGCTGTTTTGTGTTTGTGTCTTGATTTTTACCTAATCATTCTGTACACAGCAATTGAAATACATTTTGCTTATTTATCTCAGTGTATCTCTACCCTTAATTCCCTATACTCCTCGTTTCTTCACTTTTCCTTATTAGTATTGAACTACTAGATGTCTATTAGCTGTTAGCTGTATTACCTATTATTCTATGTCAGTGATGGCGGACCTTTCGGGTTTACTGTGTCAAAAATGCTTGACTTGTCTCTGTTGGCGTGTCACTCCCCACCTCCAACAAAAGAGAAACAATTATTTACATAGTCATTTATCTAACGAAATATAGTCCAATAATGTGTGGGGCTATTCATTATATTTAAAAAATCAAATCTTTTAAAAATCGTTAACAAAGAAATCCTCAGTTGTTGTTGGGTGTTGGTGAATGCTGGTGTGTCACCCAAAACATCGTGGCATATCACGTTTTGACAAGCGTGTCATAAGTTCGCCATCACTGTTGTATATAAAGAACCACATCTTCCTGCATAAACTGGCATAGTCATTTCTTGCCTTTGGAGGGGAGGTTGGTGGTTACTGGCGATGGGGGCTCCTTGGCTGTGATGCCCAGGCTCTGTGATTCTCCCCAGGCAGCTTGGCCTAGTGCCAAGTCTTGCAACCTCAGGCGAAAACCTTCCTATTTGCTCAGGCCTTTCAGGTTTTTTACTTTAATGCTATTTTGTTGATTTGATGCTATTTTGTTGATTTGAACCCCTGCTAACTGGACAAACCCCTGCTAACTGGACAAGAGGCACTTTTTCCAGTGGTGTTCCTCTTATATTTAGCAGGGGGAGAGTAACTGTCCCTCCTCACCCCTGCGCAGTCTTTCTAGTGACTGTTGCTGGCGGTCTGCCTTTTTTTAGATTGTGAGCCCTTTTGGGACAGGGAGCCATTTAACTTTATTATTACTATTTGCCTGTAAACCGCTTTGTGAACTTCGTGTTGAAAAGTGGTATATAAGTACCTGTTGATTGATTGATTGATTTTCATCATACTTTTGGTTAGTTTTCTACATTGTGCTTAACTTTTGACAAATGTAAAAAATGAATCATTTACATATAAAATCTAATAGCTATGCTGATAAACTATGAAGTTTAATAAGAGTGGATGTGATGATGATATATCCATATTTCACTGTTTTCATGGGTCGTTTTTTTTCTAATTTGTTCCCCTAGGGCGGTTGGTACATTTGCCCGAGCTTTGGACTGCAGTAGTTCTGTCAGGCAACCTAGTTTACACATGAGTGCTGCTGCTGCTTCCCGTGACATCACTCTGGTGAGATGTTCCCTTTAAATGTTGTTCTTGTGTATTAATGCAAGTAGAGATTTATGCTTTCCGGGCCTACACAACTGCTAATACATTTGAAAGTTTTCAAATACCTGTGATAATTACTTTTTTAAAGAAGCTTTAGCTTCTTTTGTAAAAAGCTATCTAGACCAGGGTTTTGTTCAAGCCAAGCTGTCAAATAACCCCTTTTTCCTTTTTCTGTGATTTTGATGGTCAGAAGTACAGAAAAGATACCTCCCAAGGCTTTTGCTACATTGTTCAACCCTAGTCCCTGTAACCTACACTTAATAGTGTCCAAGACTAGTCCCTTTCATCCATCTGATCATTTGAAAATAATAGTACATGACCAACTGATTTGCTGTGCGGCTCATTGTTTGAAAGAGAAAATTATTTGTTTTATTAGTTAGGAACTACAGAGTCAGTTTGGGTTTTTTGCCTTTATTATGTAAAATAATAAAATATGTACTCTTTTCTCTCTCCAGCAAATTATTTTTTTCTTTGTTAGTCAGTACAATAAGAGTTGCATAAAGCGCCAGTTGCAAAAGTAGCCTGTGCCTAGATTTTGGGGGTTTCTCTCTCCCCCTGCAGGCCCTGCCAAGGACCACCCCATTCCTAGCCTCATTCCTAGACTTGTCCTATCCTCATGAATGGCTGGGCAAGGGTAGAGATGTGAAGGTCTGGAAAAAACCGGGAAAAATTCAGAAAAAAATGTTTTTTTTCCCTGAAGCATTTTTGTTCTGAAAAAAAGAAAAAAAAAGGAAAAAATTGATTAT
This sequence comes from Lerista edwardsae, assembly GCA_029204185.1. NCBI lineage: Eukaryota > Metazoa > Chordata > Lepidosauria > Squamata > Scincidae > Lerista > Lerista edwardsae. The sequence continues at coordinate 17,881,433 of JAJKFI010000008.1, forward strand.
GGAATATTTTATTTTAACATGATGAATAAAATATTTTAAGACAAGGTGTTCAAATATTTTCCAAATAATTTCTAAAAAATATTTATGGTATCAGATTATTCTAATTTCTGTGCATTGAGGACAAGCAAGTCCTAGGTTACAAACTGAATCCTCCAATGCAAAAACTGGGGTTTTTTCCAAGCTTCAAAATTTCTGGAAATTTTACATCTCTTAACACAGCCTCTGACTCCTCTTTCTTCTCGCCTTCTTCAGACTCCTCCATCCTTTACAGCATATGAAAGAATCTGGTCTATGTTTGGAAACACAGTGAATCAAGAAATAAACTTGACATGTGAAAGGGTAGAGAAGCTTGTTTCAATGTGGGCAAATCTTCAGTTTTTAGAAGTCCATAATATCTGTGAAATGACAGACACAACAGAGTAGCTGCAAAAGCAGAGACTGATAATTACAGCTCAGAAAATGATTCTGATTAAATTTCATGCCCATTCATTGAAACTTAGTCCCACTCCCTTCTATACACGCCCCCCCTCTTCAATTCTTTTTATGAGAATGGGTTTTTTATTTTATTTAATACTGTGGAGAGGAAATATGAATAATTGTTACTTCTGGATTTTTAAAAATTGTTTTGTGGAGGTTTTTTTGTCTGTTCCATATAAACTAGTAAACAGTTCAGGAGATTTACTCCATTTGTTACAATTACAAATAAATATTATAAAACAAGTAAGTTCTGTTTGTAATAATTGTTTGGATACACTATATTTTTAATATGCTAGTTGTGATAATTTTATGCCAAGTCAAATTGTCTGTAGTCATATTTTATGTTCCCAAAGTAACAGAATGACTTTCAGTCTGGAAAAGGAAAAAAAGTGCTAATGTAGCATTTTTTCAATTTCTCAGAAAATTTCCATTTTTTTCTGAAAAAAACGGAAACAGGGTTTTTTCCGAGCTTCAAAATTTCTGGAAATTTTACATCTCTAGGCAAGGGGTAGAGGGCTGCAGTAAAGAGGGAGGTGAGATCCCTTGAGCAAGCTTCATTATGCTTACAAAGGTTAGAATCCAACGCATTTTTTAAAGGTTTTTAAGGTTTGCCAATGTAGTAGTTCGAAAGCATGTCAAAATGCAAGTAGATAAATAGGGATCACTTCGGTGGGAAGGTAAAAGCATTCTGTGTGCTAAGGCGTATAGTCATTCTGGCCACATGACCTACATGGAAGCTTGTCCTTGGACAAACGTTGGCTCTACAGGCTTAGAAATGGAGATGAGCACCGCCCCCTACAGTCGGTCACGACTAGACCATTCGGTCGTGGGGAAACCTTTACCTTTTTATAGTTTGTATGCAACCGCATATTCAGTAATTAGTGGGAGCTATGGTGTTTTTAAATGCCAAGTTCAAGAGTTACAGCACACAGGAATGGCACCAGACATTTTCCACTTGCTTTGTGGAGGTGGGCCAGGTTCTGAGAAATCCTTCTCTGTAACATACTGAGAATCCAGTCTTATGCCGGTGTAGGACTGGTGTAGGCAGTAGGCAACAGAGTTGGGCAAGTACCGAAATGCACTTTGCCACTGGTGGGGAGCATGCGCTGCCGGTGGAGAGACCAGCACCGTTTGGTTGCTGTAGAGCAGCATTGACCAGTGAGTGTCCCTTCTGGGCAGCAGGAAAACTTTTCAGGGCAAGGGAAGGACAGGGAGGGTGGCAGAACTGTGTGGAGAAAGGGCAGGCCAGAGGGAGGATCAGGTCCGGGAAGGGGATGGCAGCAAAGGTTGTTGCCACATCCCTTCTCCCCCTCCAGAGTGTGAAATAGGTCTCCTTGGTTCAGTTGGTAATACAGGCATGCCATTGGGGTTCCGTTCCAGACTCTCCCGTGGATTTTTGAAACCGTGGATACTGGGGACGCCTTTTTAAAGATAGGGAACCTCAGTGGTTTTGCTGCAACAAGGTTAAAAAAAAAGATTTGTTTAATATTCCCCAATCTTTTTAATAGGAGTCCCAGTATCCATGGATAATCAATCAATCAATCAATCAATCACTAGTATTTATATACCGCTTTTCAACATAAAGTTCGCAAAGCGGTTTACAGGCAAATAATAACGTTAAAGCTAAATGGCTCTAATAATAATAACTGTGGATACTGGGGCACACCTGTGCTATGCATGTATATCAGCATAGGTATGGTTGGTAAAAAGCTACTGGGAAGTGCAACACTGTATGCAGGTAAAAGAAATTGGTTTCCTTGACCTCAAAACCACGAGATTCAACACCATGTTCACTTTCAAATGTTCCATGAAGTAGGGTACTTTGAAATCCTACCTGATTGTCAAAGATCAGTGGGAAATCCCATACAAAATCAGTATTCAACATGTTTACTGTGAATGGCTGGCTGAGTGCATTCTTTTGCATTAGTTTTCTAGCCATCCAGAAACCTTATTATTGTACTTGTTGGTTTACTAAGTAGCAAAACTGTTAATTTTTATTACGTATTGATGTAAATTGGCTCTTAAATGAGCCTTTTAGTGAAGGCATATGGTATTTCATTAAAGAACACCATTTGTGTTGAATTAAAGAACACAGTGTTACCGTAATATATTTTAAGACTTCTAGATTTGTTTCTCTGCCATTTGATGAGAAGCCCACGCTAGTGTCAAGCTGTGATGATAAAAAGCATTTTGGCAGATTTCAGTGTGTGTTCAGAAAAAGTAAAGCAGCAAAGGCTATGATGGCCCAAAAGATACCCTGGAGACACAGCCAAGTATATTAAATTGCTGTACAAAAAAGTCTAGTACATTCTGGGATGTGAATATGAACTATGATACAGTTTCTTTTCTGAGGTAAACTATCTGCTTCACCTTGTTTGGTCTTCTGAAAAAGAAGTATTGATTTATAAATGTAGCATCCCACCAGGTTGCTCACAGTATAGGTATTCTATATGTATACCCCTTTCTGATTAAGGGCGAGGTTCCTTGCAGATGGGCTGGGAGTGGGACAACTATATGAAAACGTAGGCAGACTCAGAACCTAGGCTAAAAGGGACATGGAGGTTTCAGAGTGTAGGAATCTTAATTCCTGACAACCTGATGGCCCACCTCCTACCATTCTGTTTTGTCAGTAAAAAGGAAAGGCCCTCCAGAGTTGATGTCCCAAAGTGTTTGTACAGGTTTATTAGGCTTAAGATAATAAAAAGAGCCCTGCTGGATCCGGCCAAAGGCCCATCTAATCCAGGTTCCTGCATCTCACAGTGGCCTACTAGGTGCCTCAGGGAGCACACAAGACAACAAGATAATGAAGATATGTCCCTATACAGGCTTCACCTCCAATTTTTGCTGAATCAGTGATTTCTGAAAATTGCACAAGATAAATACTTACATCCTTGAATATGCTCCTTAAGGATTAGCATTTTGAAATATGTGTATTTGATAATATAAAGCTGTTTACTCGATAAGAAAACTGTTACTTTACTAACTCCATTTTGGGAGACTTGGCCTGAAGCTGGCAAGCTTAGGCAGCCTTAATGTGTATTCTTTGTTCCTTAGACAAGGGCTTGACAAATTTACTGGGGATATAGGAGTCAGAAAAAAAAAAATCAACGTTTAGAGTTTTATATTTTAGCACCAGCCAGAAAAAGTCTCATGTGCCACTGTGAATGAGATAAATAATATTTTATATATAAGCAAGCACTGAAAGGCACATTTCCAACCCCTGTGACAGTAGGAAAATTTGGCAAATATCAGTGTAACAGTAACAGGATCTAAAGGCTTTGAACCAGAAATAAAGTTAAACTTTTTAAAAGTTTAAATTCATTACTCTAACAGCCCAATTAATATAGGGTAACTAGAATTCTTTGTAATTTTTCTAGCCTTTGTAATGGATGAATGCTATGTAAATGTTAAAGAAAATTAAGTAGGTACTTTTCTAAGGGACCAGAGGAACATTGTTTGTGAATGAATCATTAAATGGGGCATGGAATGATTTTGAATTAATCAAGCTGACAAAACTGGTTAGGATGAGAATGGGAAATAAGTGTGCACCAAGTAAAAAAAATTTTCTCCATTATGTCTAATGGTGAAAAGCACAGCTTGTCATTAATTCCAGCATAATGTTTACTCATTTTGCTTTTTACCCCTATTCATAGAAAATGAATAAAGACTAAAAAAATTGCATGGGTACATGATGCTAAAATAAAGTACTAGCAAACGTATTGACCCCTTCATGGATCACTGCCTTGTCGTGGTGAAGGGGCTTGAGTAGCTCAATGAAGCTGTGAGCTATGCCATGTAGGGTTACCCAAGATGGACAGGTCATAGTAGAGAGTTCTGACTAAACGTGATCCGCTGGAGAAGGAAATGGCAACCCACTCCAGTACTCTTGCCAAGAAAACCCCATGGATTACAGTACTAAAAGGCTAAACGATATGACGCTGGAAGGTGAGCCCCTCAGGTTGGAAGGTGCCCATTATGCTACTGGGGAAGAGCAGAACACGAGTACTAGTAGCTGCAGAAAGAGTGAAGTAGCTGGTCCAAAACTGGATGGAAGCTCAGCTGTGGATGTGTCTGGAAGTGAAAGGAAAGTACGATGCTGCAAAGAACAATACTGCATAGGAACCTGGAACATCGGATCTATGAATCAAGGTAAGCTAGATGCGGTCAAACGCGAGATGTCAAGACTGAACATCAACATCATGGGAGTTAGTGAACTAAAATGGACAGGAATGGGAGAATTTAATTCAGATAACCATTGTATCTGCTACGTGGGCAGGAATCCCTTAGAAGAAATGGAGTTAAGTAGCCTTCATGTGAACAAGAGAGTGCGAACAGCAGTACTGGGGTATAACCTCAAAAATAATAGAATGATTTAAATTCGGATCCAAGGCGAACCTTTCAACATCACAATAGTCCAATCCTAAGCCCCAACCACTGATGCTGAAGAGGTAGAAGTTGACCATTTCTATGAAGACCTACAACACCTTCTAGAATTAACACCAAAAAAAAGATGTCAACCAACAAAATGAAGCAGGGCAAAGACTGATAGTTTTGTCAGGAAAACACATTAGTCATAGGAAACGCTTTTCCAGCAATACAAACGGCGACTGTACACATGGACTTCACCAGATGGTCTACACTGAAATCAGTTTGATTACATTCTTTGCAGCCAAAGATGGAGAAGTCTTATACAGGCAGTAAAAACAAGACCTGGAGCTGACTGTGGCTCAGATCATGAGCTTCTTATTGCAAAATTCAGGCTTAAACTGAAAAAAGTAGGGAAAACCACTAGGCCCTCCACGTATGACCTAAATCAGATCCCATATGAATATACAGTGGAGGTGACAAATAGATTTTGGGACTTAGATTTGGTAGACAGGGTGCCTGAAGAATTTTGGACGGAGGTGTGAAACATTGTACAGGAAGCAGCAACTAGAACCATCCCAAAGAGAAAGAAATGCAAGAAGGCAAAGTGATTATCTGACGAGGCTTTACAAATAGCTGAGGAAAGAAGGGAAGCCAAAAGCAAGGGAGAAAGGGAACGATATACCCAACCCAACTCAATGCAGATTTCCAGAGAAAAGCAAGGAGAGATAGGAAGGCCATCCTAAATGAGCAATGCAAAGAAATAGAGGGCAACAATAGAATGGGAAAGACTAGAGATCTTTTCAAGAAAATTGGAGATGTCAAAGGACAATTTCATGCTAAGGTAGGCACAATAAAGGACAAGAACGGCAAGGACCTAACAGAAGCAGATGAGATTAAGAAGAGGTGGCAAGAATACACAGAGGAACTCTATCAGGCCGATCTAAATGTTCCTGATAACCACAATGGTGCGGTCACTGAGCTCGAACCTGACATCCTGGAGTGTGAAGTCAAGTGGGCTTTAGAAAGCATCACTAACAACAAAGCTAGTGGAGGTGACAGCATTCCAGCTGAGTTACTGAAAATCTTAAAAGATGAGGCTGTCAAAGTGCTGCACTCCATATGCCAGCAAATTTGGGAAACCCAGCAGTGGCCACAAGACTGGAAAATATCAGTTTACATTCCAATCCCAAAGAAAGGCAATGCCAAAGATTGTTCGCACCATTGCATTCATTTCACATGCTAGCAAGGTGATGCGCAAAATCCTACAAGCTAGGCTTCAGCAGCATCTGAATTGAGAACTACCAGAAGTGCAAGCTAGTTTTCAAAGAGGCAGAGGAAGTAGAGATCAAATTGCCAACATTCTCTGGATCATGGAGAAAGCAAGAGAGTTCCAGAAAAACATCTACTTCTGCTTCATTGACTATGCTAAAGCCTTTGATTGTGTGGATCACAACAAACTGTGGCAAGTTCTTGAAGAGATGGGAGTACCAGACCACCTTCTCTGTCTTCTGAGAAACCTGTATGTGGGTCAGGAAGCTACAGTTAGAACTGGACATGGAGCAACCAATTGGTTTCAAATTGGAAAGGGAGTACGACAAGGCTGTTTACTGTCACCCTGCTTATTTCACTTATATGCAGAGTACATCATGAGGCAGGCAGGGCTGGATGACTCACAAGCTGGAATCAAGATTGCCGGGAGAAATATAAACAACCTCAGATATGCAGATGATACCACTCTAATGGCAGAAGTGAGGAAGACCTAAAGAACCTTCTGATGAAGGTGAAAGAGGAAAGTGCCAAAATTGGCTTGAAGCTCGACATTAAAAAAAAAACTAAGATCATGGCAACCACTCCCATCACTTCCTGGCCAATAGAAGGGGAAGAAATGGAAGCAGTGTCAGAGTTTATTTTCCTGGGCTCCAAGATCACCGCAGACGGTGACTGCAGCCATGAAATTAAGACGTTTGCTTCTTGGGAGGAAAGCTATGGCAAACCTAGACAACTTAATAAAAAGCCGAGACATCACCCTGCCAACAAAGGTTCGCATAGTCAAAGCTATGTTTTTCCCAGTAGTCATGTATGGCTGTGAGAGCTGGACCCTAAGAAAGGCGGAGCGCCGAAGAATAGATCCTTTTGAATTATGGTGTTGGAGAAGACTCTTGAGAGTCCCCTGACTGCAAGGAGATCAAATTGGTCAATCCTACAGGAAGTCAAGCTCGATTGCTCCCAAATCGACAAATCCTGAAGCTGAAGCTCAAATACTTTGGCTACTTCATGAGAAGAGAGGAATCTTTAGAAAAGACCCTCATGCTGGGAAAGATTGAAGGCAAAAGGAGAAGGGGGCGGCAGAGGATGAGATGGATAGTGTCACCGAAGAAATGAACATGAAATTGGGCGAACTCTGGAGGCTACTGGTGGACAGGGAGATCTGGCGTGCTGTGGTCCATGAGGTCGCGAAGAGTCATACATGACTTAGCGACTGAACAACAACAGAGCTGTTGTGGTACCATGGTGAGATCATCATCATTGTTGTCATCACATGTGTAATGTTACACTAGCACAGGGCGCAATATGCTTTTATGTTCATATCTTGGAGCTGATCTTAGGATCAGGTGGACCAGTTTCTCTATTTATGAGAAACTCTCATCAAGTAATGTTCAGTGACAGATAGGACATAAGAAAGCATCAGCATCATTAATATCAATAACAATAATAATTATTATTATTAATAATTTTTCAACAAAATGGTTCATAAAGCAGTTCACAAACCACCTTCAAGTCCGGTTTTTCTTAAGAAATGATTGAGCAGTTATGCAAGGTTGCAAAATTACTGAGCATTGATGCAGGTTGCAAAATGTAGCTTGATGCAGTTACCTGCAGAAATATGAAATAGAAACCTGATCTGTGTTTCACACAAACGAGGCACAAGTGGTGAGAAATCTTTGGGTAATTCTTAATAGCAAACATATTTCCCCGAAGACAAGACCTGGTCTTATATTAATTTTTGTTCCGAAAGATGCATTAGGGCTTATTTTCAGGGAATGTCTTATTTTCTCATTACATGTACAACAATCTACATTTATTCATGTACAACACGATTCATATTAGACACAACCACGTCCATCCGTTAACAAGTGCGCATGTTATTTGTGCATTGTGTCTGTACTCCGATTGGTCATTCCTAGTAAATCTCAAGTTTATCTGTTTATGTAGGCATTTACCTGTCGTTCAAAGTCCCTCGATTGGGTATTTACAAATACTTAATTATAATTTATATTATCATTTAAGTATTAATGTCAGTAATATCAATTTATTTTTAATTATATATTAATATTATTTTATAATTCAATACATCGGTTGTGTGTTGCAACGAATGTACTACGTAAGTGCATCTGTCTGGCTGACGGTCTTAGCTGGGGCTTATTTGGGGGTAGGGCTTGTATTATGAGCGTTACTGAAAAATCATACTAGGGCTTATTTTCCAGTTAGGTCTTATTTTCAAGGAAAGTTACAGTTCCTTCTAGGGCCACTTCCCTTGAAGCCACGTCTCCCTTGTTTCTGTTTGCTGTTTCAGATCCAAGGAAAGGCCAATTGCTGTGGGAGTGGGGTAAATGTTGAATTGCTGGGATCATGGTGGTAAAGGGCCAGGCTGCCCCGTCTCAGCTGCTTTTGTCATGCTTAGGGAGATAAATAGGGAGAGGGCTGAAAAGGAAAGGGGCTTTGCACAGTGTTACTGATCCTGGTTGCCAGCTAGCATGGTGGATTTTGAATGGTGGATGGAATAGCAGCACCATCCTATTAATGGTGCCTAATGGTGCTTATTGCAGCACCAAGTGGGTTAATTACCCAAAAGGACAGCAAGGCAGGATGCAAGACCTGCCAATGAAACTAACAATAACTCAAGAACAAGGAACATAAGGCTCTGAAGTCAAGGTTTTTTAAAAATAGGATTTTGCCCCATGGAGTCCTATGGGGTTCTTGGGTGTGTGATTGAAATGGCGGTGGATGGGTGGGTGTCTTCTAGTGTTAGTTAAGAATGCTTGCTAGGTTCTGCCCTTGTTTTCCCATCCAGTTGAGGATGCGGTAGCTAATTGGACAATCAATGGCTTGTTCTTAGCTTGGAGTTTAGTCATGGTAAGGACTGTTGGAGATGTGAAATTGTTCCTTTGCTTTTCAAATTTGTTTTTTGCCAAATTCAGGAGTCCAGGGAGGTGACTCTGTAAGACACCAAACATGCTGTCCCAGTAATATTTGGATCTGGGAGGTTTCTTCTGAATTTGGAGGTGTGGGAACTCTATTTGCATCTAAGCAGTAACCGAAACATCCATTCTAATTTGGAGTATCCAGCTCCAGAAATTGATTAAGGGTGGTGGGGGATTCCATGGTTCTAATGAAAAGTCTGGCCTCCTGCTCTTTGAATCTGTTGCCTCTTCTCATCAGTCCTGTAAATCACTACATTACTAGTTTGGCCCTTTGCTCTCCAGCCAGGCACTTAGTACCTACAGTGTATACTGAATTACAGAAAATAAACAAAAATAAAATATTGAGCATGTATACCATATACCAGTGGTTCTGAAACATTTTTGCAATGGGACCCACTTTTTAGAATGGCAGCCTGTCTAGGACCCATCAGAACTGATGTCATGGCCAGAAGTGCTGCCATTGGGAGGCCAGAGCCTGCTGCTTTCCTGAGAAAGCAGCAATAAGTTGGGTGATTTCTCAGCCATTTTCCAATAGCAAAGTGAATGAGAAAGAGAATAAGCCTATTTACAATCTTGACACAAGCAGAACAACCATATAGCCCTCCCCAATTCCAACATTCCCATATTTTTAATATGGCTGCTCTGGCTGCTTCGCAACTCACTTGAAATTAGCTCATGACCTAGTGGTGGGTCCCAACCCACAGTTTGGGAGCTACTGCCATAAACAGAATATATACAGTGATATACCAGCAGTCACCCAGTCTCTTCACCATGGAGGGCTTCCTTCCTTCCTTCCTTCACTTCTGTCTTGATTGAGCTGGGGCTGGACTTTCTTCCTTTTTTTAAATACTCAAATGTACACATTGGCAACTCTAGCTAACATATTTAGTATCTGCTTGGTTTCACAGAAATTTTATCCTTGCTAATGATTAACTTCCACTTTGGTTAATGGAAGGTCCACTTTATAGTGAGATGCCAAAACAGATTTCATGTGCTTTCTTGCTTGGCTGCAGCAGTTCTGGAAAGTAGGATAGGATTGGGCCCTTCAGGTGCTTTTTTGCTCTCCCCGCTCTCACTTATTTTCTTTCTTGGCATTGTTTTATTCCCTGCTCTTTCTTCGCTTAAGTTAAGAGAACTATTTTCCCCTTCATAACAGTGCTTCATTGCTAATTGGCAAAAATGTTTGGAACTGACATGTTCATTGAAAGAGGTGGTGGTATATTTCATTACCATTTGGGAAGTAATGGATGTTCAAAAACTCAGTATGTTAACTTTCTTTTTTAGAGCAGCTTGTCTTGGTGTTTCTTAATTAATGAGAATACTGTGATGCTTTGCCACCCACATTCTCTAATGGCTTCCCCCCCCCCCCACATATTTTTTTTGAAAAAAGACATTACGTAAATATTATAACTTTGGGCAGCCTCCACTTGAAGTTCCAGGGTTAAGGGATCCACATGGAGATTTTTGTAGTCTTGTGGAAACAGCTGAAATCCAGAGATAAGCAACACATGAAGGTGGGAGCAAGTCCACCTATGAGCCTTGCACTCTTCCTCCACATGTTGATCATATAAAACTGCCATATACTGACTCAGACCATTGCAATATACTGAGGCTGTGGTCCATCTACACTGACTGGCCCTGGCTCTCCAGATATTCAGGAAGGGATTTTTCCAAGTCCTACCTAGAAATGCCAGGGATGGACTACATGCGTAGCATGTTCTTGGCATTGAGCTACAGTCTCTTCTGTCAGCATATGAATATCTGTTATATGTTATAGATTATGTACATTATGTGCAGATTGGGAGTGCAATCAACAAGTTTGATTCTGCTTTTCCTTTCATGTGTTGATTAACCCTAGGTTTTGGTATTTGCATTTTCCACAGGTATTTGAACAGCACATCTGAATCTTAGGTTTGCTCTGGTTAGCCTGTGTTTCTTTCCTCTTTGCATGGTAGAAGTAAGGATTATATTGCATATGGATCTCTAGTTGGACTAAAATCATAGGTGATGGGGCCAAGAGGATTGGCAACCTTCGTTTACAGAAAATAGGATACTGTGTAGATTTAGAACATTTGAATACGAGAAGGAACAATGGTTGCTCTTAAAATGTACTTAATGTACAAGATCATTCTGTGTATATTCAAAAGTAAGTCCTACTATGTTCATTGGGGCTTGCTTTCAAATAAGTGTGCATAGGAAGGCAGCTTTACAGTACCATCCTATGCATGCTTATTTGGAAGGAAATCCCCCGACATTCAGTGTGAGTTACTCTGAGGTAAGTATCCATAGAATTACATCTTTGGTGTATGCATGTGTGGGGCTCTCTTTTTAAACTTGCCTTTTTCTTTTTCAGTTTCATGCAATGGATACATTGCACAAGCACAATTATGATCTAAGCAGTGCCATTAGTGTCTTGGTTCCACTTGGAGGGCCTGTTCTATGTAGAGATGAAATGGAAGAATGGTCAGCTTCAGAAGCTAGTTTGTTTGAAGAAGCCTTAGAGAAATACGGCAAAGACTTCAATGATATACGACAAGACTTTGTAAGTATAACTAACCCAACCATTTGTCCTTTCTCCTGTATCCATGATGGGGCACTAATTCCATAGATATCTGCATTGAATTTGTAAACACATATACACACATGCATTCATTCCATGGAATACCTATGGAAAGAGCATAGCTGAGCACTACAGGATGTGCTTTGCATGCAGACGATTCAAGATTGAAACCCTGCATGGCTAGTAGCTGGGATGGTTAGGACTGTTTCGAGACCTTGGCAAAAGTTCTTTAATCAGAGTAGAAAATACCAGACTTGATTGCCCACTGATCTGACTCAGTATCAGGGACCTTAAGGTGTAGAGTTGTGGGTTATACAGCCAAACGTGAGCAGCTCACCAAGAACACTTAAAACAAAACTATCATATATACTTGAATATAAGTTGAAAATGTATGCCTGAAAATTGACCCTGAAACATGAATCAACATATGCATGGGTTAATATGGTAAATAACGCTTCTAATGGGGGGGGGCTGGGCTAAGATGCAGAAAGCAGGAGGGGTTTTTATATAAAAAAGGGAGCAATTTTACTTACCAGTAGTTGTTCTCAGGCACCAACAGAGATCAAGCAAAAAGAAAAGAAACAAGAAAAAAAAAGCAGCCATTTTGCTGACTTCTCCAAACAGCCAGAGAGGTGATGGCGCTCATGGGAATTGTAGTTGTTGTGAGGGCTGCTGCAATAGAAATACTGTAATGTATTCCTTATAAAGTCAACAACTCCATAAACGCCTTCACCCCCTTTGTTTGGAGAACAGCTCCATTCCTGTGCTGGCTCAAAACAAGGTGAAATGACTCTGTTTTTGGATTGCTTTCCGTTGCTGCCTTAGAACAATTACTGGTAAATCATTTTCAAAGAATTTCATACTTCCCTAAGTTTTACCCTCAACTTACCCATGGCTGGGCAAGAGGCACTTGTTCAAGTGGTGTCCTCTTATATTTAGCAGGGGGAGAGCAATTGTCCCTCTTCACCCCAGCACAGTGTCTTTCTCGTGGCTGTTGCTGGTGGTGTTCTCCATTCTTTTAGATTGTGAGCCCTTTTGGGACAGGGAGCCATTTAACTTTAACGTTATTATTTGCCTGTAAACCGCTTTGTGAACTTTGTGTTGAAAAGCGGTATATAAATACTAGTGATTGATCATACCAAATTTTATTATTTTTGGCTTAAAACCTTGCCTTTGATTTATTCATGAGATCGAATTCTACACAATTCTATATATGGTATGGGAGGAGGAGAATTAGCAGTTGCGGACCCAGCCAATGGGCCACCCAGGGACAGGGGAGGAGGAGGTCTGTCCCCTCTGCTGTTTCTTTACCCTTGTGCGCCCCCATGCCACGTCAGGCTCCATTTCGGAGCCATACAGTGGCAGGGGAGGGAGGGCCAAAACTGCTTGCCTTTCTGAGAAGTGAACCACCTTGTTGCTGTGCTCCTCCTGCCCTAGCAAAGCTGCAACCGGGGCTTTTGCCCCCTTCCACAAAATGGTAGGACCGCGACTGAGAATTAGTGCTCTCTCCTATCTGGCAATACCTAACTTGACAAAATGGGTGTCCTTGGACAAAGTTCTGAAGTAGTGCTACTATTTTCTGTGTACTGTTTGCTCCCCCATACTTGACAATCCAGCAGCATCTGTATGTCTATCACTATTGGAATTGCTGCTAAGTCTGTGTAAATTCTTTCAATTGCATTGTTATGTTGCATGGACAATCATACAGCATTGGACCTTAGGGTGAGGGAGCGCAGTGCTTCTTTGCAGGCAGGTCCCCATGGGGACCTGCTCACAGTAGAGATTGGACCATCCAGTGTGTTAGAGTGATGGACATGCAACAATGATGTGCAATGGCTGGGTTTAGACACAATGTGAAACCATGGTTTCTAGTCATCATAGTTAAGACCTGGGTTCCAAATACTGATTACTAAAGTTTACCTTGGCTTGTGAGCAGGCTTGGTTTCAGACATAACACAAAACCAAGTAGACCATGGTTCTGCATTGTCTGAACCCAAAGTTTATCAGCCTCTCTGGTGTAACAATTGTAAGATTTGTAATTATTTTATCAATGTTATTTTTAATGTTTTAAATAATTAGTTTCAGCTTAAATTGTTCTCCATTGCCAAAAATTGAAAGTAGTTAAAATGACTGAGGTATTCAAACACTAAAGTTTAGATGCTGGAAGTGTTGGCAGTTTAAACGGGATTGGAGCATAAGTTTGTTATAGTGTGTTTACATATTCATGAAGCGTAGTCCTTGGTCCCATCCTTTTTGGACATAGATGGATGTTGCTGATACTGTCAGAATAAAATTCCTCCTGTCTTTGTTGCCTTCACCTACAGCTCACCATTTGTAACCTTGAAAATGAGAATATCTGCATTAAATCCGCTTGACATCTAATACAAAAGTCAGGCTTTTAAAATGAAATCCCTATCCAGTTTCATCTTTCATGATACTAAAGTTTAAATAATGTAATTCCTGTCCCGTTAAAATGTGGTTTCTAATTCATGTCTCTTAACTTCAAGGTAATAAGATAAAACCATAGTCTTTAATCAGAGGATGACCCTACAAATTAGTTCTTAGAACTCTTAATTTTGTACAATGACATGCTGCAAATTTGGTATAAGTAAATCTTAGCTATCTGCTGAGATTCAGTGTAGCTGATAATGACTGAAAGTCAGAACAATTAGTGTAATGATATATCAGGTCATGAAAATGGTGTCTTGAAAGCTACACTGCTTTAAAGACACTGCTGATTTGCGACACATGGCATCTGCAGTTGCCACTGTTACCCTCTGGTTCTTCCAGTGAATTAATTCGGCTGCTACATTAAGTAACAATAATTTGATAACAGAATGCCTGCTGTCAGAAAAGAGGATTCATCAAAATGCATACATCATAACACCTGTGCCTTAACATGTGGGAAAATCTCAGTTAAGCAAGGTTTGTGATTATGTAATCAGCCGCCTTTCTAGAGACTGTAATGGAACTTTCAGGAGAGCACACCTCAGAATGGATAAGGCAGATTGCCAAAGAGCCCGCATAAAAATCTTTCTGTAGTTTAGACGGCTAATGCATCAGGAAGAAGGCTTAAACCAGAAGATTTTTTTCTGATATTTAAGCACTTCATATTCATGGAAGTACTGACTGTGTTCAGATGTAATGCAATGCAGGTGTAATGGTTTGTGCTAGCCATAGTTAAGAATTCACATTATAGTTTGAGCTTCTTACTACAAGCAAATCATGGTTCAAAGCTGCTTTTCTGGATGTCTTGTTAGGACTCAGCTTTGTAAGTTCACTCTTGTCTCCAGGGTACAACAGTCTCTTGTACTATTTCGGCCATGGCCACCTGTTTTGAGTGCTGTCATGACCAGATAATGACTGGCCTGCTGTGTCATCCTTTCCTTGTTATGTAGATTCCATTTTCGGAAGTCAGCTTAGATGCTGTCTCCCTAAAACGAAATCCAGTGGGGGAATGTGATGAAACAGCTATGTTTCTTTTACCTGTTGTTGTCTTTGTTAAAGTGCATTTCTGAGGGCCTGGTCTAAAAAGGATGTCCCAGCTGGGGGGGGGGAGGGAGAAACTGCCAGCCAATCAGATGTGTTATAGCTAAGGATCATGGGACTGGCAGAGTCTCTCTCCCTCTTTCCTGTGGGCTTTTCTGCTGATGGTCTCGGGGAGAGCCTGAGACTCTGTGAGGAGGCAGAGTGGATTGCTGCTGGGCGAAGCCCAGCAGTGAGGATATAGAACCAGGGCCCAAGTATAAGTAAGAAATAGTTAGATTTATGGTAATGGCCAATGGTAGCCAGCATGGGAGTCGGAGAGAGTGGCAGGAAGAAGAAATGGGGCCATTTTGCGGTGATGGGAAGTGAGCCCATGGCTGGACTGGGCCTGGGAGGGGATTGGCACCAGCTGGACAACTTAGGCCCGATCCTAACCTTCCTCCCAGCCAGCCAGGTGTTACACTGGCCACACTGGCCTACTCAGATTTGTGCTAGTCATTTTGATGACTTAGAGACAGCTGGTGTGCAACACTGGTAAGGGGGTAAATAAAGTTGGCCTGCCTATTCCAGTTCAGGATAGGATTGGGCTGTAAGTGAATAAAATGTGACTATTCCAAGACATTTTAATCAAATATTGTGCAAAATGTTTTTCAGCTTCCTTGGAAATCTCTGACTAGCATCATTGAATATTATTATATGTGGAAAACTACAGACAGATACATTCAACAGGTAATTTTTTAAACTGAGAATTAATAACAGTCCATCAAGGAAACAAACATTAGAAGATACTGTTTAGAAACACAGATTAAACATTAAATCTGATCTTATTTGGGCTCCCAACTCTAACAGTGTGGAATTCCTAAATGAGAATTAGCATATAGCTATATATGAAATTATTCTGAATAACCATCAAAAACACACGTTGACACACAAAACTTTGAATACTAATTCTGCAAGTTAGCAGTATTTGAAATGTCCTTTCATTTTCCCAAGGATAAAATTAAACACAAAGAAGAAATTGTTTGTGTTGAATTTTTAGTTCGTTGCATTTTTTTCTCCTACAATTCATGGTTATGCAACTGCTGCAGTCCAAGAATTCCAGTTTGCAATCCAGGAGTGTCATTTTATTATGTCACAATGATGGCACTTCCTGCTTGATGATGGCACTTCCGGATATGACCTCACGTCCAGGTTAATGGCATCACTTCCGGTGGGTCCCAACACGAGTGCCATTCTAAAAATTGAGTCCTGGTCTAAAAAGTTTGAGAACCACTGGCCTAATGCATTGTAGTACATGCATCATACAACTGCATAGTGCAAGTTATGGCTAAACTGCTGATGCTGTTCAAAAAAAATAGCAACGTTTTTGAAAACTTTGCACCAAAATTAATATTATTCAGCAACAACAAAGCTCTATGTTTCCTTTGTTTCCTCTAAGAACACCCTCTCCCCAGAGAGGCCCACCTGGTTCCGCATCATAGGCTTTTATGAGGCAAAATAAAACTCTTTTAAGCCTAGCATGTACACTGTAAATAAATTCTTTACCTTGACTTTGCAACTTATTATACCTGCCATATGGCAAAATCCTATGCATTTATACTGAGGAGTCCCATTAATTCAATGTAGCTTACTCCCAAGTATATGCAATGTATAGGATTGCAGCTATTGTCTATAAATTGGTTTTGTGGATTTTATTGTTTACAAAATGCTTCTAGCAGTTTGTTGTAAAATAATACAATTCTATAATTGCAGTTAAGCAAAACTCTACAATATCTACTTTTAATTACCCTTCCTGTTGATCTGCCCTGTTCTAATTCTATTCATGGATTATTCCTTGTTTCTCTGAATTGATAATGTTGCAGCTGTGTCTTAGGAACACTTCTATCATGTTTCTTTTCAGGGCTGTATTTCTTTAAGAAGCTACCTGGTTGTTCTAAGGATTCCTTATCAGCACACATACTGTGTTTTTCTTTGTGCTAATGAGTCCAAGAAACACCAAGCAAGGAGCAGACTGGTCCATAGTTTGCTGTACAAATCAGTAGGCGTCATTGTGGGAACGCTGAAAGTTATGCTACCGTGCAACTTATTTTGTAACATATGTGTGTGATTACACCTTCTGTTACAACTACGCTTTGATTCAGAGTGTCATGCATTATTCTGTTTTGATGCAGGCATTTCACAAATCAATAGTTAATGAAAACACTGTTACTTAGATCCTTCAAAAATATGTCTTTTACATTGCATTTTGCACATTGAAGAGAAATGCATATTTAAGGCTGGCCTATCATTAGCCTACCATTACACTGGACAGAAAGCTCATAAACTTTTTTGACTTATGATTACTGTAATATAACTTGAGTGATATACTTGAAGGTATTTTTTTCAATTTATTCTTCTGTAGAGTCTTACAAGTAATAAACTCAAACATCTTTGTGAATGGAATATTATAGTATTGTTGTGGTCACACAAACAGTTTTAACCCTTTAGAACAGTGGTTCTCAAACATTTTAGCACTGGAACCCATTTTTAAGGAGGGCAGTCTTTCCAGGACCTACCAGGAGTGCCATCATTGTGACACCAGAGCCTGCTTTTTTCCTGAGAATGCAGCAATGTTGGTTTATTTCTCAGCCATTTCCAATAGCACAATCCTAACGTGGAGTTCTCCTGCCAACCTAGCAGTTTGAAAGCACCTAAAATGCAAGTAGATAAATAGGGACCACTTTGGTGGGAAGGTAACGGCGTTCTGTGCACTACGGTGTATAGTCATGCCAGCCACATGACCACGGAAGCTTGTCCTCGAACAAAATGCTGGCTCTACAGGCTTTGAAACGGAGATGAGTACCACCCCCTACAGTTGGTCATGACTAGACCATGGGGTTTCTTGGTCATGGGGAAACCTTTACCTTTAACCTGGAGTTAGGCCAGCAAAGTTTGGCCCGCACAAGGACCCATGTAAAGTACGTTTGGACCACTCTCTGAGTCAGGACAAATGGCGTGCATCTGTGTTCTGATCTCTGACTCTGAGAGTGGTCGAAACATACTTTATGGTGGCCCTTGTACCAGCCAAACTTTGCTGGCCTAACTGTGCCGGCCTAAATGCAGGTTAGGATTGCACTGTGAATTAGAAAGAAAAAAGGCTATTTACAACCTTGACTTAAGCAAAACAACCACACAGCCATCCCTCTTTCCAGCATCCCATCTTCCCATATTTTCAATATGGCTGCTCTAGGTGCTTCGCAACCCACCTGAAATTGGCTCCCAACCCACAGATTGGGAACCACTGCTTTAGAAGATTGTGTTAGTAGAAGCCCAGATGTGTAGCAATTGTTACAGCTTTTGAATTGAGCACTAAAATGCCATTTATGTGCAACTTCCCCAGGCTCACTTACCAGTCTACACGTTTACAGTACATTTTATTTCAGACCACAAGTATCTTTTGAAAATCCTTAACTCCATTCAGACACTTTTTGACCACTTCTTGACCAGATAACTTACATGAAGGTGATATCAGGAAACAGCCTTGGGTTTACAGGCTTCTTCTTGTCCCCCTGATAGCATCAACGTTTCAGTAGAATCTGTCTTGCAAGTTCTGGGAAATCCTACATTCAAACAAACATGAGAGCTCTCTTACCGTCTCCGTTCATTTGTTCATGTGGTAAGAGCCGTGCCGAACATTCCAAAGAAGCTGCAACAGAGGACTAATCTTCATGTCCTGTCACCATTTTTCTGAATCTTGTCTGAAGGAGAAGGAAGAAGAGTGGACTTGTCTCATAGTGCACATCTCATGTGTAGATGCACATCCATTCAGTGCAGAGAGAAGGAGCGCAAGTTTTCCATTTGGATGAGGACCAGACATATGGGGAGGAGAAATGCAGATCATTCACACTTCCTCTCTTGCTGATTCCTTGGAATGTTTGGAGCAGCTCTCCCTTTCGGTTGTGGGTTCAGTTCCAACAGAACTTTTTTGGAACCATTGGGTGTGATTTGGTTCAGACAAGTCATGCTACTGATGCTGTCTTTTTGGAATCATGCAGATATGCATATATGAAAAGTGAGAACGCTGTGGGTGAATCCAAGGTGGTAGCTTCCATGATAAAGATGGACGTGAATTCTTATGGTTTATTTGTTTTAAACGTTTGGCTCCCTCACTTCCACTGTCTAATCTTCAACTTGAAAACAAAATGCAAGTACAATAAAAAGTTGAGTCAAATTAATAAGAATCATAGCAGCAGATACACAGTAAGAGCAAATCAATCCTAGAATGAATTGACAGTATTAAACTGCTGCCTGAAATATAAAGGTGTTGGTGTCACACTGCACACATAAATATGTCTCAAGAGAATGCTCCATATAAAGCACCTTAAATCTGGAACATTGCCGCAGGGAAGGCATCAGTCACCACCTTCCTGGTCTCTGAGCGTGGAGGTACCTAGACTAGTGCCTCTGAGGTACTGTAGATCTGAAAGACCAGGCAGGTTTTTATGTTGTGGGGTGTGGATGTAAATTTCATTTGTATGAGACATTAAAATGTTCATTTAATTTGTCCATCTCTTCTATTAGAAACGTCTAAAAGCTGCTGAAGCAGAAAGTAAATTGAAACAAGTTTACATACCAACCTAGTAAGTATAGCAAACATTAATACTTTTAAAATAATAATGCAAAATGCTTAGATATCAAATCCTGTCTTTTTTTTTAATTGAGCAAGCATTCATAAAAGCTGGATTACTGTAAAATGCCACATACATGGGTAAAGTCCAATAATATCCATGGTGACATTTAGAAAACAGTGTTTTAAAATTAATTCCTTATGTAGAACTGCTGATGCAAAAATTCAGAATGTAGCGTAGTAACAGTTGGCTCTGATGTAACCAACCAACCAATATATCATGGTTGGTCATGTTGTAGTACAAGTTTTGTATTTGTGTACTTCCCTTCCCTTCCTCCCTTTCATGGATCACTGCCTTGTCGTGGCGAAGGGGCTTGAGTAGCTCAATGAAGCTGTGAGCTATGCCATGTAGGGTTACCCAAGATGGACAGGTCATAGTAGAGAGTTCTGACTAAACGTGATCCGCTGGAGAAGGAAATGGCAACCCACTCCAGTACTCTTGCCAAGAAAACCTCATGGATTACAAAACTAAAAGGCTAAACGATATGACACTGGAAGATGAGACCCTCAGGTCGGAAGGTGTCCATTATGCTACTGGGGAAGAGCAGAACACGAGTACTAGTAGCTCCAGAAAGAGTGAAGTAGCTGGGCCAAAACCGGAAGGAAGCTCAGCTGTGGATGTGTCTGGAAGTGAAAGGAAAGTGCGATGCTGCAAAGAGCAATACTGCATAGGAACCTGGAACGTCAGATCTATGAATCAAGGTAAGTTAGATGTAGTCAAACGTGAGATGTCAAGGCTGAACATCGACATCATGGGAGTTAGTGAACTAAAATGGACAGGAATGGGAGAATTTAATTCAGATGACCATTATATCTGCTACTGTGGGCAGGAATCCCTTAGAAGAAATGGAGTAGCCTTCATAGTGAACAAGAGAGTGAGAACAGCAGTACTGGGGTATAATCTCAAAAGTGATAGAATGATTTCAATTCGGATCCAAGGCAAACCTTTCAACATCACAGTAATCCAAGTCTACGCCCCAACCACTGGTGCTGAAGAGGAAGAAGTTGACCGTTTCTATGAAGACCTAGAACAGCTTCTAGAATTAACACCCAAAAAAAGATGTCCTTCTCATCATAGGGGATTGGAATGCTAAAGTAGGCAGTCAAGAGGTAATAGGAGTAACAGGCAAGTTTGGTCTTGGAGTACAGAATGAAGCAGGGCAAAGACTGATAGAGTTTTGTCAGGAGAACACATTAGTCATAGCAAATACCCTTTTCCAGCAACACAAACGGCGACTGTACACATGGACTTCACCCGATGGTCTACATCGAAATCAGATTGATTACATTCTTTGCAGCCAAAGGTGGAGAAGCTCTATACAGGCAGTAAAAACAAGACCTGGAGCTGACTGTGGCTCAGATCATGAGCTTCTTATTGCAAAATTCAGGCTTAAACTTAAAAAAGTAGGGAAAAGCACTAGGCCCTCCATGTATGACCTAAATCAGATCCCAAACGAATATACAGTGGAGGTGACAAACAGATTTAGAGGCTTAGATTTGGTAGACAGAGTGCCTGAAGAACTTTGGACGGAGGTCTGTAACATTGTACAGGAAGCAGCAACTAAAACCATCCCAAAGAGAAAGAAATGCAAGAAGGCAAAGTGGCTATCTGAAGAGGCTTTAAAAATAGCTGAGGAAAGAAGGGAAGCCAAAAGCAAGGGAGAAAGGGAAAGATATACCCAACTGAATGCAGATTTCCAGAGAACAGCAAGGAGAGATAGGAAGGCCTTCCTCAATGAGCAATGCAAAGAAATAGAGGAAAACAATAGAATGGGAAAGACTAGAGATCTTTTCAAGAAAATTGGAGATGTCAAAGGACAATTTCATGCTAAGGTAGGCACAATAAAGGACAAAAACGGCAAGGACCTAACAGAAGCAGATGAGATTAAGAAGAGGTGGCAAGAATACACAGAGGAACTCTATAAGGCCGATCTCAATGTTCCTGATAACCACAATGGTGCGGTCACTGAGCTTGAACCTGACATCCTGGAGTGTGAAGTCAAGTGGGCTTTAGAAAGCCTCACTAACAACAAAGCTAGTGGAGGTGACAGCATTCCAGTGGAATTACTGAAAATCTTAAAAGATGATGCTGTCAAAGTGCTGCACTCCATATGCCAGCAAATTTGGAAAACCCAGCAGTGGCCACAAGACTGGAAAAGATCAGTTTACATTCCAATCCCAAAGAAGGGCAATGCCAAAGATTGTTCAAACTACCGCACCATTGCACTCATTTCACATGCTAGCAAGGTCATGCTCAAAATCCTACAAGCTCGGCTTCAGCAGTATGTGAATCGAGAACTACCAGATGTACAAGCTGGTTTCCGAAGAGGCAGAGGAACTAGAGATCAAATTGCCAACATTCGATGGATCATGGAGAAAGCCAGAGAGTTCCAGAAAAACATCTACCTCTGCTTCATTGACTATGCTAAAGCCTTTGATTGTGTGGATCACAACAAACTGTGGCAAGTTCTTGAAGAGATGGGAGTACCAGACCACCTTATCTGTCTTCTGAGAAACCTGTACGTGGGCCAGGAAGCAACAGTTAGAACTGGACATGGAACAACCGACTGGTTTCAAATTGGGAAAGGAGTACGACAAGGCTGTATCCTGTCACCCTGCTTATTTAACTTATATGCAGAGTACATCATGAGGAAGGCAGGGCTGGATGATTCACAAGCTGGAATCAAGATCGCTGGGAGAAATATCAACAACCTCAGATATGCAGACGACACCACTCTAATGGCAGAAAGTGAGGAAGACTTAAAGAACCTGCTGATGAGGGTGAAAGAGGAAAGTGCCAAAATTGGCTTGAAGCTCAACATTAAAAAAACTAAGATCATGGCCACCACTCCCATCACTTCCTGGCAAATAGAAGGGGAAGAAATGGAAGCAGTGACAGACTTTATCTTCCTGGGCTCCAAGATCACCGCAGATGGTGACTGCAGCCATGAAATTAAAAGACGTTTACTTCTTGGGAGGAAAGCTATGGCGAACTTAGACAACTTAATCAAAAGCCGAGACATCACCCTGCCAACAAAGGTTCGCATAGTCAAAGCTATGGTTTTCCCAGTAGCTATGTATGGCTGTGAGAGCTGGACCATAAGAAAGGCAGAGCGCCGAAGAATAGATGCTTTCGAATTATGGTGCTGGAGAAGACTCTTGAGAGTCCCCTGGACTGCAAAGAGGTCCAATCGGTCCATCCTACAGGAAGTCAAGCCTGATTGCTCCCTGGAAGGACAAATGCTGAAGCTGAAGCTCCAATACTTTGGCCACCTGATGAGAAGAGAGGACTCTTTAGAAAAGACCCTCATGCTGGGAAAGATTGAAGGCAAAAGGAGAAGGGGGCGGCAGAGGATGAGATGGTTAGATAGTGTCACCGAAGCGATGAACATGAAATTGGGTGAACTCCGGAAGCTAGTGGAGGACAGGGAGGCCTGGCGTGCTGTGGTCCATGGGGTCGCGAAGAGTCGGACACGACTTAGCGACTGAACAACAACAACAACTTCCCTTCCTACTTTGTCCATGAGGAGAGCAATTTTTAGAGCTTACATTTTCAATATGTTTCACACTGCTGTTTTCTGCTGCAAACTATGTACGTGTTAGCAGTACGCACCTTTAAAACAATATGTAGTTTGACTAATGTAAATTCTAACTTAGCAGTATAAATCCTGTTATTGTCTTGATGCAACAGGTAAAAGAAGGAGGTGTAAACCCCTTACAGCCTAATCCTATCCTATGCTGGAATAGTCAGGCCGGCTCACCTGCGCTGCATTCTAACCGTGTTAGGAGGCAGCAGCAGCTCAGCGTGGGGAAAGGGGAGTTTTCCCTTGCCCTGGGGTAAATCCCAGCCATCCCTATGGGGCTGCTCAGATCTGCACCACCAAAATAGCAGGCACAAGTTCATGCAACCAGGAGTGACGTGAATCAGGGCCCCTCAGTCTGGGGATGGGGGTTAGGTTACATCCCCTCTCCGCCCATGGCATCACCCCATTATGCCCCCTGCCCTCCTTCAGCCTTGCTCCCCCTGCCCTTTGTGCAGCCCTGCTCCAGCAGTTCTAAGCCAGCACACAGCTGGCACAGCTGATGGGTGCAATAGCACATGTACACCAGTGCTGCTGCTTGTGCCAGCCCAGCGACCAAATCCATGGCACAGACAACCTTCTGGCATTTTTGCAACAGCTCAGCAAATACGCTGGGCCGGCTCAACACCAGGTTAGGATTGCGCCCAAGTCTTAATACAGTTTCACATTTTTACATTCAATAGGCGTCATGTTTGAAAACTGAACACTTGTATTCTCATGATTGTTACAGGAAAGCTTGGAATAGAAAATAGATCACTGGGTGTCAAAAGCTTCCTGCAATTCTCACTAATGAGTAGTGGATTGCTTTGAAAAAAGACCTTTAGCTTTCTAGAGGCAAACACAGTGCTTGCCTTTAGGGATGGCTGTTTGCACAGGTCCTGGATATAATGAATGGAACTCCTTACTGGCCAGTGTGGTGTCTGAAATCTCTGAGAACATTCTAAATATTTGTATATTCACTCCCATGTTACCTGTTTTCCACTGAAAATATTTTGGCATGTTGCAGTGTCCTTGATGATGGTATGACTTTATAATTGCTTAGCTCATTTTGTTAGGGCAATTGACCACGCAATCATTTTTTTCTTTGAAGCAACAAACCAAATCCCAGCCAAATATCCAACAGCAATGGGAAGCCAAGTGCCATGAATGGAGCAGTTGGAGCCCCTCACCAGGCCCAGAATGCATTAATAGGTCGTGCTTGTGAAAGTTGCTACGGTAAGTAAGAATATGTGTCTCGAAATAATACCAAACTTTATGGTATGCTGTTCTGATCCAACACATTTATTCACTCACTCATTTTGTATCCCACTTTTCTCCCTTAAGGGCACCCAAAGCATAAAAATAGCATTTAAAATTATAATTTACAATATAAACATTAAAACATCCTTAAAATATCACAAATAAAATGCAAAACCAGCATCAGTCACTTCTTAATAGGAAAGGCAGGCCTAAGGCAGTGCTCTGATGTACTCACCAAACTCTTCCATCTGCAGTGAGCTTCCTCATTCACTTTAAAGGAGTGGAACCCTCTTGGAATGAATGCTGATAGCTACTCAGGCAGGAGTCTCTCTGGATCACAGTTTGCCAGATGTGCACCTAGAAGGGGATCACAGCACTGTGTTGCAAGCAGTCGCTCCCCCTCCTCTTCAGAGGCATTCATAGCCAACTTAGCCTCCATTTTGCTCAGGCCCTGGGAATGCCTCGGGTGAGCGGCTACTTGCAAAACCTAGCGCTGTGATCCCTCTCTATGTAGGCTTCTGCAGATTGTATCAGTTGTATAAAGGTTCATAGTCCTAGTTCTCCATGACGGGTGTGCGCACATTGTGAACCACTATGCAACCCACTAGCTACATTTGTGAAACCTATAATTCTCCTTAACGAAATTCACTTTATCAATTTGTTTCCAGGCTCAATTCAGGATGCAGATTTTGACCTATAAAGTCCTGACTGACATAGAACTAGGATAGCTTTGGCATCACCTCATCTCATAGTAATGGCCCAATAATTCTGTCTTCCGTGTTCCCCTGGTGTCAGTAGCATGACAAGTAGGGGCAAGAGACAGGGACTTCTCAGTGGTAGTGCCCAGACTATAGGATACCCAGTAAGATACTCCAGTTCCCATCACTCCTTGCCTTTCAACAGGCAGTGAAAACTGTCCTTTCCAGCAAGCTTTCACTTAGACCTGTTTTGCTATGATAGCTACTTCCAACAACTGTTTATGGTTTCTTACTATGAGTATTTTATAGTATTGAACAACATTTCTCAATGAGCCCTGGGGCTCCCTGAGACCATTGTTAGGTGTGGAAAGGGCCCTGGAGACAAAAAGGTTTAAGAACCTTTTATGTTTTTCATTTATAATTCATTATAATGCTTTGAATAGCTGCCTTGAGTGTAATTCTGTTATATGAAGGTGGGATATAAAAAATAGAAATAATGTATTGTGGGCTGCTGGATGTTTCATTCCCCCTTCTCCCCTTTTTTGCAGGGAGCAGGGAGCAAAACCAGTCTGTATTTATCTTGCTCACAAATTGTGCATTATTGTCATATGGTATCCATTTGCAGTCTAAATGCCCTAGATTTTCAGATAACTAAGACCACAAATTTACATTAACAACAAAATTGAAATGAAAAGTATTTATCTTTTAATTTGAACAGAAATAATTCTGTTTCTTATTTTCAGGTGTATTTGTTATAGCAACATACTTTCAGCATTACATATGTAAGAATGTGTTGTTTTTTTTAAAAAAGAAGATTAATGCAGCATCATTCAACTGAATTTTGTTTTCTTCATCTTTTAGTCACACAATCTCAGCAGTGGTATTCTTGGGGTCCACCCAACATGCAGTGTAGATTATGTGCTCCTTGTTGGATATATTGGAAAAAATATGGTGGCCTGAAAATGCCAACACTGACAAATGAAGACAGATTTTCTCCTAGTCAAACAACAGAGGTAGGGAATACTTATTATGCAGTGATTATAGTATTACATAAGGTTCTGTTGGTGCTGAACATTTTGTGCTTTTATGATTATGCAGAATGCCATGATTACAATGCACAGTTAATTTTTCTGCTCTGGTGGCACCCAGTACATTTTATCATATGAAATATGAAACTACTCCTGTGCATGATTTATTTTCCCTTGCAAAGGTATGTTGAATTCTTTCGAATTATGAAGGTCAAAGAACCAGTAAATGGAACTTCCACATGTATGCTATATTTTTGGGATGCTGCTTAAGTTCTTACAGTTGGAAAGTACTATGTACTTCTCGTAATATCATTGGAGTACTATGCAGCTGGTGGATTTAATTCTTGGTTGTATTTTATTGGTGGTTACTCAAGAAAGCAAAATCTCCCTCTACAGTTCTGTCATTGATCTAAAATAGTTTCACAGAAGATGAAGTGTTAGTGCAGCAAATATTGAAATATGCTTGTCCTTCACAGGCTGAATTTTATCTGTTTCTATCCCATGTTTAGGCAATTCATTACAACTTGCCAGATCTGAGAATTTGTCCTCTTTTGATAGGCTGGTAAAGGTTTCCTTTTAAGTTGGAGTTCCATTTTCAGTTGTTACAGTAGTTACTTGTTCTCTGTGCTCTTAAGATAATGCTGCTGATTTATTTTATACTTTGGATGTTTTAGAGTGTGTATGTGTATAATCTCTATTTTGAGAACTCAATTTAAAAAAAATTGTAAATAAATCATAAAATATAGAACATGAGAATTGTTTTGGTTGATTAGGCTGAAGTCTATCTAAAATGGATCAAACGTCTGTCTCCAACAGCACCAGACAGACTGCTGTGGGTGCTCACTCCAGGGCATAATAGTATATGCTTGTCCCTGCTTGCCCTCCCCATTGGATGGCATTCACCATAAGAGTTCTCTGCATGCAGTTGTCATTCAGCGGTATATTTAGCCACCATAAGTAATAGGCATTGGATTTAATAGGCAAGAATGAATTTAATTCGTGTTTGAAAAGGCCAAGTGGCTTGTTGAGTAACTGGAGGATGCAGTAGAGATAAGAAGGTGGCTGTGTTTGCTCCTTATTATTTCAGGGCTCAATCCAACTCAGACTGGCGAGGCCGACGGGCCAGCGCCAAATCCAGTGTTGGGTTGGGGAGGCTGGAGCCTCCCTGCAGCAAGGGACTGTTGGCTCCCTTATTGTAGGGGAGGCTCCAGCCTCCCCTATGTGCTCCTCGGATCTGTGCCTGCTAAACAGCAGGTGAGGAGCTGAGGAGACCGCGTGGCCTGGATCGGGGCTGCACATTGCGTCGACACTACAGGTCAGCTGGGATCGCGCTGCCCAAGACATTATAAGCTACATTCAGGGCATGTATGTAGTCTTAGTCTTGTATTTGAATATTTATTTTTCTTACAGGATCCGTGCATTAGAACACACATGTCAAGACAGGCAACTCAGGGAATTCCAGTCCGGAACACCGGCAGCCCAAAATCTGCCGTGAAGACACGTCAGTCTTTCTTCCTTCATACTACATACTTGACTAAACTTGCCCGCCAGGTCTGCAGAAATACCCTTCAGCTGAAACAGGCAGCAAGAAGACCTTTTGTCCTTATTAACTGTGCTGCCATTAGGGCAGAATGTAAGATGTTTCTAAATTCTTAGTTTAATGTGCCATTATTCCAACCATCTTCTGTTGTCCTTTTTTGTTTGTTTGTTCCTTTTGCAATAAACACATTTCTGTCTATAGCCCCTTTGTGTTAATTTTTTTAATCTTTATTTTCATTTGTCTTGCTTTGTCACCAAAGAAAATTTATTTGAAAAATACTGTTTCTAGAGCAGTAAGTTTAACACTTTATTGAATAATAAAATAGGTTTCAAAAGGAAATGCAGAGAATGATCATAGTTTTGTATACCTACTTCATATGCTGTCATCATATTTCCTTTAACATGAGTATTTAATTTATCTGATGGAAAACCAATTCCTATCTTATAAACACAAGCTATATTTGGGGGAAAATACTGTACGAAGATGCTTTGAAATTTTATGTTGAACCAGTCGCAAAGTTGAAGTAGTGTATGAGCTTGGAAGCAAACCAGTACAACCCTGGGCCTGTGGTCCTTTCTAGATGTTGACTGTGTGGACAACAAGCACATACAGGAAGAGGGCAGCATCACGGTGATAGCTCCTGCTCCTTACACATGTTTGTGTTTCTGTCCACGATGACCCTAGGCTCGAAACAAATGTGCATAGATTGGGTTGGAGTCCATCACAACAGTAGAGCCCCTCCTACATATGTTGGTTGTCCTCATGGAGAATATCTAAAAATGGTTCATGTGGGGGGAAAAAAACTTTAGTAGGTGAAATGTAAGTATGAGTGAGATGTGTTGAGATGAGGTTAAAGCTGGCTCGTACATTATTCTAAATTGCTTTTGGCTGCAGGAAAGGTTGGTGCAAGTATAGAAAGTTGAAATATGCAAGTAAATTAGTGTGAAAGAGGAACTAAGGAGAAGTGGCACTTCCATCCAAAATGGCAGCCGCCACCCCCACCCCCCACTACATTCCCTTTGTAATGTGTAAGGTCAGTGTTTTTATCTAATGTTGTGTATTTCCTCATCTGTGTGCCATATAATTGATTGGCTACTCATGAGGAAACCTTTGCCACAACTTTGGTTAAGTGGTTCTACAGGATATGACAAGTATAATTCAACAGGGGGAACTGTTTTCATAGGCATAACTCTGTCAAGTGTAGTGGGTAGATTTTTTCCAATAGGATAACGTTTGACTAAGGTACAAGTCTATCTCTTTTTCTAACAGGTCTCTGTTTGCTTTACCATAAACCACTCTGTGTGCCAATCAAGCTCATTTGAAATAAAAAATTCACAATAAAAGTGGTAGAATCTCCTACTTTTTTGCAAGGTTGAGAGTTGACTAGGAAGGTTAACTAAGTTCCATTTTTTTTTTGCTTATTATTCCCTTTAAGAGGAAAGCAGTGTTGATGGCATTCTTGCTTTACGGTACCCTTTTGTTTCATCCATATGAAAATTTGCTTTGTACAGTATAGATTTTCACATTTTTGTTTAATCAGTTTTGACTTTGTTTATTCCTTTTCTGTCAAAGTAAGTAGCACTTTTATAGAATGAAATGCATTTCATCCAGGTTGGGATTTAACATTGCTTGGAAAGGAAAAAGGTTATTAGAAACAAAGCTTCCCACCAGCATTCAAGCTTCACAGACAGGGCTCCTGAATATAAGCTTCTTCATTGACTGTGATGGAAGAGGCAGATGTAGGTTGGGGGCTTTCTTCCTTGATGTGAATGAAATCAACATGTCCAGTGGAGTATCATGTTTTGCATGTACAAACTGCTGTGGATCTTAAACCTTTACCCAGCTGAAGTCATCATATCTGAATATGTTAGTAAACAGAACTGCAGTGCAATGATTCATTCAATGGAGCCCCACTAGTATGCAGCCACCATTCATTTAGAGAAACTGGTATGTTCACCCTTATAAGTGGCATTGAAATTAATAAATTCGGATTAAAACTCAGTAGCAGTACTTTGAGGACTACTCCAAACATAGCTATAACAGTAATTTTGATTTATCCTTTTTTTAGTATTAAATTGTCCATACCCTATTTATCTGATTGGAGTTTCCACTGTCTTTGAGAATAGCCCTTTGATATGTTATGCCACAGACAACCCAATCCTACCCTGCAGGCAGTCTGAATCATTAGGAGGTGACTGGAAGTCCAGATAAGGGGATTCTTTTCTCCTTACCCCGAGTATTGCCCCAGCCACTGCTATGGGACTACTCAAATGTGCACAGCAAAATTGCTGGCTCAAACCCAAGCAGCTCATGTAAGGCTGATCGGGCCAGGAGTGGGGGGTAGGATATGGCCTATTCTGCCACGTCCAGTCCATCTCCCTCCCTAGGCCTGATGCCCCTCCCAGTCTGCCCATCTCTGCTTTGAAGCACCCCCTCCCCACTCCTATGATGTCCTCCTGCTACCAACCCCAACCCCTGTGCCAGTCTGCCTTGGATGGTGCCTGGATTCAGTGTCTGTGAGACAGCCCAGGCCTCTACACCAGTCTAGCTGGTGTTAGATGGAGTTGTTTGCTGGCATACTTGAGGCCCTTTTGCTCAGTTGCTATCACAGTGAATTGAAAAGCAGGTCCACTTCGCTGCACAAGTTGACCCTTGGCATGCAGAAAGGATTTTCCATATATAATGAATGAAGCATGGAATAAAAATATTCCCTGAGTGATTGCAGTCAAAGGTGATCCTGCAGCACTGATGGCAAAGATAAATTTTTAAGCCAGTAAGAATCATTGCAGCAGCTGAAGGTGTTGTTCATCTCCTACCAGCAGCTCTACTTCCAATGTTGTTCCCTTAATTCATCTCATAAGTACTGCCAAAAGTCTCCAAAGACAGGAAATATATCTACTACACAGTAAAATGACGTTTTGAGTGTCACTAGAAGACAGTATCCATCTTTGGAGAATGATGTAGAGAACAAAGGGAGATAAATAAAAGGAGTGCAAAAGCAAATTAAAGAGCTGGAATTGGTGATGAACAATGTTGACAGAGGAAATAATTGTGCATCTCCCAATTATCCACAGAAAATTAAACATAAAAGATAGCAAAAGAAGTTTGATGTGGTCTGGGTAGTAATTATGCTTTTATTTTGTTTATCTTGGCATTTCTATGCCACCTTTCCAACTCTTGGCACTTAAGGTGGCTTGCATTCAGCCAAAAACACAAAATACACAAATAATCAAAACATTATAAAACAATAAATAATTAAAAATAACAATGAGCTGAGAGCTATTAAAATCCGATGGGCACCAATAAGTTATACATAATAAAAGAGCAGACTATATCAATAAAACAAGGGACAACTTAGGCAAATACTTGTAGAAACAAAAAAAGTCTTCACCAAGTGGTGGAAGGATATCACTAAGGAGGCCTGCTGAGCCTCCAAGAAGACGGAATTCCAAAGCTTGGAAGCCATAACTGAAAAGCCCTCCCTGCACAATTGCACCTCCCAAGGAGGGGAAAAACTGGACCAGGGCTTCCATTGATAACATATTCATGTTCTTACTGTGTTACATGGTAATGCAACGTTTACAAAGTGGAAGATTTTATTGTTTTCTGTACTGTATAGCCCCATCCATGTGTACGGATGGATGTATACATTTCAGCTGAATGGAGGATTTCCAGATGGGCTTCAGTGCTCTACAAATAAGAAATGTGTCTTTACCCTGTTTGGAGATGGGAATTGCTTTCAGAAAAATCAGTTCAGGATCAGGACTTACTATAGTTAAGAAAAGTTTCATAATTGATTTTGAACATAGAGGGGTTTCTTCCTGCCATTTTTGTTTTCAACTGTAGGGCTCTAAGGTGTAATCACTGCTGTCCATGCTAATGATCTCTTTATACAGAAATGAACAACGTCATGTTTCAAAGAAAATGACAGGAAAATCACATGCAGCTATATGCGAATGGGCCAAGTGCAGATTTGCAGGAGGAAGTTCTTTTTGGTACTGAGTAATTGGAGGCTAGAAGTTTAAAATTAGTTGAGTGTTACCCAGAACAGAGTGTTCCTGCTGGGCCATTTCATTTCAGGCTCAAAAGTGTCTCAAATGATTTGCTACACCCCCATTTTGCACATTCCAAGTACTTAATGGAGAATTTCCCTCTCCACAAAATAACTCCTAAGGAAATACAACCCTACAATACATTAATGGGAGATTACAAACAGAATGAGAAAGGGCAGACAAAGGAAAGGACGAATAACTGAGACTTCAGAAGCCATGGTGGCCTTTGTTAGAAATGCATTAAGAGTTACTGCTGGTTCCTGATTTTTATTTCAGGAGCTCTGTCCTTATGAAGTGAGTTTGTATTTTGCAGGGGTGGGAAGGGGCAAGATTATAGGGCAGAAAAGAAGGGCCTGTAGTTTGGTATACGTGTTTTACAAGTAGAAGGGGCCAGATTCAGGATGCAATCCTAACCTGGAGTTAGGCCAGCACAGTTTGGCCAGCAAAGTTTGGCTGGCACAAGGGACATTGTAACGTATGTTTGGACCACTCTCGGAGTCAGAGGCCAGCACACAGACGCACACCATCCTCCCTGACTCTGAGAGTGGTCCAAATGTGCTTTACAGTGGCCCTTGTGCCGGCCAAACATTGCTGGTCTAACCCTAGATTAGGATTGTGCCCTCAATTTCCAGCATATCCACTTAGCCCTACTGAGTCCACTTAGCTCTTTCAAAGGCAGCAGGGCTGGCCCAATAGCAGCTGGCATGAGATGGCATGCTAATTGCCCCTCTTCTTACCTGGCAGTGTGCAACCCTCTGCTCCTCTCTGCACATCCAAGGCACAAATAGAAAGTGTGGAGGACAGCCCTCCACTCTTGCTGCCACCTTTGCTCTTCCTCTCTGGAAGTTGGGGGTGGGGAGGAGCAGAAGTGAAGGTGAGCAGTGGGTGGTCCCCACTCCAGTGGGCTGCTTGAGGCAACCTCTTCAGGCACCAGTGGTGGTCTCTGAGCACCAGTTGCTGGAAGACATAAGCAAAAAAGGATTGTTGTCCTCAAGTCCTGCATGTGAGCTTCCCAGAACAACCTGGTCCCTGTCTACACATTACCCAAAGTGAAGTGGTAGCTGGATTGTTCCACTTTGGACTGCGGGCACATTTGTGAATCTTCCCCATACAAAAAAACCCTGTGCAGCCAGGCAAATCAGGAAAGGATCTATGCTAAGCCATTCCTCCAGTGTGCTCATTTACATGCAAAGGAAAGGAGGCATTATATGGAGAATTGTAAAATATCATTTCCTGCCTGCAGCTTGAAAGGGACTGGTCCAGATTTTGACAACCCCCATTTATCACTTCACTCTGCATAATATATAGATGGCAAGGGTCCATCTTGCCTTCCATTTCAAAACAGTTTGTTGGAGGCCTGGCAACAGCCTTGGGAAAACACCAAAGCAACAATATATATGGTGATGACATAACCACTTAAAGCACATTATTAGGGTCACCTCTTCATACTCCTTCTCTAGACCTCCTTTAAGGCTCTTTACAGGACATGCTTCCGATATGGTTCCCATTAATTATATTATCCCATTATTAATTAATGGTTAATAACGTAATGACCACCACAAGGATTTAAATTCCAAAATGGTGGAAAACCCAAGAACGTCCAGAATAAAAAGCTAGTAAAGAAGTACTTGAGACATTACAAGGTAAAACTGACATACTGTACTTGATCAGATTCCTGAGATAGTAGAGAAGGAGGGGTTTTTTTTAAGTCTAGACTTCAGTGGGATGTTGGAACATCTTTGTGTTTTACTGTAATAGGTATAATATGAATATTATGATGGAGATTCAGAATTATTAATTCAGAAGGAGCCTAGCAATTTATAGTTCTGTTATGTATCAAAGCTAATAGGGTATGATTAGGTTTTATAATGGCACTTTTTCTGTATTATAATTATTGATTATGGCAAAAAAGGTCTAAAAGGAATAAGCTGTAGGACAGCATTTCTCAACCAGTGTAACGTGTACCACTGGTGGTACCTGAGGTGGTGTCTGGTGGTATGCAGAGGGACCCACAGATCCCTGCCACTTGTTAGTGAGATAAACACAAGCTGTGGCAGGAGCTCAGCTTGGCAGGCAGAGTTCCAGCATGTACTTTTTTTGCACTCGAAAAAGCCCTCCCGTCCACCCTGATCTTCTTACCGGTGTTTGTTGCATGTTGTCTTGCTCCCAGTATGGAAGTACTGGCAATGACATAATCACCAGTTACTTCCAGTGGTACTTCCAATAAGTGGATGATGGGAGACAAATGTTGATAAACACTGCCATATTGCATAGTATTGGAGGGGATCCTGTTATTTTGTTTGCTATACTCTATGTCAGCAATTTTCAACTGGTGTGCCGTGGCACATTGGTGTGCTGCAAAAGGCCTGCAGGAGTTTAAAGTACAGCATTGAAAATTGCTGAAAAACTCTTCTGGGTTCCGCACCTCTGTTTATAGGGCAACTGTTTGTAGTTACAAAGAGAAAGCGGGACAGACAATTCATTACTACAGAAAGTTGCCTTAGAAACAGAGCTGCAGAGCCCAGAATCTGAAAGTGACATCACAAGAGGCAAAAACCACAGAAAAGACCATCGATGTCAGTTTTGACATCTGAGACCAATGAGAACAACGTTGACAATTGCACAGAGACAGATGACCAGGCACACAAGTTTGGAGACAATTCTTGTGCATTGTGCACTTACTGGACCCTGAGTCAAAACTATATCCTGATTCCTGCATGCCACGGCCATCACCTCCTAAGAGTTGCCTCTGAGAGTCAGTAATGAGCAGTGAGGTCAAGGCCTAGGGAAGCAGTACATACCTTTCACCTCCCACCCACCCCTTAAGCTCAGTCTCTGAAACATTCTCTTTCCCCCTTCCAGAAATAATATTTTAAACGTTTACCGCACTTCTTCCCCCACTTGGAGCTAGGGTGAGCTCAGTGACAGGCCTCCTGAGGCAGATGGAAAATTGCCTCTCCTGGTGCTTTAGAGACCTGGACATTTGCACAGGCTCCCTGCTTTTTGCATGGCTTTTTTTTTTAACCAAAAAACAGAATGGAGAAAATTCTTCCTGCTGCCTCTCCAGAGCTTGCTGAGGCAGGTGTCTTGCTGTTTTTTGATTGGACGCCGGCCACTCTGCTTTTTTTAAAAAACTGGAAGCCAGCCATGATTACAGTTTAACCTGCTGGAGGCAATTCTTCCTGCTGTGACCCCAGAGATTGACAGGTGACTTGCAGGGTTTTTTTTCATCGAAAGCCAGTCATTATCGCCGTGAATTGACTGCTGGGTACTTCCCTGTGTATTGTAATGGGTGTGTGAGTTCTGCTTAACTCTGTGCTGGAGAAGAAAGGAGCAATGCAGACAGGCAAGGAAGTTTCTTTTTACTTGTTGGATCCTTGGGCTTTATTTTTTGACTTGTTGGATCTGGTGAGGCTCTGCCTCCCCTGACTGAATGTCACTGCTGAAAGTTCAGCCCCAGCCAGTTTTTGGCCTGGTTGACTCCTGATGCCAGCTTCGCATGGATTGCTAAGCCATCCCCTGTCTACCTACAGGGAGGTAAGATGCAGAGAAGTAACAGTTTAGCACTCCCTGCCTGTGCACCCAACCCCGGATATTTATTTCAAATACTTCTCTGTGAGTGGGGCAGAGTCAGGCTTAAATGCATTTATCTGCCACCATAGTCTCTAATTTGGCCCTAATATCTGTTGCACCATAGGGTCTTTTCCATGGATTCTTTCTCATTCATTTTCAATACATGGATGCATTTTGCTGTGGAGGAAGTGATGTATTGCCTGTACTAGGGGCCTCCAAACTACAGCCTATGAGCCAGATCCAGTGAGGCAAAGCTTTCCCCATCATGAGTGGCAAGGATCATTGGATTGTTCTGCCGCTCCATTTTCCAGCCAAATGGTTGAAAGGGACACTCTGGGCATTCGTGTCTATGCCCATAGTTCCAGAAGGATTCCAGGCATAGAAGTGAATGCCCAGAGCATTCCTTCTAGCTGATCAGCTGGAAAAATGGAGCAGAAGCACAATGGAATGATCCGTGTTGTTCACGACAGGGAAGGCTTTCCCCGTACACAGCGGTCCATGATTTGGAGACCACTGGCCTATGCCATAAACCTGTCAGGCCTTTTGCCAGATTTTTCAGCTTCTTGCCTGGGAGACCTCAAAAGGACCTCGCAGAAGACTATGACCCCCTTTGCTCTTACGTTTCCCAGCTTTGTGTTAACCTGAGACCTCTTATAAAACACAGAGCTAGGTATCAATACACATTTGTCCCTGCCATTTGTAATTTCTTTCCTTCAGCGTTTGTAGATGGTTTTCTCCACACATGATTGGAAAAAGAGTCCAATCCCTCCAGGCTGCATGGAGGCTGTTTAAAAAAACAGTAGTAGAGGCCCAGCGGAAGTGTATACCGCAAAGAAAGAAGGGTTCGACAAGGTCCAGGAGGGTGCCTGCATGGCTGACAAACAAAGTTAGAGAAGCTGTAAAGAGCAAAGAAGCTTCTTTCCGTAAATGGAAGTCTTGCCCCAGTGAGGAGAATAAAAAGGAACATAAACTCTGGCAAAAGACAAGTAAGAAGGTGATACGGGAGGCCAAGAAAGCGTTTGAGGAACGCATGGCTAGCAACATAAAAGGGAATAATAAAAGCTTCTTCAAATATGTTAGAAGCAGAAAACCTACCAGAGAGGCGGTTGGCCCATTGGATGGTGAGGGAGGGAAAGATGAGATAAAAGGGGACTTGGAGATTGCAGAGAAATTGAATGAATTCTTTGCATCTGTCTTCACAGCAGAAGAACTTGGGCAGATACCACAGCCCGAACAGCCCTTCCTAATGAAGGAATTAAATCAGATACTGGTTAATAAAGAAGATGTTTTAGATCAAATTGATAAACTACATTTAAATAAGTCACCAGGCCCAGATGGTATACACCCAAGAGTAATTAAGGAACTAAAGAATGAAGTTGCTGACCTCTTAACTAGAGTATGCAACTTGTCCCTTCAAACGGCCACGGTGCCAGAGGATTGGAGGATAGCCAATGTCACGCCAATCTTTAAAAAAGGGAGAAGGGGGGACCCTGGAAACTACAGGCCGGTCAGCCTAACGTCTGTTCCGGGTAAGATGGTGGAAAGCCTCATCAAAGATAAAATCCTAAAACACGTAGAGGAACAAGTACTGCTAAAGGAAAGTCAGCATGGCTTCTGTAAGGGTAGGTCTTGCCTCACAAACCGTTTGGAATTCTTTGAAAAGGTCAACAGGCACGTGGATGTGGGTGAACCTGTGGATATCATATACCTAGATTTTCAGAAGGCATTTGACAAGGTCCCCCACCAAAGACTGCTAAAGAAACTTCACAGTCAGGGAATAAGAGGGCAGGTCCTCTTATGGATCCAGAATTGGTTGAGGGCCAGGAAACAGAGAGTGGGGGTCAACGGGCAATTTTCACAATGGAGAGAGGTGAAAAGTGGAGTGCCCCAGGGATCTGTCTTGGGGCCCGTGCTTTTCAACTTATTCATAAATGACCTGGAGACAGGGATAAGCAGTGAGGTGGCCAAGTTTGCGGATGACACAAAACTTTTCCGGGTGGTAAAAACCAGAAAGGATTGTGAAGAGCTCCAGAAGGATCTCTCCCAGTTGGGGGAATGGGCAGCCAAATGGCAGATGTGTTTCAACATAGACAAATGTAAAGTGATGCACGTTGGGGCAAAAAACCAAAACTTTACCTATAGGCTAATGGGTTCTGAGCTGTCTGTGACAGCTCAGGAGAGAGATCTTGGGGTGCTGGTGGACAATTCAATGAAGGTATCGACCCAGTGTGCGTCAGCAATTAAGAAGGCCAATTCCATGCTTGGGGTAATTAAAAAAGGGGTTGAGAATAAAACAGCCAATATTATCATGCCATTGTACAAATTGATGGTAAGGCCACACCTGGAATATTGTGTCCAGTTCTGGTCGCCGCATCTTAAAAAGGACATAGTGGAGTTGGAAAAGGTGCAGAAGAGAGCGACAAAAATGATTACGGGGCTGGGGCACCTCCCTTATGAAGAAAGACTGCAGCGTTTGGGGCTCTTCAGTCTAGAAAAAAGGCGCCTGAGGGGGGACATGATTGAGACATACAAAATTATGCATGGAAGGGATAGAGTCGATAGAGGGATGTTCTTTTCCCTCTCTCAAAACACCAGAACCAGGGGGCATCCGCTAAAACTGAGGGTTGGGAGAGTTAAAACAGATAAAAGGAAGTACTTTTTTACCCAGCGGGTAGTTAATCTGTGGAACTCCTTGCCACAGGAGGTGGTGATGGCATCTGGTCTTGATGCCTTCAAGAGGGGATTGGACAGATATCTGGAGGAAAGGTCCATTGTGGGCTATAGGCAATGATGGATTGTGCAACCTCCTTATATAGGTGATGGGCTACTGGTACCAGGTGCAAGGGAGTGGCAACAGGATGCAAGCATCTTGTAGTCTCATGCCTTCCTGGGGCACCTGGTGGGCCGCTGTGAGATACAGGAAGCTGGACTAGATGGGCCTTTGGCCTGATCCAGCAGGGCTCTTCTTATGTTCTTATGTTCTTATGATATTTCCCCATTCTGCATACTGTAGTTATTAGCAAAAATTAAACTGTCTGATGATCACATGGTTAGTAACTTGCAGTATAAGAACTCCCACAGAATACTCATACTCTAGCTAAATAAAATATACACTGACATGCTCCTCACAGTGTGTACAGATATTCTGTTTCTTATACTGTCCTGTATTTGATTGGGCTTTACCAATATACAATATCTACTCTTGAAAGATGACAGATTTCAGATATGCTATTTTTTCCCACCAGTGTATCTTTCGCCTCTAGAAAATATGGAATGCTATTGTTTTTCATGGTAGATAACTAAAATACAAAATATTATATCTGCATTTGAATTTGTGCTGAGGCAAGGTTGCCTGCATTTTTATTTTTCTGAGACTAGAAAGTAATATTTCAGAAGGCCTGCCACACAACCCGAGGCATGTCTACTCAGAAATAGGTTCCATTGTGCTTGTCAGAGCTTACTTCCAGGGAAGTGAACCTAGAATTACAAATTTTAGAAGATTTGTGTGGGGAGTGTGTTCAGATAGGACTACCTAAAATTAAATATGTGGGAAAAAGATAAAAAGTAATAGTCGGTTTTGAATTTTCATAAAAATGAAAGCACCATAAAGGAGACATTCTTGAAAATGAAGCCAATTGTCTTAGTACTATACATATACATTATACAAGTGGTTCTCAAACCTTTTAGCTCTGGGAACCTCTTTTAAAAATGACACTCTATCGGAACCCACCTATATTTATAAGACTTTTTAAAAGGGTGATCTAGAAAGAAAAATATTTTATTTATTTACAAGTAATATTTTATTTATTTGCAAAAATCGTGATCCACTTGTTAATGAGACAGCCCTAATGAGAACATAAGAAGAGCCCTGCTGGATCAGGCCAAAGGCCCATCTAGTCCAGCTTCCTGTATCTCACAGCGGCCCCACCAGGTGCCCCAGGGAGGCATGAGACTACAAGATGCTTGCATCCTGTTGCCACTCCCTTGCACCCAGTACTCTGAAGTAGCCTACTACTAATGTAAGGAGGTTACAACCCATCATTGCCTATAGCCCACGATGGGACTTCCAGAAATCTTTCCAATCCCCTCTTAAAGGCATCTAGACCAGATCCCATCACCACCTCCTGTGGCAAAGAGTTCCACAGATTAACTACCCGCTGGATAAAAAAGTACTTCCTTTTATCTGTTTTAACTCTCCCAACCCTCAGTTTTAGCGGATGCCCCCTGGTTCTGGTGTTTTGAGAGAGGGAAAAGAACATCCCTCTATCGACTCTATCCCTTATGTGCATTATTTTGTATGTCTCAATCATGTCCCCTCTCAGGCGCCTTTTTTCTAGGCTGAAGAGCCCCAAACGCTGCATAAGGGAGGTGCCCCAGCCCCGTAATCATTTTCGTCTCTTCTCTTCTGCACCTTTTCCAACTCCACTATGTCTAGTCCTTTTTGAGTAGTTTCCAGTTTTGAGGGGCTTAGTCATGTGACCCAGCTTTTGCCTGCCCCCACTACCTCTCACTGACTTGGAAAAAACACCACCAGAAAAAAAGACACTCAAACACTTATCTCCCTGTATTTACACACTCTTGCAAACTGCAGGAACTCATCTAATTGCAGGATAAGATAACAGCTGTCTTTCAAACTTCAGGAGCTCAGTTCTTTGCAGGGCAGTTAGCAGCCATGTAATTTTTGAATATCTCAGGGCTTGAGACTATTAGTTATCTGTTCTTTCCACTACCCATATTTTCATTGGAAGCTCTTTAGGACTCACCAGAAATGGGGTCATGACCCACCAAGTGGGTCCCCCCACATTTTGAAAAACACTGCCATAAACAGCAACTCCCTCATTATTATAGTTATCTGAATTAGTGATGTGTTTAGAAGCCATTTGGAGTCTGCTACACTTCTGCTCTTTCCATGGCTTAATCTTGAAAAAAACAAAACAGCAGGAATAGAGAATAGAAGAAAATGTGGAGAAGAATGGTGGGCTCTTCTTGTTAAAATCCAGTAACAGGAGGAGGAAGGGAAGCAGTGAAGGTAAACAAGAGACGGCCATTTCAATCAGCCTCATGGACTGACCAAGTGATGAGTAGGTTATGGATTCTCATTAAAGCTTTCTGTTCTTGACTACAAAGTCTGAAGCAGCTGACAAATAGTTGTGATTTTTACAGAGGATAAAAGTGAGGAAAAGATTGTATTTTAAAGTTCTTCTGGGATTTGTGTTTTGTTTTTTAGCCAATGATTCCTTAAAGAACTAAAGAGGCTTTTAGAAAGAGAAACCTTATTTCACCCACTTAGCCTGTAGACAGAAGGATTTTGATGAGAGATTGTATTTTGTTGAAGCCACATATTTCCATATGAAATGTAGAGCCTGGACAAATTTTGAAATGATACTAATTTGACTTACTTCTGTCACCCATGCAGGACCCCGAGCAATATCCACGACAATGTTAATTGTGTTTGTTTAGGGCCAACTAGTTTCAGGTGCTCAGAGGAACTCACTGGTAATGCCCAAATGACTAAGGCTGCACTCCTGTGAACACTTTTCTGGGAGCAAGGATCACTGAACATAGTGGAACTTACTTCTGAGTAAGCATGCATAGGACTGTGCTCTAAAATCCTCTTTAAACAAGAACCAATGTGTAGGAACATCACATGGTAGGGAGGAT
Organism: Lerista edwardsae; assembly: GCA_029204185.1. Taxonomy (NCBI): domain Eukaryota; kingdom Metazoa; phylum Chordata; class Lepidosauria; order Squamata; family Scincidae; genus Lerista; species Lerista edwardsae. The sequence goes on from JAJKFI010000008.1 coordinate 17,922,564, forward strand.
AAAAGCCATGCTAGAAAGCCCCACCCACATGTTCAGCATTTGGTTGCCATGACAAATCTGAATGTGTGGAGGATTGGGCTGAGGCCTACCAGTGTGCACTTGATCTCCACACAGACACCCCAAGACACTTGAGATTTTTTTTTTAACCTGTGGATTCACCTCAGAAATGTTCATTTTCTGCACTTCATTCTCTGATAGTCTTTTGGTGATGGGCAAGTTACAGATTATATGGTTATTTTCACCTAACATCTTGTTAGGTAACGTGGCTAATAACATGTTAGGAGGAGCAATTTTTCTCTTGGGCTCCTTCAAAATCCCCAGAGCCCCAAACATGGAGGTTGTTCTTTGTCACAGGATCAGGAAGCAATGCACGCATGAAGCTGAAGGAAGCTCCAAAACACTGGACCAGAACTGATTCATAATGTGGCTGATGTCATTTAATTGGCAAATAAGTGAGAATGTGAGTGTCCCCTTCACTTTGCTTTCACAGCCGTTAATGGCTTTGAAGGCAAAGGGGAGAGGCCATGTTACATAGTATTTGTCCTTCAGGCTTGACTTCCTGTAGGATTGACTGATTAGATCTCCAGCACAGTTAGGCTGGCACAATTTTGGCTTGCATAAGGGCCACCGTAATGCCCATTTGGACCACTCTCAGAGTCAGGGAGGATGGTGCACGTCTGTGTGCTGGCCTCTTCAACTCTGAGAGTGATCCAAACATACTTTACAATGGCCCTTGTGCCAGCCAAACTTTGCTGGCCTAACTGTGCCGGCCTGACACCAGGTTAGGATTGCGCTCTGTCAACATGTATAGGACGGGGCTGTTAAAACAACATCATTATGAACTCATCTTCTTTTGGTCTCATGAGTCTTCCCTATTAATGACAGTGTGACAGTTCAAATGCCATTTATTTTTTCAATCCAGATTCCAGCTCTTTATGGAATATTTGAGGTAAATTGCCCATGCTTCCTTTTTCATTTTCTAAACCTTCTCTCAGTAGGTTATGAGCCATCTGATTAGTATTTTTGGTATTTTTATTGTGTAATGTTGTTCCTGTATCCAATCTAATTTATGGATAAAATCTTTTGTCTGGAACTAGGTAACACTTTTAACATTTTCTGTGTGATTTAGGGCGCAATCCTAACCAACCTTCCAGCACCAGGGTCAGGGCAATGCAGCTCTGAGGTAAGGGAACAAACATTCCGTTTCCTTGAGGAGGTCTCCATGACTACTACTCCACTGTAGTATGCAGCACATACCCCTTTGTCACAGCTATGTCAGTGCTGGAAAGTTGGTTAGGATTGCACCCTCAGGGCCCAATCCTATCCATATTTTGAGAGATGATGCAGCTGTGCCAATGAGGTGCATACTGCATCTTGTGGTGGAGGAACAGTCAAGGTAGCCTCTTGTGGCTTCATTGGTGCTGGAAAGTTGAATAGGATTGGATCCACAATGTCATAACCTAAGTCTGAAGTATTAAAACTCCTTACATTAAAGAAAACCTGCAGATCAATTTAAAAGGAAAAGCATTGTTGAGTCTCTGTATACTACAAACAGAGAAGATGTGATCCAAGCAAAGTTATGCACTTTTAGGTGCTGCTGATTTCTGTGGTTTAAATCCCTTTTAACGAACTGATTAATGAACTTAAACTTCTTTAAAAGTTTTGCTGGTGTTTAATTTCTGCCCCTGAAATCTTTGGCACTTCATTATGTAGTTTTCTTTAGCTGAATCATGCCAAGTCATTGGAAAAGCTGCATGTTTGCAGGAAGCTGATTAACAAATTCTTTTCTTTAAGGATAATGTGCAGTGATCACTTCCATTTCTTGACATGGAAAGCCTTTCTTGTCCAAATAATATAGTCTAGCCCAGAGGTCCCCAAACTTTTTTGTCCTGTGGACCACTTTCCGAATTATTTTTTTGCCGTAGACCCCATGCCTGCCTAATATTAAATTTTCCTAAACTTTATGTCGTCAAATATGATTTTCACAGCTGACACAGTGCTGTTCACTTTGGCAGGGCTTTAACAAACTTAAATTTTTTATTCAGACCTTTATTGAAACAATTAAATTAAAAATTTAAAAATCCTATTTATAATTGCCTAATTTAACATGTCCGTGCACCCCCCCACAGTTTTCAATGAACATTGCAGCCCTCCAGTTTGCAATAAATATTGCAACCCCCACACCTGCCATTTTCAATAAATATTTCAGCCTACCCCCTAGTTTTCAGTAAATATTGCAGCCTCCCAGTTTTTAATAACTATTGCAGCCTCCCCACCCCCTAGTTTTCAATAAATATTGCAGCCCCCCGTTTTTAATTGCAGCCCCCCCAGGCCCCTTTATTTCACTAGAAATATCTTCATCCTTGCTCTTCTTGCTTCTCTGCGTGCCCTCTGCCTTCTGAATGACGCTGAGGCGACCTTGGGGTCATGCCAGTGTCATTCATATGGGAGGGAGGTGCTGCGGAGGAGACAAGCTCTCCGGCGGTAGACTCCCTGTGGAGCCCGGCGCTGCGGCGCAAGTTTGTTTTTTAACATGCGCCGCAGAGCCAGGATCCACAGGGAGTCTGTGTAAGTAGGGTGATGGAGCTTCCTCTCCGTTATCCCCTTTGTTCAATTTGCAAGAATTATAATAACAAAGTCCAAAACTTATCGTACCTACTCATATAATTAATTATTTCAAATTTAAAATATCTACTTAAAAAGTTTATGAAACGCCTGAAATAATGATTTCGGTGGGTGGACCCCCATTTACGTATCGTGGACCCCCAAATTTTTTTGTCACTGACATAGACCCCCTGAAAGTTGAAATCGACCCCTGGGGGTCAATATCGACCACTTTGGGAACCATAGGTCTAGCCAATGGAGCACAATATTATAGTTTCTGCTATGGTAGTTACAGTCTTGTAAATTATCATGTCAAGGGAAGCCGATGAGTCTTATAACATTTCTTGCATTTATAATATGTGTACCCTGCCCTTTCTTAAAGATACTCGGGGTAATTACACTGTATTCCTTGCAATAACTCTGGTACATTAGCCCAGAGGTTCCCAAACTGTGAAACATGGCTCCCTGGGGAGCTGTGGAAACCAGGTCAGGGAGCCATGGAATCCTTGCAAAAAATCTGGGTACTGCCCTAATGGGGAGCTGCAGCCAATGGTCCAGGAGGTCAAGGGAGCCGCCAGTTGAAAATGTATGAAATGAAACTACTGCATTAGCCTGATCAGTAATCATTTGTTTTAAGCTACTCTGTAGGACTTGAACTAGACTTACCGTGGGAAAGAGGGGAGGACGTGTAGATGTTGCTTACCTATGTTCCCTCTTTGAATAGTGTTGCAAATCCCCCAGGGTTGTCCTGGAGTCTCCAAAAATTAGCATCACTCTCCAGATGAGTGCTGAAAGCAAACCTAGAACTTTTAACAGGACCTTCAGGAATTTCCAACATTACAATATGTTGCAAAAAACAACAACAACCATGCAAACAAAATGAAACTGGTATATCTGGTTATACCAGGGCGTGGCCGTGCCTATGCAGTTAGATAGGGAAGAAGTGAAGCTACGGGGCGGGTTTAGTGGTGACGTAATTATACTCAAAACAATGCTGATTCCAAGCATTTCAGATTGGTTTTCGCGTGATCTTTAGGACTTAATAGTTTACTCCTGAAGTAAAAACTTACCAAAATAACAATGTGTGATCGTGTAGAAACATCATTGGTAACCTTATTATGAGTTAATATGCAATTCCAAGGTTTAATTCTGCGTAATTATATTACTGAACATACCGGACGAAATGCCACTTGCTGTCTATTTAAACTCGGATTGCACTGTTTTGACAGACTCATTTTTTGAAATCTACACAAGCAGGAATAAAGTGTGAACGGGAAGGAAAGAAAAAAAGGGGAGGGTGGGCAAAAATTAGATAAATATGTAGGAAAATTACATTAAAATCTCTCAATGTATAACACAATTAGTTGTCAATATGAGTAATTCTTTTTTACTTCTAGGCTATTAAGAGTATTTTTTTAAACTTCTACACTCACCCCCGCCCCCCCAAAAAACAAATTCTGTTAATGTTCAGAATTTCAAAAATATTACATATTATTTTTATTTTATTTCTTCATATCTACTTCAGTTTGTGAAGGGCTGCATACTTTATGAAGTAATATTTTTCTGTAGCAACGAATCACAATGATTTTAATTATCTGTGCAAAGTAATCCCATTTTTCGTCCAGCGATTCGCGCACCCGTATGCAGAACACGCAGGCATGATTAAAGACGTTGAGATTAACACACGGGCAGGGAGATTTTGATTCGTGACTCCGCGGCGGCAATCCTCCTTCACGGCGATGATCTCAGTTTATACCCATGGCTTCAAGAATGTGATGTCATGGCTTCTCCATGTAAATTATACCTCCATGGGTTATACACAACACTGTCTCACTGTTGAGGTCAATAAGGTTTACCGTATATAATCATGTATAGGTCAAGAAATTTATCCCTAGAAACTGCCTTGAAAAACCTGACATTGACTTATATTCAGGGGAACTTATATTCAGGGTAATATGGTAAATGCCTTCACTCACAAGATGGGTGGAACAAGGCCTATGTGGTGTCATGTGGCTCTTTGTAAGCCACTAAGCTGCAGAGCCTTCTGAACATGCTCAGAAGCAGCTCAGGAAAATGGAGTCCTATGGAAAGTGAAACTGAGCCACACTGCATGTTTACTCGCGAGTAGGCTGCCGTGCCATGGTGTGTTGGAAATAAAAGGGCAGGCCGATAGGAATGCAACACTGCCAGAATGGTCCCAATCCGATGAACCCAAAAAACACTGGAGAAGGAAGTCCCTCCCCCTAAACTGAGCAGCCTTATGGAAAGCGAAACTAAGCTACACCTTCCCCTTTACTGCAACATGTGAGTTGAGTTCAGCAGGGCTCTGCAATTTCAAAGCTATTAAGCAGGCTCTTTCCAAGAGGAGCATTCAGACCATGTGCTCTCTTTTGTTCCAGAGGGCTGTGATGCTGAGGTACTGTGCAAATCATTGGGTGTGTGAGTGTGTGTGTGTGTGTGTGTGTGTGGAAGAAATGGGCTGTTGTATTCCTCCATTCAGATATGCAAGCCTTGAGCATTTGTTTGTGTCTTGATTAATTTTCCCCAGCTCCCCTTGCTATGGCTGCCTCCACTAGCTTCTGTGTCATTATATTTGCTCTCAAACAAGTTTGATGGGACCATGCAGACTGCTGCTTCCCAGCCCCAGTTGCTCCTCTTATGGTTCTTTTTTTGCTTTTTGGGTTACCAGATACAAATTGGACAGAGTGCCTATACCTTTAACCTTCATATAGAAGAGGGAATTTGGGCAGGTGCAGCTTTTGAAACCCTTCCATGATGAGCTGCACCTGCCAAATTCCTTCTTCTATACAATGGTTAAAGGTATAGGCACTCTGTCCCAGTTTGTATCTAGTAACTCTATGCTTAATCAGTTCTAGCCTTGAACAGTTTTGTGTGTTTCATTCTAGCATGCCTTGCCCATTCAGACAATCCTTCTGTTTAATGACAACCTGTCTTGTGGGTCCCCATAGGCTGTCATTTTCAAAAATGGGTCCCAGTGCTAAAAGGTTTGGGAACAACTGGTTTGATAGTTGCTTGCTATGCTGCTGTTTTATTTTGTTTTCCCTGTACTTTAATAAATAGGTAGATTGTACAGTTCTTAGATAACAATTATTGGTAGATCATTTGTCAGAATCTGGTGTTGGGCAAAGTTAGACAAAATTAATTCAATGAATTGCTGGTACCCCTAAGTTTTACCCTCGACTTATCCATGGGGCATGGCAAATTCCATGTTTTTTGACTTAAAACGTGTCCTCGACATACATGACATTGACTTATACACCATTATATATGGTATATCTCGGTGGAAGAGGATGACCACATAGAGGATAACCAGATAGGAGTGTACCATTCTTCGGTCAAGGGTATATGATATCTCTTGGCACAACAGATCTACTTTCTACTTGCTATTCTTATTTTTATTTCTGAATCATTGTCATAGCGTCTTTCACTTGCACGAAAGTGGTAATTTGCTCCCCAGTTATTTGTTTGAGTTTTTAAAGTGCCGTGATATGAGAGTCTTCATTTTCAAACAATTCAATGCCTTAGTGAAATGACATGTGTGACTCACATTTTTTCATGCACGTATTCATGAACTATCTTTGTCTTATATTTGGGATACCTATTGCTACCAAAGAAACTATATTTACCAGCAGAAAGACGACTTGATGGTATGTCATGCGCATGACACTATTTGTCTGTGCAAGGGCAGCATTAGACATTGGCCAGATGGAGCACAGTTAAAGGCCTGCATCTGTCAAGTCATCCACGTCCAGTTGCCTGTCTGATTCCTGAAGCTTCAGCACTGGTGGCAGTAGCAGTATCCAATACACCATCAGTGGATAGGCAGATGTCAGCCATAGGGATCCCCATTAATTTGCAACAGTTCTGCGTCTGTATATGCAAGCATTCTATAGAGACCCGCTAATTCAGGTATTTTCAACCACTGTGTGCTGTGGGAGTTTGGGGAAGGGTCATATATTCAGTAGGGTCATTGGGGGATGTGAGTCTCTGGCTGGCAGTGTGGTGTGCCTTGTCAATTGTCAAAAAACTGATGGTGTGACTTGATAATCTTAAAGCCTTCTCCGTGTGCCATGAGATGAAAAAGGTTGAAAATTGCTGCACTAAGCCATTGGCTTTCAAACTTTCAGCCTCCATGAAATTCTTTCTGTACCAGTTTGTATGCTGATGTATCCCCAATCCTCTGCCACAGAGCTCCTGTTTGGAATATTTTCTAGATCATACAGGTTTTTCAGGGCATTAGACCTCACTGTCTTCCGAAATGAGCCGAGAGTGTCCGGAAAGACACCAAACAATATCATTCATCAGCCAATCATATTATCATAATAATATCAACCAATATTATCATGCCATTGTACAAAGCAATGGTAAGGCCGCACCTGGAATATTGTGTCCAGTTCTGGTCGCCGCATCTCAAAAAGGACATAGTGGAGTTGGAAAAGGTGCAGAAGAGAGCGACAAAAATGATTACGGGGCTGGGGCACCTCCCTTATGAAGAAAGACTGCAGCGTTTGGGGCTCTTCAGTCTAGAAAAAAGGCGCCTGAGGGGGGACATGATTGAGACATACAAAATTATGCATGGAAGGGATAGAGTTGATAGAGGGATGTTCTTTTCCCTCTCTCACAACACCAGAACCAGGGGGCATCCGCTAAAACTGAGGGTTGGGAGAGTTAAAACAGATAAAAGGAAGTACTTTTTTACCCAGCGGGTAGTTAATCTGTGGAACTCCTTGCCACAGGAGGTGGTGATGGCATCTGGTCTTGATGTCTTTAAGAGAGGATTAGACCGATTTCTGGAGGAAAGATCCATTGTGGGCTATAGGCAATGATGGATTGTGCAACCTCCTTACAAAGGTGGTGGGCTACAGGTACCGGATGTAAGGGAGTGGCAACAGGATGCAAGCATCTTGTTGTCTCCTGCCTCCCTGGGGCACCTGGGGTGGGCCGCTGTGAGATTCAGGAAGCTGGACTAGATGGGCCCTTGGCCTGATCCAGCATGGCTCTTCTTATGTTCTTATGTTCTTATTCACCCTCCCTTTGCAGAGAGTGATGTTGGTGGGCTAGCTTTCTTTTAGAGAAGCTCGTCTGCCATTACTGATTTTCCCATTGAGGAGACTTCTCAATAAGCCTCTGACACAGCTTTTGAAAACGCTGATCCCACTGATTTTGTATAATTTCCTACCCACCCCAAAATAATGTTCTCTCTTCAATCCTCAGATGCGGACAGACATTGTGAATTGGCCAGAAATCCTTTGAAGATTAAAAACACTAGAAAATCATTATCGTGTATCATTGGATACTTGGGTGAGTGCTCTTTGAGCAGAACAAGTAATAGAGCATGATAGTAGTTTAAAAAGTCAAACAATACCATCATCAAACATCATAGGTGTGACATAATGTTACTTTTAGTTTGAGCTCAATCCAATTGACAACGTATCAAATACTGGTGGTGCTGGAAAACAAATACAAATATGTTTCTCTCCAAAAGTATTTGTAAGCTACAGTATGTGGACCATGTTTTGCTTTTTTTTAAACGTATGGGAGCATTTAAACAAACTATGTCTCAACTGCAGTTGTCTGTTCAAGCAGATTTGCCCCACATGTTTTGTTGTATGTGCAGCTCTACTCTCTGTAGGAAGAACTTGACATACTGAGGCCCCAATCCTTTCCCCCACCAGTTCACACAACACTAGTTACAACAGAGCCTGCACTGCATCAAGTGGTGGGGGCTATGCTAGATGGCCTGGGAGAAGTAAACTCATTTTTTACTCATCTCCAGTAGGCTGCTTCACCAACAGTGGGTGTCTTTGGATCTATGCCAGCTGTTTAGAGGAGCCTTGGGAGATGTTGGAGCTAGAAAAGGGGAATAGGATACCAGCATGCACTGCTGCCACTGAGATCCGTTCCCTCCTGCCCCCTGCCTGGCCCAGTCCCTGGTCCGATCCTTCCCTCTCAGAACCACCCACAATCCACCGCCACCATCATACCTGCTGTAGTGCAGCCTGTTGGTGCCCGTGTAGAGGGCTGCCAGCTATTTGTGCTGGCAGTCCCATAGTGCATGAGAGTAACACATCTTTTGTGGCATTGCACCAGGACTTACGGTGGCTTACAGGACTTACAGTCTCGGAGTCAGAGAGGCCAGCCCACAGACGTGAGCTATCCTCCCTGACTTCGAGAGTATTCCAAACATGCTTTATGGTGGCCCTTGTGCTGGCCAAACTTTGCTGGCTTAGTTTATGCTGGCCTAACTCCAGTTTAGGATTGCGCTCTAGGTCAGAATGGAAAACAAAAATCAGGAAAGGCCCACAAGCCAGGAGAGATCAAAATTCCCACTCACTTTGTTTCCCATGTGGAAAACAATCCACATGTAATTTTAATTCTGAAATACAGAATGTATTCCTCCAAAGGAATTATCCAAATGGAGGGAAATAAATAAATAAAAACTGCCTGATATCCAGACTATGTCTTGTGTGATGTTTACCTGATAATAAACGAATAAAAGTGCCAACTAAAAGTTAAATGGAAATTCTTTCTATCTTTAATACGATGGAGTTCCCTACCATCTCTAACGTTCAGTAATCTACGAAAGAAAGGAGGATGGGACCCTGTATAAGCTCTCTGAATTGGGCCCTGCCACTCCTAGGGTTGGCCCTGATGCCCTCATAGCAACAGTTACGTTTAAGCAAACTGCAGATAAGAGGATTTTTTCATTTTCTTCCACTTTAGGGGGATGATAGTAACCTAAAGTTTCAGACACTTCCCATGTGTGATGAGTCAGAAGCATGCATGTGTTCAAAATATTATTATTATTATTATTATTATTATTATTGCCTTAAGCAATTGAAATAATTGAAAGTATCTTTTTTCCAAAATATTGACAGAGATTCATCCTGTGATGAAGCCCAATATAATCAAGTCAGCACCGAGCCTTCAGAGTTCTATGGCAAAGCGATTACTAGCTCCTCCTGGTCATTCGTCATTAAGTATTTTGGGAAAGCGAAGCTACAGCCATCATCATAATGGCCTGGATGGTACGTGTAAAACTGATCACTGACACATTATTCTGTATAATTTTTCATAGTTCTTTATAATTATTATATATAATTTAAAGGAAATATCAGATCTGTGCTTCTATGAATCTAGTGTGGCTATTTTCTATAATTACAAAGGATTAAGATCCTTCTTTTCCGAAATAATGTAGTTTTGTTTTTTTTTAAGCATACCTGAGTTGTGTGCATGTTAGCCCGCTTTTGCATGTGCTGGATAGTCACTTGCTAAATCAAGGAACCTTTTTTTGACCCAAGGAAGGTCAAAGAAGAGTGGGTATGAGGTTGATGTATGGAGGAGACTACTGTCTAGCCGCTAAATCAGTCTGACTCAGTCGCTAAGTCATGTCTGACTCTTTGCAACCCCATGGACCACAGCACGCCAGGCCTCTCTGTCTTCCACCAGCTTCCGACGTTTGCCCAAATTCATGTTCATTGCTTCAGTGACACTATCTATCCATCTCATCCTCTGCTGCCCCCTTCTCCTTTTGTCTTCAATCTTTCCCAGCATGAGGGTCTTTTCTAAAGAGTCCTCTCTTCTCATGAGGTGGCCAAAGTACTTGAGCTTCAGCTTCAGTATTTGTCCTTCCAGGGATCAATCAGGCTTGACTTCCTGTAGGATTGCCTGATTTGATTTCCTTGCAGTCCAGGGGACTCTCAAGAGTCTTCTCCAACACCATAATTCAAAAGCATCTATTCTTCAGCACTCAGCCTTCCTTATGGTCCAGTTTTCACAGCCATAAATTACTACTGGGAAAACTATAGCTTTGACTAGGCGAATTTTTGTTGGCAGGGTGATGTCTTGGCTTTTTATTGTCTAGGTTTGCCATAGCTTTCCTCCAAATAAGTAAACGTCTTTCTGGACAAAAGATTTCTGGAGGAAAAGTCCATCGTGGGCTATAGGCCATGATGGGTTGTGCAACCTCCTTGCATTATACCCTAATCCTAAGTAAGGCGGACATAGTAAAGCTGACATAACAGGGCTGTATCCTAAAACCCATTAGGAAGCAGCAGCAGCAAAGTGCAGGACAAAGGGATGTTTTCCCCTTGCACCTGTGTAAGCCCCGGTCGTCCCTATGGGCCTGCTTGGATCTGCATCTGCTGTTTTGCAGGCACAGAGGAACGTGGATGGGAGCAGCCCAAATCGGGGCTGCCCTGGCTGGGGACAAGCTTTAGGATATAGCACTACGGCTGTCCTATGTCACCGCCCCCGTCACTGTCCACTGTGCCACCCAGTTACACCCCAGGCATGCCTCTGGAACGCCCTTGTGGAGGCCCTGTGCCAACCGAGCGCCACTGACGCTTGACTGGTGTAAGGCAGGCGCTGCTGACGGTTGCAGTGGCACTCAAGCGTCGGCACTGCTGTTTGCGCCAGTCCGGTGCCTTAGCGCCGATGCGGACGCACTTAACGGCATGTTTGTGACAGCGTTCAGCTGGTGCAAGAGCTTAGCCCAATGACCCGGAAGTGATGTAACAGTTCCAGGTCACACAGCCTCCAAATGTGACTAGAATCTTGTTCTGGTCACGTCTGGAGTAGTGCCCCATCTTGGCTTCTGTAAAGGCTCACTGCCTTCACAGAAGCTGGGAGCACGGAGAAGTGCCGTGCCCTTGCAGAGGACGACATCCTTTCTGGCAGGGCTCCGCCCAGCCTCCCCTGGCTGCTGTGAAGGCTCCTGCCTTCACAGAAGCCTGGGGAAGCGTCCCACCCTCGGAGAGGATGTCGCAGTATCCTCTCTGGTGGCGTGGCTCTGCCCCGCTTTCCCTGCCTACTATGAAGGCTCCTTCCCCCCCCCCAGCTTCTGTGAAGGCAGAAACCTGAAGCCAGGAGAGGTGCAGCCAAGCCCCACTCTCAGGGAGGACGTTGTGACAGTCTCCCTGAGGATGGGGCTTTGCACACCATCCGAGAAGGGATTTCTGAAGTCCATAGACACTGTGTGGCCTGTACAGGTCTCAGAAAGTCTCCCAGACTTTGTTAATCTCATCACTTTCTTTCAAACTCTCATCTACCTGCACCAAATTCTTTCTATTTAGAACAGCAGTTTCCAAAGTTTTCAGCGCAGCGATCCCTCTCATCCTCCACAGTGGGTCATGGCTCCATGTGCACTGAGCCCAGCGCAGTGTGTTGTTGATTTGGAGTGTTTATAGCAGAGTTGGGGGCTTGTGGACCCATTCAGCGCTTGCCTAGCGCGATCGGAGCGGAGGAACGAAGAGATCGCTACATTTCAATAACAAAGTCTTTTATTGGTTACAGTAGCGATAGTTAGAAAGCGAAAAGTTCTATTTGCCGGTCAGCGAAAGCCGGCGAAGGCTTGCCGCGTACAAGCGGCTTTTCAACGCATGGTGTTACATTCTCAGTTACAGTCTCAGTCTCAGTGTCTCAGTCTCAGTGCGCACACAGTAAAAATACAAGTTATACAGGAACAAAGGGGTGTAGCCAGAGCATATCTGGTAGGTGGATACCTGAAGACCCTTGTGCCCCATGTTAACCAATGGGGTGCCCCTTTGAACATCATGATCTCATGAGAAAGTGGGTGTTTGCTAGCCAGCGCTTCCCGTGAGAAACATTGCCTGCTTCTGTTACACTATCTAAAGGGAGTTCAGCTACCGTGTAGCAGGTTGCACTAACAAGCTGGGAAGCTGACCACCTCAAGGACACGCAGGTGCTCTATCTGATCTGGAGACGGAGAGACGGAATGCCAGTTTCCACCAGTTCTGGAGTGTGTGGTGTGAAACTGCAACACAGTGCTCCATGTAGTGCTCCAATTCCTTATTGGGAGGCCCGGGAGGCTGCTCTCAGGTTGCGCCAGCCTTGTGACTCACTCTGTTGACCTCCATGGGCCCTAGAATTCCCCTTGGAAGCAACTTCCAGTCAAACCAAAAGTTGCTTCTGAGGGGCATTATGGGACACCCAGAGGCCAATAGAGTAGGTTATGGCCCCAGGGAAACCCGCTCCAGGGTCTTCTAATTACGGTATTGCTACAGGGAAGTATTGTGAAGTACTATATTGCAGTGCTACAGGGAACATCGCGTAAGGCCCAGTGCACAAGAAGTCACAACCCACCACACATAGGCTTGTGACCTACCAGTGAGTTTGGAAAAGCTGGTTTACAAGAATTCACATATGTTTTCAATGCAGAGGAGCAGCAGTGAAAAACTTTCAGCTTGAAAGCCTTCCTACCCTTCCAGTTTTTTCCCCTTCCATTAACTTAAGGAAAGCATCTGGCACTTCTGTCTGAAATCTGTGTTCAGTCCAGGTCATCCTCATGGACAACAATTCTAATACGTGACCATGAGTCACCTTAATGTTTCATCTGCAGTGCAATATCAAGTGTACGGGATGTCTTGTGAAGTTACTGGAAGAAGTACTTGCTTAGTTCCTTTTTATAGCCTTTCTTCCTCTCAAGCCATATTTCTGGGCAACATTAATTTCATATGAGAATACACATGTAACCTTAATTTACTGCACTTCTAAGTTTTTCAATACACTATCTATAAAAAGCACTGCTGTATTTGAGTTCTTCTTTTGCAAGAAGAAAGGCAAGATATAAATATGAACAATGAAAAACTCAGAATATAAATGCCTTGGAAGAGAATAACTAGGAGCAAAGTCCCTGTTACTAAAGCCCAAAATAAAGCTCACTTTTTCTGGGCAATATAAAATGTAGTGTTCTATTTTTTTTTTCCAACCATGGTGTGTGTAACAGAGAAACACAATGTAGGATTTGGCAGTTCTTCTGCTCCTGCTATGTCAACAAATAGAGATCTTGTCCTCTTTTGTTAACAGTGCTCATGGTGTCGGAGAGCAGTGAGAAGGCAGCATAATATGGATATTACCAAGCAAAATTTTGAAAATGTACTGAATTTATTCTTAAATTTGAAATTCTATTTGCAATCATTACTTGGTGAAATCAATGCAATAGTTAAGCGTGTACGTTATTTACTTTCATCTATAGCTGAATGATTCTTCATGATTTTTTCTAAATCAATATAAAAGATCCGAACAGCAGCACAGTAAAGCTGCTCACAATATAAACCTTTCCAACTGTTGTGTTAGAGCATAGATTTCAAATGTACTTGCATTCTGTTCTTATAGGGAGACTTGATGCGGGGGGTAGAGGGGCAAATCACCAGGGGCCAGGCTGCTATATAATATATTGTAATTATATAATACAAAACTAATTTTTGCAAAAGCAATTGGAGTACCTCAGAGCACAAGCCTAACCTGGAGTTAGGCCGGCAAAGTAAGGCCTGCAAAGTTTGGCTGGCACAAAGGCCACCATGAAGCGCATTTGGACCACTCTCAGAATCAGGGAGGATGGCACACATCTATGTGCTAGCCTCTCTGACTCCAACAGTGGTCCAAACATACTTTATGGTGTGCTGGTCAAACTTTGCTGGCCTTACTGTACCAGCCTAACTCCAGATTAGGATTGCTCATTCAATCTCACTCTATCCAGGGCTGCTTTTCCACTACAGCTTTAATTCACTTTCAATGCAGTTCTATTGCCCGAATGCACTTGCATTCAACAGCAGTGCCATTGAGACAGATAGCAACTGCAGGGGAAGAAGCAGCCACTTTGAGCCTCGTAGGGCAGCATGCTTAGAAGAAATGGCCTGAAGTTCCTGCTGTTGTGTGAGAATAAGGCAATTGCCTACCCTGCATGTGGATTGGGCAGCCTGAGAAGCTCAAAGGAGCACTGGGCGGAAACCACTCTGGGTGAGAGGAAGCCAGCACATGGCCTCTGTGGGGCTCAGCAGAGCCTCTGGAGTTGACTGGGCCAACTGGAATCCGCGGATAACATGGGTTGACTGTATATATTTCAATCTTGCTCATGCTGCTGTCAATTGAAAACTTGTTTTAAAATGTAGTAACATGGTTGTAGGAAAATTTAGGACCGGGTGGAGGTAGTCGGGCGTCTTGCCCCAGTACCAGCTCTCAGCGGCCTGTTTATAGGCTGCTTTATAGGAAGGTTAGGGACTTATTCTTACAAAACTTGCATGTCTAACAGCACTATGATTATCTTTCTCATTTTCATTGGCTTAATTGTCTGGCTAAATTTTCAGTTTTGTTTTCTGGAGTGATCATTTTGCTCTTAGCAGAACGGATTAGTCATTTAACAAACTCAAATCTTAACTTGACTTAATGTTGCCAGTGTGGTTGCTTGTGTGCGTAGGAAAGGAAAGAAGGGACCCAGGAAATTGGAAACAAGTTAGCTTGACATTAGCAACTGCAGAAACTGTTAGGACTCGTAATGAAACCAAAAATATGTGAACACCGGTGTGGGGAGAATTGATTGCTAGCAGCCATGTTCAGATAAGATTCTTGGTAACTGGCCAGCCTAGTTTTTTTTTCTTTGATAAGTGATTTGATGAGTAGGCTGGGTGAGGGGGGTGAGGGCAGGAACTTGGTTGGTGAGCCAGAGAATTATCTGGAGGCAGATGATGCTGTTTCTACTACTGACGCTAAATAAGTCTGACCGTGCGTGGTGTTTGGATGGCATGCTTCCTTAGGAACCGCATGTAAGCCACTCAGAGCAACTTTTAGGAAGAGCTGGGCATGAACTGAAAGGATCAGCAGGGTTTTTGCTACAGTCCACAAACCTAGCATGCTTTGATAAATTCTCCGTAGGACTGTAGAAGTCTGGTTTCATTTGTGGCCGTAGTCACAATGTCAGGTGGAAGGGCAGAGAAATGGGACAGGAGTCCCACCCCCAAATCCTGATCTTATACACTCTTCCCATGTGACAACAAGGCAATTGCTGTGGGTGCAGAATAGATGGGGTTAGTCTTGCTTTTCTAGTCATCCCTCTTGTGGTTTCCGCCTTGTGATCTGCAGGGTGGAGAACTGGTGGCAGTGACTAGATTTCAGCAAACATTCAGTGAGAGGGGAGGGCCTGAAACAAGTGATGTGAGAGGAAGCCCAGACAGGCCAGCCATCTCCAAAAGCCCCAAGTAGCAGGGAGTGAGAGGCACAACTTCTCTTGGTCAGTTAGAAGAGGAAGCTCCAGTGACTGGTCAATTGTGGTCAGGGTCAGTGTACTCGGGAGTCATGGTGAAGGGGTGTCCAGGACCAGGCATGCAGTACTGATATTAATCTAGGATGGCAAACCTGCCCTGGCCCTGCTTTGTGGCTTTAGTTACAACCTGACCCCCAGAAATCCAGAAGAGGAAGCTTTTCCTGCCTTGGATCTAGCACAGCAATTTTCAACCTTTTTCATCTCACGGCACAGCATCAGTTTCTTGACAATTGACAAGGAACATCATGCTGCTGGTATGCGTGGGGGGGGGCTCACATTCCCCAATGGCCCTACTAATAAATACCTCTCCCACAAACTCCTGTGGCACACCTGCAGACCATTCATGACACACCAGTGTGCTACTGCATTCTGGTTGAAAATAGCTGATCTAATAATAGGAAAAGTTTTCCCTGCTGAATTTTCAACTGTCCATGTCAAACTCTTTTGTTAAAGGCACAGATGAGGAGTAGGAAAAAATGATCCAATGTGCAAACCTATCGATGTCTACTCAGATGTAAGTTTAATTGGGCTCAGTAGGGCTTACTCCCAGGAAAAATGTGTATAAGATTGCAGCCCCAGTCTCTCAGCCATACTACACTAGCTCTTATATGGAAAGTGTTCCAACTCTGCTTTCTTTCTTGGAAACTTGTCATACTTCATTTCAAAGAACGTACGAAGAGCCCTGCTGGATCAGGATAAAGGCCCATCTAGTCCGGCTTCCTGTATCAAAGCCACAATGGCTTACCAGATGCCTCAGGGAGCACACAAGATAACTGATTCCTGTTGCCACTCCTTTGCACCTGGTTTTCTGAGGTAACTTACTTCTAAAACCAAGAGGTTGCATATACCCAACATTTCCTGTAACCTGTGATGGACTTTTTCGTCTAGAAATCTGCCCAATCCCCTTCAAAGGCTTCTAGGCCAGACACCATCATCCTGTGGCATGGAGTTACACAGACTAATTATAGGTTGGGTAAATAAATATTTTCTTTTGTCTGTTTTAACTTTCCAACACTCAGTTTTAGTGAATATCCCCTGGTTCTTGCATTATTTGAGAGGGAAAAGAACATTCCTCTATCCACCCCTGCATAATTTTGTACATCTTAATTATGTCCCCCATGTGCCTTTTTTCTAGACTGAAGAGTCCTAAGCTCTGTAGCCTTTCCTCATAAGGGAGGTGCCCTAGCCCACTAATCATTTTGTTCATTTGCTTTTGCACCTTTTCTAGTTCCATTATGTTCTTTTTGAGATGTGGCAACCAGAATTGTATGCAATAGTCCAGATATGGAGTATAAAATACAAAGCCAACATAGGTCTAATACTTTTGTTTTGTTTTTCAGGACTCTCCAGTCATACACATGGAACTAAAATGGTAAGTTCTCAGTTTCCTCCTTATAGTTGGCTTGGAATTGCAGAGTTCTGTCCCCTTGTGTGTTCTTTAGATAAAATTAAAAGCCTTTGAAATCTATTGTATGACTTGACTGGCTGTCATGTAGTGGGAACTAATGTGGAGTAGAGGCAACACGTATTGGATTTGGACAGTAAAGGCATCTGTTATGCAGTCTTAACAAATCAACTCTTTCAAGAGGCTGAGAGAGAAATCTAAACAATAATTTTAATGGCATCCAGGAGGAATATTTTATGCACTTCAGATAGCTTCCTCATAATTTTTGTTCTTCATCATGAGAGATGCTGCTACTTTGATTTGTTTAAAAATTATGCCACAAATCATGGAGGCCAACAAACAACTTTCACTAGTCAAAGCAAATACATAACTACTGCCCACTTTAATAACCAGTTTTGCTTTAAAGAAATGAAAATAAGATTAACAGCTGAAGCTCTAGTAAGGTAAAATTGAAGTGTTATTCTAGTTCCTGGCTGCTGTTAAGAATAAGGTTGCAATCCTGGGAGTAAATTACCTGGGAGTAAATTCCAATGAATTTAACGTTACTTCTGAGTGGACATGCATAGGATTGTAGTCGCAGGCAAAAAGGTAACAGGAAGCTAGAAGACATGGTTCAGAATCATAGTCAAACACTATAGAAAAGTTGTAGATGGAAGCCTGCATTCCAAACTGGGAGAGTCGCCAAGGAATTGTGTCAGGCCAAGAGTAAATGACTGGAGTACGAAGACAACATTTAGCAGAGAGTATCCTATGAATAGGAAGTTGCCCCATTTCAGTGTGTTGGTTCCAACAGAAATATGATAGGAACAAACAAATGAGGTAAAACACATAGGGCACACTCCTAACCAACTTTCCGGCATTGACATAATGGTACCAATGGGTCATGT
>JAJKFI010000008.1:17940550-17971712 GCA_029204185.1 Lerista edwardsae
GGAAAGTTGGTTAGAGTTGCACCCATAATTACATTGGTTGAATTCTTCTTGATTTTGCATATTTAAACACATTTTTAAAAGCCCTATTAGATCCATTTAATCATCATTCTACTTCTCACAGTGTCCAAACAGATGCCTCCAGGAAGTCTGTGATCAGGCCCAATGGTCGTTTCCTATTGCTAGTCCCTTTTAACTTGGGTATTCCACCTTGGAACCGTAGGAACCATCATGACTAACATTCATTGGTAGACTGTATTTGTCTAAACCCCTTTTAAAACCATTTGAGCTAGTAAACCACATTTGTTGATTATACACATTGATCATAAAACAAAATAAATGTGGTATAGTGCAGAGAGTGTTGGTGGCATTATCAGTGCATGCACATACACAGCTTACTGTGCAGACTGATGGATCTGACCCACTGTAGAATCAATAATTCTTAATTATTCTCAAGGTGCTTCTTAATGAACTTCCCAACTGAGCTTTTGACTTCCAGCCACTCATACACAATTTGAGTTATTGCTTAGAAGTAATCTCTTAATGAAGGTCCTGTATTTACTTTGTCCTGTGTACCCATTTCAGTAGCAATTGTTTGTATCAGAAGGACAGTGTGGAACAGTGCCATCAACAGTCCACATTGTTATAATTACAATTAAATCAAGACCACAGCTTATATGCCTGTTTCCTAACTGATTAGCAAATCTGCTTGGGTAGTGATGCAATGATAATATAAACAACCATAATTGACTTTTTAAGGCAAATCCATTGGTTTTCTTAAATCTGCCTTACACAATGGGTAGCTGTAGTAAATTACAATGTTTTTGGCATTTGAGCTTTATTCAGGCAGAAAATACTATTGTTTTAAATATATTGAATAGTGTTGTTTACATATATGTTTAAGACAGGGGTCAGGGAACATTTTTACCTTTTACCCCCAAATATATTTAGATACGATGACGTTACCCCCACCCCCCGCCAGAATAAAAGAAAAAAAATTACATATTGGAACCCATTGCTTTTTATTTGATTAATTAATGAGCTTAATTAATGCTATGTAAATATGAAGTTGTAAAGAGTTTGGGTACACCTGCAGACCTTGAGAGAATAGAATTCAACCCTTCTGGGTTACAACTAGCTTACCTTTTTGACAACAGGTTTAGGTGCTTGGACTTAAGATTTCTCTCTATAATGAATTCAGATTGGGGCTGGGTGGCTGGCTCTCGCTCTCTCGCTCACTCGCTCACACACACCTCAGCCGCTCACCAGAGCCTCCCCCACACCTGCACATCTCGCATCCCTGCCAGGCTCCTGGGTGGCGGCGACGGCGGCAGATCTTCGGCCTCCCCACCCAGAGCTGGTTCGGGCTCTTCCCTGGCATCAAGCATAGCCGACTCCACGGCTGCCTGAGTGCCAACCGGGAGCGGGTCTGCGCCGGCCTCGCTGCCCGGAATAGGCTTGGCCTTGCCAGCTCCCCCATCACCCAGCACCACCGCAGTTTCAGCCACGGCCGCCATTTTCTCTGCTGTTGCTTCCTTCTCCCTCTACCAGCAGCGGGATTGATAACCACAGCCTTCTTCGCCGCCTGGGAAGGGAGGGGAATGCTGCCTATTGGGGGCCAAGCACCTTGCCGCTTCTAATCTCCTGTTGGAATCAAGGAAATCCATCAAGCGTGAGAGGAACTTCCCATTTGTCAGAAGAGAGAACGTTGGTCATGAAGGAAGGATGAGGGAAAAGAGGGGCGGGGCATACTCCTATCTGTCCATTACCCCCAGGAATTTCATTTTTACCCCATTTGGGGTAATTTACCCCTGTTCCCTGACCACTGGTTTAAGATAAGTTCTATTTTTCAGATGTTCTGTTTCCTTGAAATGCATATTTTTCCCCCTTGTTTTACCTCTGCTTCCATTTCCCTCCCTATCCTCTTTGGTTTCTTTTGTCAAATTCTCAGTTGTCAAGCACCATGTAATGATGCATGAAGATCTAGATTGCCAGGGCTACACCAGGAGTGGTGTGTTGTCTCTGCACCACTCCAAGCTTGTGCTGGGCAGATATCTGAATGTATAATGGCAACCTTACCCAAAACTGGTTCTTAGAGTATCATCTGTGGGCATGTAATACAGCCACCTTACTGAAGCTAAAGACTTCTGGGTCTGGTCAGTCTCTGGACAGATGGAGAATTGTCTAGGAACCCATGCATGTCCCCCTAAGTTCCATGATGGAAGGAAGGGAAACAAATAGGCTGACATTTCTGTGCCATCCCTACCGTGAATGCAAACAGTTGTATAAATGCAAATACGGGTTTAAGACAGGGGCGCCAAACACTGACCTGCGGGCCCAATCCAGGTCATGTTCCACCTGGGAAGGTGCAAATGGCCAGCCATTTTTGGAGTCTGCTGCCCCAGCAAGCCGTGAGCCTGGTGTTCTGCATGGGCGGCTGACCGTGACAACCCCTGGGAATTGTAACTAGCTGGGGTCTTCATGGCTTCCCCAGCAGAACGCAAAGTGCCATTCACACCAGGGAGGATTTTAGCTGCCACAGCAGTCTCCAATTTGGAGACGGCTGGTTTAAAATAAATGCATAGTATTCATAGATTAGCCATTAATGTTAGGATAGACATATAAATACTCTCACCAATCCTGCTGCACCACCATGAGTCACTGAGTCTTGAATTGCATTCTCTAAGTTTGCAAGCATTTGAGAGCTGTTCCCACATACAGCACATGTTGAGTGCATCTTTGATCTACTTATATAGAACGCAATATGAACATCATGGGCTTGCATCAGCCATTCTGTTAGAAAGTAGCAATCCTTAGAACATTTAAATTCCTATGCTGATCTGCTTAGCCAGAGCTTGAGAGGACATGAATATATCCTATGATCCCAGATATTCGTTTGGAAGTGGGCAAGTAGCCCACAATAGCCATCTTAAACTGTCAGAAAAGGGGTGAGAAACTGTCTTCTCCCTGTCTCAGAGCCCACTGGGGGCAACAAGCCACTTTCAGACACCTGACTGAAAATGTGGAGTGATGCAATGCACAGAGAATTATGGGAAGGGTGAAGGATGTCTCTTACTTCATTTCAGGAACTTGGTGCAAACAATCTCTAGAAAGGGAGAAGGTCCCATTCTTTGCACTGAACAGTCAGACATAGTATGGGTTTTTCTGCACCTACCGACTTTCTCAGGCGTTCGTCACAAAGATGGTCAAGTGAAAGGCAAAGTGATGATGCTGGAACTGTTTTCATGATGGACTTTTTGTTGGACTTTGTGTCTCAGTGGATGCTTTCCCATGCTGGCTTCTGATGCTCATCATGGATATACCCTAAGTTTGTTTGTTTAGGAACCTTTATTGGCATATCTGTACCCTAAGTAGGCAGGTAGTAAAATTCACACTGGGATTTTCCATGTTCATTTAAACCCTGTTTATGATTTTGCCAAATGTTTATGAAGCATCCTGAATATAAGTATAGGGTCATCCTGAATCCGATTTCAATCCTGTGAAGATTCCACGCATTCAGGTTACATTGAATATTTCCCTTTCAACCGCAAGTTTTCTGCAAGTTCGTTAACAGATCTGTATACAGAAAGCATTGTAAAGTCTGCTTTTGAAAGGCTGAAATGATAGTCTCACCAAATTGCTCTTTTATGGGCAGACAAAATTACTCAATGCATGGAATGTGGAGTGTTCCTGGGCTTTTATGGTCAGAGGAGAATGGAAAATGTTTCAGTGGTTTTGCATCAATAACATAAAAGTGCCACTAAAGTAGTACTTCAGAGAACTTCTGATATTTGACATCATCCTCAAAGAACCTGTGTGTGAAAGTTTATTGATGTGACTTGTGGTAGCTTTAGAGAAGCATTCTATGGATGTCCATCCATAGAGCTTATTGATTGGGCTTTGAGGCATTGATTTGCCAAAGGCCATTCTGACTGAATTGGAATTTAAAATCCAAATTTCGTCAACTTCCTATGCATTGAGTAGCCTGCTCTGCCTTTCTGGGGAGTGCATAGATTCAGATTACTTGCAATAAAATGGACAAAACAGGCACCTGACATTCCACCAGTATTCAGTAATGGTGAATATTTCGAGGGTATTCCTTTATTAATGGAGGAGCTGCAGCAATAGGAGTTAATATATTTGAAGGAGCAGCAGGCAAAGAACTGAGTGCATTTCTTACTGTAATGGATTCTACTGGGACTTCAGTTAGTTCAGATAAAGAATCCTTTCTCGCCACTTTTTCACTTTCCACAGTCTAGTGCAGCAGAGAATCCATTGTGCCTCCAGGAGTGGCAATGATATCCAGATGATTTGGTCCAATAATATGCTCCAGATATGCTCTAGTAATATGCTCCAGATTTGCTCCAATAATATGCTCCAGCACTAATGGTCACCAGACCATTAGTACTAGCTTTGGGGACATTACACATAAAAATAAGGAAATAGCACTTCTGGAGTAGAGGTTGCAAACACAGAAAAACATATTTGTATCCTTACTATCAAACAAAATACTCTAATGCATGAAAAGATATTCTCCTTCCTTGTTGGTCTGTAGTGCCAGCCATTATTGATCATTGACTACTGTTACAACAAGAGATAAACGTACATGACTATAGAGAGCTTCATTGGAACTCTATTTGTGTGCGTCCTATTTCAAAAGTGGGTTGTCATGCAGTACTGGGGTAAAGTGGGAGAAGATTTGGTCCTGAAAACAAGGGATAAAATAGCACTCTCCATTGGATTGTAGCCCATGTTTCTAAAATCCTTCCTGATTTAATTTTTTTGTGTTTTTTGGTAACGATTTCAGCAAGCTGCACATGATTTCTATACAACTAATGGTAAAACTTTACAAGTCGGCACATGTGACCTTATGCCAAGTGTTACGCCGTTGCTCAAGAGGCAGAGACAAAACTGGCTCAATGCTCCTGATGATGGTTTCTTTATTGCTACAGAAGAGACCAGGTAAGAAAAAGGGGGGAGACAAGAGCCCACAAGAAGCAAGAGCATTCTGACAATATTGAAACCTCTGACAGTGTTGAAATGCATTCCTGTGCGCATGATGGATCTTGCTAGTACAGTCCAGTGTGGCACCTGCAGGGTCTCCACAATGAGCAACAATCCTATTTAAACCACTAGGAGGGCTCTAGTCAGTCAGCAGATAGATTTATCTAATCCAATCTCTCAATTAGATGACAGATCTTAATGCAATTGTTCTGTGCTGCATGGAGAGGCTGCTTGTCATATAAAAGCCAGTTCCCTGAATTCCATCACCCTTTCCTGTGACCCAGAAACAGGACTCTGGATGGGGCTTTATAGGAGTGGGGCTATGTAGGTAAGAACAGGCTTGATTCAGTGGCTGAGATCACTGAAGACAAGGAAGCCTAGTGCCACCCGAATTAATCCCTTTACTTTCCCTCTTATAAATGAATGATTGATTGCCATTCACCCTCAGGGAAAAGAGAAAGCTACACTGGGTGACAGTGTGAAGGACCCTTCCACCATGGATGTCTCAGCACCCATGAAATGCTGCAGTGTGCTACTGAACACAGAGGACTTCAGGGTTATTGCAATCTACAGTTCCTCTGTGCACACCTTTACCCAGCATAATAAGGAATGTACCTTGTACCAGATTCCAAAGTCAAACTAGTCAAACCAGTCAAACCTAGCTAGCTTGGCATCTAATGGGCAGCAGCTCCCCAGGATTCCAGATGAGTCTTTTCCAGCCCTACCTGGAATTTCAGATACTGGTGCTAGTACTTTCTGCCTGCAAAACAGGTGCTTGACCACTGAGTTACAGACCCTTTCCTAACGATGGCCACTGTGCTTATAGAAACGTACCAAGATCCCTGGTTATTTATTTAGCAATCAGGAATTGGTTTTTGCTCCTGCAAAAAGGGATTTTTTTCCCTCTTCCATGTGTAAAAGTGCCTGTCTTTTTGGAAGTGAATGCAGCTTTGTTGTAGCTTATTGTGTGCCTTAAAAAAGATATTTCTGATATCTTCTCAATCTGAACATTTATCTCATATAACGGATCTGAGGCAGCCTGTTCCTGCATGCTATCCTTGTTTAGCCTTTTATTAAAGTATCTTTCTTTATTTACAAGCACAAAGATTTATGAGGGCAGATGCTTTCGGAGCACTGATTGCCATGGAAATCCCTCAATTATATGTCATTCCCTTGATGATGCAACTCAATCTTCAAAACACAGGAAGAAAAGGCAGATTTATTTTAGACTTCTGCACATCTGTATGTGTGATTATGCACATGTACTTGAGGAGATATTTACAACATAGCTTCATTTATCCAAATAGCCTGGAAGGAATAAGAGGCAGAATAACATGCTTAGCATTTGTCAGATCAGTTGTTTGGATGAATGTATTTCCACACATAACGATTACACTATGAAACACTCTTGTTAAGCTGATATTTTCCACAGCAAACATGTGAGAAGTAATATATGTGTGACATCCAGGGCCCATAAATTTTTGACACCCCTCAAATGACAAAACATTGTATTTATTTATTTATTTACTTGCATACTTATATTTTTAACATTTCTCCAAGGAGCTCAGGGTGGTGTGCATGTTTCCTCCTCTTGTCCTTGTAACAACCCTGTACAGGAGGTGAGACAGAGATAATAATAGACATGACATGAAATGAATAATAATAATGGCCAGAAAATAAATGCAGTGAATATTTCCCCACACGCAATGGATGAACGTCAGTGCCTTCCCCTGCTATTGTTCCCCTGCTCAGTGACATACTAGTACTCAGTAGTACATAGTAGTACTAGTAATACATCGTAGACATAGTTGTACTCGTAGTAGTAGACATAGTAGTACATAGTAGACAAAGTAGTACTCAGTGACATACTACTCCTGCATGTGGAGGTTCAATGCAGCCATCATACATAATGTTACATAAGACAGTTGTATTTTTTGGTTTTTAGTTTTTTAGCCATAACGTTTGATTGAAGATTACAATTTTTTCCCATTAAATCCTTGTAATCATCAAATGATATATTCAACATGATGGAATTAGTCCTTAAAACCGCAATTTTAACAATTTTGGTGGCACCCAGCCCCCTCCTCATAGGTAGCTACACTACTGGTGTACTTGCGTGTATAAATACGTCTGGGAATTCTGGAACAATCAGCTTTCCCAGATGCATGTAAGTTGTTGAGAGATGCATGCAGGAGTGGGCCAAACATAAAGCATGGAGTAATGCTTGGGTACCCTTGGAGTGGTGGTGAATGGACGAGAGCCCCCTGTCGCATCTGTCTGATCTCCAGCCTGCCGCACCACTGGGCACACTGACCTACTTCTGACTTGCTGGGAGCAAGTTGGAAGAAGATCACAGTGGTGGCAGCTAAGAGGGGGGAAGCAAACTGCCCTGGCCCCTGCTTGGTCCAAATGAAGCACCAAGTATGCAGGGACATTGGAGCCTGCCCATTCACTTTACTTGTAAGGACTATACTGTGCAGCCTCCCTCAATCCACATATCTTTTGTTAACAGGTTTTATGCCAATAAAGGTTTGATGATGATGATGATGATGTTAACAGGGAGCTCAAACAGGTTCCCAGCATAACTTGCTGGGATGAAGTGGAGTGGGGAGTGGGGAGACTGCACAGCACAGACTAAAGGGAACAGGGGATGGAATGTGCCTACTCATGCCCTCACGTGCCTGCCCTCCATGGGATTTAGGCATCAGAGGTGCCCCTGGATGCATGTGTATAACATGTCCTTGTGTTGCTGTGGAAAACACCTGCCTCAGCTGTAACATGAGAGGCTGTCCAGTAATCCAAACAACATATGAGCTATGCACTCAGAATATTATGAAAGACATGTGTCACACATATCATCCACATATCGCATGTTTGATATGAAAATGTTATTGATTCCTGCAGTCAATGGAATGTGGTAGAGCATCCGTTAACTTACGGCACAATCATATCTGGGCCTTCTGCTGATGGAACTTGCAGGTGACACTGCAGCTTCAGCAAGAGCATGTGGAACAGGGTTGCCAGTGGACTATGCATGTTCTACTGGAACACCCAGCCACTGCCATTAAGTAGGTGGCAGGGTGGGCCATTGGGGCAGGGATTAGGGGCAGCCAGGAGTGTGTCAGGGGAGGGCAAGGAGATGATAATGATGGCTGTGGCGGCAGCAATGTCTGACTCACAGCATGCAGTGGAGTCTGCACTAGAGCTGCTGCATGCTTTGGGCCTGCCAAGGACAGGATTGGGCTGTTCAGATCACATTATTCATTTACTGAGCGAGCAAACATCTGGATTTGTTACACAAGAATGGGAAATAACATGGTTTCAATTTTAACAGACAATGTGACAAAGATAAGGAGAATAAAAAAGAAAGGATTGGTCAAGGATAGCCAATGGTGGCTTGCTGCTGAAACAGCTTGACTTTTCTCCCTTCTATCCAATCACAGTGGCTGGAATTGATGGCGGGAGGGACCAGGCAGCTATTGGGCCAGGCAGGCAGCTGAAAAGGGCATGAACTAGATATAAGTTTAGCCTGACACATACACACACACACACACAGTGTATTGGGAGGTCAGAAAACCCAGCTCATTTTAATTCAGCTTTAATAGGTTTTCCACAGAAGCATGCTCATGGGTTAAATTCATTGAAACAATGTGCTTGTGTTTCTAGTGTAGAGAGTTTTTACATGTTTATGGATTTTTCAGAAATGCATCAATGCTCAGATCAGCAATATGGAGGGTGGCTTAGGACCAGGACAACTTTTAACCAATTAGACGAACTGCTCCCAATTGGGCCCAGCGCCGAAGGAGGCTCCACACTAGGATAAAAATAGCAAATAAAATTAATGTTTTTACTAAAACATTTCTATCATTAAATCGGTTCCTGCTGAGCTTATGCCTTTGGGAATGAACTGCCATTTATTTTAAATGTATGTATAGTATCTTGTTATACACAAGTCATCTTATGATAAACAGTAGCTGGGATCCAAAGAGCTGTTTAGGCTAGCCCAGTGGCATTTTTCACACTTTTTTCCTTTGAACAGCTGATCCTTCCGAGGCAGAGACACAAAGGTTCAAAAGAAACCATGTGGCATAAGAGGCTGTGTTTGAGAGATCAGTTCTCAGGTTCCCATGCTTCATGCTTCTTTGCATCCTAGCCCATGTGTATTAAAATAGATTTCTACAACCCATATAGCAATGTAAATATGTTTGTGGTGCTGCTTCGATATTTTGACCTCAGTTCTCCAAAGCGGAGCAAACTGTCCAACAGCATGGTGCTCATACATAGTACATAGCATTTATAGGGTATTAGTGATTAGCTTAAGGTCTGCTAGTGGCCTTTTTGAATTCCTCTTTCATGATAAACCAGTATGCCAACTCAGGAAAGCTAAAGGGTGCACAAGTTATCATTTGCCTGCAAACCAGAAATGAAAACCTTGTGGCATAGCAAGTGGGAGATGGGGGGGAATCCACCTTGGGTACCAGCCCAGAAGGGGTGCTGTGAGGCTACAATGTGCTACTCTGAGCCCAGCCGCTGCAGAACTCAGAGCAGAGCAAAGTGAGTCAGTTCCGCTCTCTGAGTTCTGCAGCGGCTTGCATGATGGAAGTAATTAGCGATTATGTGATGCTGTTGTCATGTTACTGCCAATTGTTTCTGCGTTTGTGCATTCAGTAGGGTGATGCCATGAGTCTCCACACCAGGTCCAGGAAAAAATAGGTAACAATGCCGCTACCAGAGTTGCATCATTGTTTCCTGTTTTGGTTAGCAATCAAACTATGGTTTGTGCAAACCATAATTTACTTTCTTTTAATGTAATGGCAAACTTTGATGTACTTCAAAAGAGGAAATATGCATACAAGGGGGAGGGGTGGGGGAAGTGTGCAGGCTAGAGGTATACTGTCCAAATTGTCCCACTGCCTGTGCTCTGTAAATGGAGAACTTTCCTGCAGATTTGATTTTAAGCCCAAATTCTTAGAACAACACTCCATATATCTTGGTAGGTCCAATTTCCTGAGAAGTATATTAGGAGTTCCATTTTTTAAAATCACATTCAGCAGCCTGATGAAAACTTTGAATATGAATTGTGTGGACTTTGGATAGTCACATAAAAGCAGCTCTGCTGGATCAGATCCATCTAATCTAGCATTTTGTTTCTGCCAGTCAGATGGGCATCAAGGCCACAGCCTTCCAATTGTTCCTTGTCCCCATCATCTGGTATTCAAAGGCAAGCTGAGCATACACGTCCCATTTAGCCATTGTAGATAATAGCTCTATTGTGACTAATACCTCCATGAAATTTTCTAATCCCCTTTTAAAGCCATTTATCCCATCACCGTATCTTGTGGCAGTAAATGCTATAAATTCATACTGTGTAATATGAAGAACTACTTTACTTTGTTCTCCCTGAACCTTCTGGTTTCTAAGATTATGGAAGCATTATCACTGTTACAGTTGGACTTCATTATCTCCGGGGATCAGTTCCCAGATCCCCTGTGGATATTGAAACCAGCAGATCCATTGGGGGGTGGGGAGTCATTACCTCTGAACAGGACCAGAAACACTTTCCAATCATGTCTGAAGGTGTTCTGAGACCCAGAGAGGCCACACGTGGCTTCTCTGAGCCTCAGAAAGCCTCCCCGATATGATTGGAAGGTGCTTCTGGTTGCGTTCAGAGGTCCTCTGATGACCACCATGTATGGATTCTATTATCTGCTGGGTTTGGTATCCTGGTTACATCTGGGTGGTCAGGTCTGCACCCATGCTGGGTCTGAGCCATAGATGCCAAACCTATGGATAAAGAGGCCTCACTGAACTCAGTCTGCATCACCTCCCTCATCTTGACAAGTACATCCTGTGACGACTGCAAACTATTCTCCAAATGAACAGCATTCCGTAAATAAGACAGCATTCCCTGGATGATTCCAACCCCCACGGGCCCTACACATCCTGCTACACAAAATAGTTTGCATCTTCATAATAGCTTAAAAAGACTGTCATGTCCTTTTAAGAGGACTGAAAAATATGGATATTCTGGCCTGAGTCAATATCAACTTCACAAGTCTATTCAATGTGATCATCTGTTTCCCCTTCCATGCATTGATTTTACATCAATGCAGGGCTACTGCAACTTCCAACATGACCTTCTGTTGGAGTCTATCACAGTCAGTTTCTAGCCCTTCAAGGTTGTTTAACTATGGAATGAAGAATCAAGTGATTTGTATGTATGTGTGTATTAGAATAACAGAACCTTCATTGGCATGAGGTAGGTGAAGGATAGGAAGGGGGAGGGAGGGAAGGGGGGAACACAAATCCCATCGCAAGTGTGTAGAGCCATTTTCTGATGGTTAGGTTGTAATCCTTTCAGAAGCTGCTTGCACCGAGAAAGTTTGCTGCCACTTGTTAAGCTCTTTATATTTGCTAAGAATTTCATGGTACTATGAATCTATATAAAGTGTCTTAATTATAGCAGTGTTTTGCTTACTCAGGTTCAGTATAAAGGCTCATTCCAGGCTTTCTGCCTTTGTACAAAATAGCTGTAAGAGAGGCTCTATTGTAAATGCCTTTTTTTAGATTAATGCAGGGAATGACTATATTTTTTAAAAAATTGGATCCATTGTGCTAAATTGCCACTCTTGCTTTTTATGTAACTTCAGAATATGGAACATTCACATTGTGTCGGCCAGAACTTCAGCAGCAGTGTCACTCTGTGTGACAGCCTGACTTTTCAAAAACTTCGTAATGCATCTAGTGTTAATCCACAAAGAAAATGACAGTGATGGGGGTGCCAGATGATTGAACCATGTAATATCTTAACAAATTTAATGAAGTACATTTGTAATGGTATATATTAAATACAGAACAATAGAACTGGATGGGTTTGATTTGGTCCCAACACCCTTTCTTAAGGCAGTGTCATCATTGCCAGCCCCTCACATATCCACCTGCTTAACAAAGGTCTTAGGGTTAAACTAGACATTGCTTAAAGCATGTGATTAGGGCCTAAATTTTCTTCAATAAAAGAAGACAATAATTTTCTTATTATTGTTATTGTTATTATTATATTCTGCCTTTTCCTTACCAAAGCAAATGCCCAAGGCAGCTTACATGGGCAGGCTAGTCTAAACCACCATTTTTCAATGGGTTTTTTTTACAAATTCACTGAATCCTTGGTCCCAGATGTAGCCTTCACAGCATGGTTCTCTCCTCTGGCTGCGTGCAATTGAACTTCAGCAGGCAATTGTAAGTGAAGCCTGGACAGGTCCTCAAGGTTGTACTCTGTTCCTTTGCTGGTTGGCCTTCTCATACATTCCATGCAATTCTCACTTGCAGTGAGTAATTAGCTTATCAGCTACTCTGTCTTTCCACAAGGGGTACTTCAGCTTGTCACAGATTGACATTGTGTCTCCCATCCCCCCTAAGACCACAGATTCTCCTGCTAAGCTTCAAACAGTACCAGCAGCTCAACCATCAATCCACACCTCCTGCCCTAAATAGCAGCTGCTTTATGTTCCAAATTTTGTTTTCACTGCGTATTTTTTTTCTCCTTAATAAAGGTTTAAAAAATAAAAAACGTTCCATACATCAGGACTGCAGCTGGGAGGCAGGGCAGTCATAATGATCATGTCAATAGGAACTGTTTTCTAGAGCCAAGACCTTCTCCAATATGCAGGGCAGACCTTTTCCAGAGGTCATCTCAGGAGGCCCTCCTGCACAGGCCAACGTTTCTGGATTCATGGCTAGTGAAGATGTGCAGAAGGGTCTTTTCTGTCGTGCTGCCTGCCTGATGAAATTCCTTGTCTGAGCACCCGCCCAGCTCCCACCCTTTGAAAATTTTGCAACTCTGTGAAAAGATTTTCATTTCAAGAGGCCAGTGATTTTCAGCCTTTTTTCATCTCACAGCACACTGGCAGGGTACTAAAATGGTCAAGGCACACCACCAGCTTTTTGACAATTGACAAAGCACACTGTGCTGTCAGGGGGGGGGGGGCTCACATTCCCCAATGGCCCTACTAATAAATGACTCTCTCCCAAATTTCCACGACATACCTGGGGCCCATTCACAGCACACCAGTGTGTCATGGCACAGTGATTGAAGATGGCTGCATTAGGCACTTGAACTAAGTTGAGCTGGCTTGTTATGATGGATTCTAGGCTGATGCTTTGTTTCTGTTCATAATTTTTGTTTTTGATTTTATTGTTGGATTGCTTTTGCTGAATTTGGTGAGCCTCTTTGAGTCATAGAAGTAATTTAAATAAATAACAGTGTGGAGGTAGGGGAGATCTGGTTTGGTAGTTTAATGGGGACAGAAAGTTAACTTTGCTCTCCCCACGAGGCTGTCTGTAGGGGTCATATCCAGCTGATAGTTACTAGATTAAAAGGAAATGCCAGCTCTAATCACATTCTTAACATAACCTCTAGACTGAGACTTCATTGGCACAAGCAAAATGCAAGCGTATCACATTAAGTTTGCCTGTGCAGTTTCAGATTCCTCAAGCAAGCCAAGACACAAGCTGCTTAAGTTTGATTTTGTTGCGGAAGGGATGGGAGCTACAAAATCTTCTTTAACCCCAGTAGCAGATGCCTTAACTATGCCACTGATTACAATATCATATACATCCTAAATGCAGTGGCATCACTAGGGTTTGTTTGTTTATTATATAATAGTACATGTCACCCAACAAATTAGTAACCAATAAAAAAACAGTGGCCAACTTGATGATGCCCACATAACTAAGAGTTCTTGTATTACTTCTGATAACCCCTGCTAACTGGGCAAGAGGCACTTTTTCAAGTGGTGTCCTCTTATATTTAGCAAGGAAAGAGCAATTGTCCCTTCACCCCCAGAGGCGGATCTACAGGGAGGGCAAAGCTCTAAGTGTTGCAAGAAGCCTTACCCTGTCATTTAAATCCCTCCTTTCCCTTGCTGCTGTAGCCAGTAAGCAACGCCAAGATGTTGCTGTTCCCTGTGAAGATTGGCTAAAACGGTGCAGGAGAGGAGTGATTTCCACTGCAAGGTAAGGCTTCTTGCAAAACTTAGAGCTTTGCCCTCCCTTAGATCTGCCTCTGTTCACCCCAGCACAGTTTCTTTTTTGTGGCTGTTGCTGGTGGTGGTCTCCATACCTTTAGATTGTGAGCCCTTTTGGGACAGGGAGCCATTTAACTTTAATGTTATTATTTACCTGTAAACCGCTTTGTGAACTTTGTGTTGAAAAGCGGGATATAAATACTGGTGATTGATTGATTGATATATGGAAATGAGATTGACTCTTACTAACCCCTTATTGGTTCCTTGCTGTGTCATAACAACACCTCATTGGCTCTCGGAACAATCAGTTTTATTTGTCAGTTTTTACAATTTTGATTTTACAATTTTGGGCAGTGGTGGTGTCGTACACCCCCCCCAGTGCATCACCTGGTGCTGTACACACACACATACCCGCACCCACCTTGCAATGCCACTGCATAGGAAGATCCTGTGGATAGATTTTGTTCCCACTTGGAATTGGTTTATATATTTGTCAGTGTGAACATTCTCTAGATGCACATAGACTTTCCATGCCATTTCTGAATACCCCCAGTACTGGGCATATGTGTAACCTCATCTAACCTCATCTAACCTTCCCTGACCTCATCTAACAAGCTATTTAATTCCAAACTTTAGTCAGCATACATTTTTGCAAATGTTTGATTTAAAATGCACCTTTGGTCCCCCAAACCTTTCACCTCTTTCCCTATCCATAACCTCAAACTTCAGTTTGTTTGCATGCAGTTTGTTTGCATACTTTGATTCCTAGTCAATGAAAGCCTTGATTTTCTGTCACTAACACATTCTACAACTTTATCTTAAAAAAAAAAAAATCACTGTCATATTCCCTCTCCGATCTCCATCTCCCTTCTTTTCCTGTGTTGTTGAGAGGAAACAAGGGGGAGATACTCGCTTGTTCAATAGAACCTGAGACAAGAAGATTCTCCATGGCTAGAACTTCCCGGACTGAAATGAATGAGAAAGGCAGAACCAGCTCCAGGTTCAGGGGGAAGGGTATTGGCAAGGAGTTTGTCAGTTGGCCTCCAGGCTGAGTTGGTCTCCTTCTCTTTCTGTGGTGGCAAATTTGAGGTCCTTCATTCTTAATGGGCCAACACCTGCAACAAGAATGTCCTAGCCTAAGAGAGGCTGCAGCTCAAGTGGTTGCCTCCACATCCACCACCATGAAGGGAATGGGGCACATTCAGCTAGCTAGCCCAGGGGCCAGGCTACTGGGATGCTCCTGAGGTACTGGGCCCTCAATAGCTGCTCAAAGGTGTCTTGTATTGGTGCTGTCCCTGATAAAAGTATTGGTGATAGTGTCAGTGCACCAAGATACGATATTCATAGTTTAAATTTCCTGGCATATGTTCTAGCCTTGCTTAAATACCTCAAAGGAGGCCAGTTTCCCTACTTCAGTAATTTAACCATTCATCTATATCATGCAGGCATTAGATGCAGCATTCTTTAAATTTTCAGTGTTATCAACAAATGAAAATGATCGGCTGAGCAGTGTGTAATCTTGGCCAGTTGCTGCTGTAGACTTTCCTTCAATGGGCCAATAAGCCTATTTGTGTCTGGAGAGACTCTTGAATGACTCAATGCTTGTTTCATTTCAGTGCGGAAGCAGTTAGAAACCTTCTCACGGTAAGTGTCAACTCCATGGGAGCACAATCATTAAAACAGCAACATGACCTTCTCTTTAATAAGTCTCCACAGCTTTACCTTTTGAGGATAGCGAGTCACTTGAGAAAGACCACAGTGGTACTACAACGTTGCCAAATCATTTATAGTTCTCCAGGTAACTCTCATCTCTGAATAATTGGCTTCCTAGGAAGAGAAGGCTACTTTGTTCTAATTATTTTTTTTTGCTTTTATGTGCAATCCCTGCCTGCGTACAAAACTACGTTAAAATAATAAAAAAAGGAAAATAGTTTTGAAGTACCTCTTAACCCTGCTTTGATCTTGTATAATTCACCCAGTGAAATAATAAAAAAAGAATCTTGCAAGTATTGTAACAATTTAATAAGAAGGATGTAATAATAATAAAAAAGATTTACAACACAATCCTATGCATGTTTAGGAGGAAGTATGTCCCATTGCATATAGTGGGGCTTATTCTACATAAGTGTGCATAAGACAAGCAGACTTCATGGATTTTAAGTTATAAAAGTTAAGCCATAGATTAGACTCTGTTTTCTTTCTTGCTACAAATCATGGCTTTAAATCCTCCCAATGTCACTTGTATGCATTGGGTATTGGTTAACACAGTTTTGGGGACAGGTATCTTGAATTATTGGCAAAAAAAAGAAGAAGATTATTTTTAATTAAGCCCATCTGTGTGGGGGAAAAACAACAACCCACAGTTGTTTTAGAAGCATAACCTGTGTTAAGAGAGTGACACTGCCTTTATATTTGTGTGTGTGGATGCATGTATGCAGGTCTATAGAATTATCCAGAAGATACAAGAAACAGAGGATTTCAAACTACATTTGAAATTTTTTCTAAATTTACACAAGACATTCTGTCCAGTCAGGCCTTTGGTCAGCTTGAAATGTAGGCCCAATGTCGGCCAACTGTGCACAACTTTTTTTGGACTGTATCACGTGAAACTCCTGACGGGGAAAAGTATATTTGAATGTTCTGTCTCCTTTACACATATAAATCTCTACACTGAAAACTAGCATCATAGGGAGGATGTAAGACTTCTCTCTGTCATCTAGTATTTTGTTTTCAGGGAGTTATTTATTTATTTATTTAGGCTGCAACCCTAACCAACTTTCCAGCACTGGGTTAAGGGCAATGCAGCTCTGAGGTAATGGAACAAACATTCCCTTACTTTGAGGAGGCCTCCGTGTCCCGTCCCCCCCCAAAAAACCCTGCAAGATACAGCACATGCCCCATTGGCACCACTGTGCCCATGCTAGAAGGTTGGTTAGGATTGCACCCTAAATTATAAATGTCATGGAGGAATATTCAAACCAAGGGCTCTCATACCTGCTGGTTAAACAGTACAGTTCAGGCATGGTTTAACTGTGTCTAGACTAAGCTTCCATTTGCACATCTCTTGTTAAAAGAATCTCACATAGCAGGGCAGAGAAAGAGTATTGAATAAGCCGTTGGAAATCTCCTTCTAGTTTCAGGGCCACGCGGGCTGGGAATGAGGTCTTGGATGTGGCTTAATGGCTGCATTTCATACCCACCCCCTCCCAGGGCTGGCCCCCAGCCTGCCCACCCCTCACCCAGTTTCGCCCTCCCTCCTACCCAGAACCACCCCTGCACCAGCCCAGTTTTGATGGTGCATGGGCGGCTCTCCGGCCACGCTCCTAGGCCAGTGCTATAGCTAGTGCCAGTCTGGGAGCATTAGCGCCAGCGCAGGGATACTGCCCAGCACCCCCGCGTCAACGCTAATGACGTGCCAACGCAATGATGTTTTCAGGGTTTAATGCTTTAATGTTATTATTTGCCTGTAAACCGCTTTGTGAACTTCGTGTTGAAAAGCGGTATATAAATACTAGTGATTGATCGATAGTGATTGATGTTGCTTCGGTGTTACAGCGTGCAAGAATTGCGCCTTTAATGTGTACAGAACTTGAATTGTGGGGGAAAGCCAGTGTGAGTTCAGCCAGACTCCAGGACAGGCCTGTGTGAGTTCACACATAAAAATTTAAATTTCTGTAACTGGGCAATTAAATTCTGTGACCCCCAAAAAGTTGGTTTCTGAAATTAACAAATTTTGCAAACATATTGCATAATAAATTATGGTGCATAAGCATTTCATTTTGCATGACCCACTCAAGCAAGAAGCAAATTCTGCCCTCCTTCCTTTGCTCCTTGTGCAATTTCCTTATATTAAACTTCTGAGTTTCACAAAATTGTGCAAGAAGCAAAGTCATGAGCTTTTTTTTCTTCCCTACAGCAAGTCAGCAGCTGTGGCCCATCTTTAAATGAAAGGTTCTTTGTAAAGCTCTCTGAACTGTACAAGTAATTTTTTTACATGTTGAATTCACAAGGAGGAATTAAATTTGTTCTGTGCAAGAAACCAAATAAAACTTCAGGTGTATTCCCAAGGCCATAATAATAATAATATTAACAACAACAACAATATTAACAACAACAAACCAAAGTGGCTAGATGATATACTGTCACAGTGAACCTAGAGAAAATACAGTAGCCGTGAATGTTATAGTGTTTAAACTTCCATGTAAAATTGGACAGGTAGGTAATGATTTTTATTTAAAGATACCTAGTTGCTTATTAGATTCTTTCTTTAGAAATTGCAGCTACACATTTTAATACTGTAGTGCCTCTTGAATTTTGGTATATGAATTTAATTTTCATTCTTTCCTCATTTCTTTTATAATTTTAATGGCTCTCTGTGAAGACGGTATCGTGGATACGGAAAAGTTTAGTGAGACACAAGTCTACAGTAACAAAACATCTGTATATAGGGTTTTTTAAAAAATCTAAGAAATGGGATGTACAGCAATCAGTATTTTTGTTGAATCTACCCTCCTCAAAGGCATCTTATCTGCCTAGGATTGGTCCAGGATTTTTTGGTGTCCTGGACCAAATGCTGTGTGCCCAATGATCCCCCTTCATTAACTTGCTGATGTGCCAGTCTCTGATCCTCCAACTCTATGATTTGGAAGTGGTCGAGAGATATGGAACAGAAGAGGAAGAGTGAAGGAGAGGAGAGTGGTTTGGAGTCTCTCTAGTCCACCACTCTCCTCTACACTTGTTTTTTTTTCTATTAGGAAATGGGAGATGAAAGTAGGTAGAGAGTGGTGGGTGCCCCCCTCCACTTTGTTACCTGAGGTAACCATCTCATGGTATCTTATATTGGGTCTGGCAACCTGTGACCCTTCCAATGTTTAGATGAGTTAAATAGCTTGCTCACAGTTTCGCTTGTATTAAAAGGGGGTGTGTGTCAAGTATTGTGAGATAGTCACAGATTTGGCATGCTATGGATTGTCTAGGAAATGCCCTGTCGCAATGTTCATATGGTAGCCAGTGTGTCTATATTAATATTGAATGTATTTCTTTTATAAAATGTGGCAAAATATATTCCTAGCCCTTGAATTGATTTCAGATTGTGGATTGATTCCCCTTCCCCATATACATCATGAAATTATGTGGTTCTATTGAGTATCTGGAAGTGCTGGCAATCTTATTCATTTCTCATATTCATATAGTAGAATGCTCCCTGCACTGTTCCCATCAAGGAGGGCATGCAGACCCGAGGCTCATTCCCATGACCTACCACCTGTACAATTCATCTGTCAGGCCCATGAATGAGCCAGCTCTCTAGCATTGCACGTGCAGCCCAATTGTCCAATATATCTCCTGCGCAGTGTAGTCATGCACCTGGTTCTCACCGGTTCCCGAGAACCGGTTTCTAAATGAGCTGGCCCCACCCACGGCAGCTGGCCCGCCAGTGCTGTCATGCAGCTGGAACGGCGTTCCGGTTGTTACAATTAGAGGACTCCGCCCACTTAACTCATTGCTGGCTCCTTGTTTTTTTTGCTTCGGGTTTTTTTTTGCTCCGTTTTTTTTTGCTTTGTACTTCGTGTTGGTGTGTGTTTTTTTTGCTTTGTACTTCGTGGGTTTTTTGTGTGTGGCTCCGTTTGTTAATTGGACCAGAAAACAGGGCCATTTCCGGCCCATTTGAATTTGAATTTCAATTGCAAGCAGAGGCAAATCTAAGGGGGGGCAAAGCTCTTAAGTTTTGAAAGAAGCCTTACCTTGCAGTGGAATCACTCCTCTCCTGCACAATTTTAGCCAATCCTCACAGGGAAAAGCAACATCTTGGCGTTGCTTACTGGCTACAGCAGCAAGGGAGAGGAGCAGTGGTGACATGGAGGGGAAAGGCATCGGAACGTGCATTCCAGAACCTAACCTTAGGGCTGGCTCCGCCCACTCATCGCTGGCTTTGTTTTTTGTTGTTGTTTGCTCCGTCCCCCAGCCTCTCTGTTAAGTGCTCCTAGAAATGCAGACCTCCCTCTCCCCCTTGCAGGATTGCCCCCCAGCCTCTCCTTTAAGTGCTCCTAGAAATGCAGACCTCCCTCCCTCCTTGCAGGATCGCCCCCAGCCTCATCTTTAAGTGCTCCTAGAAATGCCTTTCCTTTCAGACTTCCCTTGCAGGATCGTTGTGCATGAAGAGATTTTGTGTGAGCACAGAGCTTAGCATTGCTGCACTTCCTTGTAGCCTGCAATTCACTATATCG
Source organism: Lerista edwardsae (assembly GCA_029204185.1). Classification (NCBI taxonomy): domain Eukaryota; kingdom Metazoa; phylum Chordata; class Lepidosauria; order Squamata; family Scincidae; genus Lerista; species Lerista edwardsae. Next base: position 17,960,799 of record JAJKFI010000008.1, read on the forward strand.
ATCTTTGTGGAAGTTGATTTTCCCTGTGTTTGGAACTGTGGTGAGTTCTCTAGAAAAGTGTAAAGGGAAGATGTACACGTAGTTGTTGTTCTTTGTGGGTGTCATGAAATTGTGGTCTTATGTGAACCTGGTTAGTTGGGAGAGAACTACTCAAGTGTAAATGGCTCAGGTGGGGTGATTAGTTCATTGATATAAAGTTAAAAGCCTCAGGGAACAGACCCCTTTGGCTGCTCTCAGGGAAGGTTAGCCTCACTATGTGCTGTGGAAGCTGGTTGTAGTCAGTCAGTAAGGTAAAAATCCTATAGGATTTTTTGTTGTTGTTTTTGTCCTTTGAGTTCCTCTCAGTTAAGTTATAAACAAAGGGGTTGATTATTGTCATTTTAATGTTCAGGTTTTATGGTACAGAGCCTCTGTAGTTTATTTATAACTCTTAATATATGTCAATAAAAATGGGTTTTTTACTTCTGTTATTTGGCTTTCTTTTAAGAGGGATTTTTGCCCAGGAGCTCCCTTTGTTATGTTGAGCCTGGGCTGGTGGCAGCAGCAGCTACACCTGAGGAGGGGAGATACACCCCCCCCCTCAATAGGTTAACTAGATTTTCTCCCACAAGGTTTGTTGCTTTTATTGCTGGAATCTTAAATGATGTGGGTACTACTTTAAAGCAACATTATTTGACATAGTGAAGCACGAGATTTCTCCTGTCTCTCTTGAGAAGCAAGAAATTTCTTGTGAATATGAGACATAGTCTGTGACCATTCATAGGTCTACTAAAATGACATGCAGCATCCTGTTGGTCTGGATGGCATAAAATGAAGCTTGAACTGGGGATACTGTGGACTAGTAACTTGCAAAGTGGATCACTATATGATGTAAATCCAAGTAGGAATCATAGTTCAGTATGATGGTTTCTGTGAATTAAGCTGTTGTTAAAGGCTGGTTTTCCCTCCTGCCAACTCTAAAGTTTGCACAGCGTTGATTACCCAGCGCAGTTATTTACAGGTGATAATTATTATTAATTGGGCATGATCCAGTGTAATTTAAGTGCTTTTACATTGCATTGATTTTGAGTGGTCAAACGTGTGCTTAGCTCTCCCTCCAGTTGAAATCCCTAAGACATAAAGACTGATCTAAACTGTTTACTCAGAAGTCAGCCCCATTATTTTCAGTTGGATCTTCCAAAAAGACAGGCTTATACTTGCAGACTTATGCATATATTGCTGAATGGCTTACTCTTTAGAAAGTGTGTTTAGAATTTCAGCCTTGAGAACTATTGGCTGAATTCTGCCCATAATTGTAAAGATAATCCTATTTTCCTGTGTCATTGCATTCCTCCTACCTCCAAATCACTGACAGTATGATGGGTTTAGAAGACCTTGTGTACATTCTGAGACCTCTTTAGAGTATGGTCAGGCACACACAGCCCAAAAGAATTAGATTGGGAAGAGCTGACGTCCCCCTTCTCAGGCCTTCTTATCATGCTCTGAGAGTGATCTGGAATAGTTTGGGAATTGTTGGGTCTGCTTGATGACATCACTTCCTGCCATGACATCACTTCCGGTGGGCGGACCCCAACAAGTGCCAATCAAAAGTGAGTTCCTGTTCCTAAATCATTTGAATGACACCACTGCTTATGATGTCACTTCCGGTGGGCGGACCCCAACAAGTGCCAATCAAAAGTGAGAACCTGTTTCTAAATCATTTGAATGACACCACTGCTCCTGCGTCTCCTTTTAACAAACTGTTTGCAGGACACTGAAGGCCTATAAATTGGGCTCCATGCTGGCCTATCTTGAATTTTTGAAATCAAATTGAAGCTTTTTAATCTGTGGAACTCTTTGCCACAGGATGTGGTGATGGCGTCTAGCCTGGATGCCTTTGAAAGGGGATTGGACAGATTTCTAGAAGAAAGGGAGTGGCAACAGGATGCAGGCATCTTGTTGTCTTGTGTGCTCCCTGAGGCCCAGGGCCACTGTGAGATAAGCAGGACTAGATGGGCCTTTGGCCTGATCCAGCACGGCTCTTTTTATGTTCTTACGTTTTTTATGATCCATATGTCACCAGCTGGAATGCAAGGAGACCCATTCGGGCAATCCTACAAGAAGTCAAGCCTAACTGCTCCCTGGAAGGACAAATACTGAAGCTGAAGCTCAAATACTTTGGCTACTTCATGAGAAGAGAGGACTCTTTAGAAAAGACCCTCAGGCTGGGAAAGATCAAAGGCAAAAGGAGAAGGGGGCGGCAGAGGATGAGATGGTTAGATAGTGTCACCGAAGCAATGAACATGAAGTTGGGCAAACTCCAGAAGCTGGTGGAGGACAGGGAGGCCTGGCGTGCTGTGGTCCATGGAAGAGTCAGACACGACTTAGTGACTAAACAACCACAACATGTTACCAAGGCCACACTCCTATTCAGTCGCCACACTGATGCTGGCGCAATGACTGCCTTATTCAGAACCCATCAGGCCAGCCCTCCCAGTAACTCTGCCACAGCCCTTCCCAGTAACACCATAGAAACCCTGACAACCCTGTCATCTATGACAGGGGTCCTCAAACTTTTTAAACAGGGGGCCAGTTCACTGTCCCTCAGACTGTTGGGGAGGCCAGACTATAGTTTAAAAAAAATGAACAAACTCCTATGCACACTGCACATATATTATTTGTAGTGCAGGGTGTTGTTCACGTAGGCAGTGCCAGACCAAGACCTCCTGGTGTCTGAGGCAATATGAAAAATGCTGTCCACCCCTATCAGCCTTTATGAGTTATAAATATTCTTAGTAATAAAAAGAATAACAGGGAAGTTTTCATCCCTAGCACCATTTCCCTGATGGTCCTGCTCCCTGTCCTGCTTGGGGGGTTCTGCCCCACAAGGTCTCAGGACACCAGACCTTCAGCCTGGTGCCACTTGGAATGAGCAACATAGCAACAGGCACCACCACCAGCCATGGGAAGGTTGTTCATGGACACACCACACACATGCATGATATGACAAGGATGGCACAGCATGCCAACCCCTATAGGAATTAATGTAGCATCAGCAGCAAAGGGGCAGAAGCAAAGAACTGGGGGGGGGGTTAAGTTGTCCTATCCCCATGGGCACAGATGCACACATCCAAGGAACACTTTTTTGACCACAGCAGAGGAAGGGCTGAAAGACGGCTTCCTTAGAAGAGGGCAGCCATGTAAAACAAGCACACAAGTCTCCTCATGGCCAGGATTCAAATTCCCAATAGCATGAAGGGAGGATGCAGATTGTCCACCTCTACAGAGGGTGATTTTGATTGTACCCCATTAAAAAATAAAACTGGTTAAGTTCCCAAAGTCACAAAAGTCAATGTTTTCTGTGTGCACAGGGAGTAATTTCCCTGCATAAATATTGATGTAGAATCTGAAGAAGAGGATTGTGAGGGGCAAAGAGCTCCCCCGAGGAAGGCAAAACAGCATCTCATCTCTTTCCAGCAGCCTTTTGCAATATTTAAAACGGTTCTCAGGCCCCACAGGAGCACCTCGGGGCATTTTACACAAATGTCATCAATTGTAAAACACTCAAACTGTCACCTGTAATAGAGTCACAGTGGGACCAATGATACCCCAAAGGAAATTTTCTTTGAGTTCCCACTCCTACACATGTTCTCTCCCTATGCATAAAATCCTCACTTGCAGCACTCCATAAAGTAGTTGAGTGAACAAGACAGGGTTTGTTGGGAGGATATCAATATAATTTGTGCGTCAAACTGTTCTGGATTGTGACTGCTTCCCAGACTTAACGTGATAGTCAAAGCTCACAGAGTGTTAAGAATTATTGACTTCGTGCCTCACTTTAGGCACCAAAAAGCTTTGACCCTGCCCTTCAACCTTCCTTGGTGCTGCCCATGTACATCCCAAATAAGCAAATAAGACATATAGTTTTGCTTCAGAAAGTTCATCTGAATGGCAGAATCTCAGAGATGCCACATCAATAAGCCTTTTCAATCAAATAGCTCTTCAGAGATCTGTTCCTCATGTGGAGGAGCCAATTGGCCTTCTGCTATGACTGATAGCAAGCACAAATGCTTCTCCACAATCAGGGATGGCTCAAATGGGTCCACTCCCAAATTCCACCCCCCATCTCCTATCGCACCAGCATAAGTGTGTGCACCACCAACCCCTCCACTACCAATGCACAGAAGTGCACGCACGAACACCAGTGTGCATCTCACCATCTTCATCCTTCAGCTCTAGGCCAGCACCACTTTTTGTAAAGTAGCTCAGCTGGAAAAAATCCTTTGCTCTTGGCTTTCTCTCTGCTCGTGGAGCTGGGAGGAAGTAACCCTTCTCCATCTCCTCTTATGTGCTCTCTGAGTGTGTGAAAAGTGGGTTAGGAAGCTGCTTAGAGTGGCTGGGCAGACAGGTTGGGGGGATGGTGGGTGGACACAGGGTGTGGAACATCCTGTATCAGTATCTCCAGCCTGGTTCCCAAAGCAAAGGGTTTGTAAGCCAGGCCCGTAAGCCAGGCTGCTCCATTTGCAATGCAACTCACAACTTCCTTACTCAGCCCCACATTTGAGGACACAGTGAACTGCCATCCATGGACACACAAAAACCATTCAAGACTTGTTCAATATATGGTGAGTTCAACTCAGGCTGCCTTAGCTGCATAAAGGTGACTAAGAAAAGCCCTGAATCATGCCTGGTTCACTTCTCCATCCCTCTTTAGAAATTTCTGCAGCACGTGGGGCCGGCACAGTTGGCATTTCCTCTACTTTTATCTTGTTACAAAGCTTACCTACAGATTAAGCTAATGCATGGATTCCTAGGGCCTCTTTCATGAAGGCATTTACTCCTATAACTCACCCTTCACAAAAGAAGTACAAATACCAGCCCACATACTCTGACTGCTCACAGTGGTCATTTGGACAAACTTCTTACCGTTCCTTTCATCCTGACCATTGTTCTCTGCTTCCTCAACTTTTAGAATTCCTCTTTTTCACTTTTAAAACCTGATTGAGTTCATAGCTGGGCAATCATCAGTCTGTACAAAAGACACCTTTCTTCATTGTCTCATTAAGTTCTTACATGCTCAAAGCAGAGGGTTCCCAGCTGGTTTCTAATCCAGCACTTACCCTGCTTAGCCTCTGCACCGCTGCATCCTGCGCCTTCAAGAGAGTGCCTTTTCATCTTCCTGCCTCTGCTCCACAATGCAGACTCTGCTTCTGGAGGGCATATTCCAGAAAGGTCAGAAGTGCAGAACAGGGTTGTGTGTATCTGGCTTTGCACCTATTTGGTGTGATGGATTGTCTCCTTGATATCCCAAAGTCCTTTCAGCTCCCTTCCTCCAAAACAACCAATGGGAGCTTCCATGGTAATGGGGTGGAACGGAGATGAAGATCAATCCAGCTTGGAACTGTGACACAAGCTGTGATGAGTATGTGCAACCTCTTGGTTTTAGAAGTAGGCTACCTCAGAATGCCAGGTGTAAGGGAGTGTCAACAGGATGCAGGTATCTTCTTGTCTGGTGTGCTTCCTGAGGCATCTGGAGGGCCACTGTGAGATACTGGAAGCTGGACTAGATGGGCCTTCGGCCTGATCCAGCAGGGCTCTTCTTATGGCATAATTGGATGCTTTTAGGCCTGTTCTACTAGGAAGACGCTTGTGGGCAAGTGGAAATGAGCAGGGTGGACGTGGCTAGCATTCCAACAGAATTGTGTCCATTGTTGAAAATTTAACAGCATACAATGACAGAGGAAATTCAAAGAAATTCTAGCTCTCTTTCCCCTTTTGGAATAATTTTTCTAAACCACAATGGGTAGGTAGAAAAAGCAGGCATTTTAAAGTTCAATTTCCTGCGTCTTTGTTGCTTTACATCATTTTTCCTCCCAAGTAAGGTTTCTTTATGGGGGCCAAATGAATTTAATATGCTTAAAAGAGATAACATCATGTCGTGTTCTTATGAAAGTGCACCTCTTTCTTTTTCTTTTTCTGTAACTGTGTTTTGCCCTTTGATTGCTTTGGAAGAGTGCCTGAAGTGTAAAGAGCAGAAGGGTTGACTTTGAAATTTTAATTAAATACACATGGAATGCTGTTCCTAAAGCAACAATGAAAGACTGTCATTCCACTGAGAAAATCGCTATCTGTTAGCCTAGCCTGGCTCTCCAAGGTTCTCAGGCAAGGATCTGACTGGGAAAGATTCTTGTCTGAAACCCCAGAGAGTTATTGCCAGTCACTATAGCTTATCCTGAGCTAGGTACACCAATGATTTCATAGAAGGCAGGTTAATGCATGCCAACATAGTATGCTCTGAGCAAGGGATTTATTGCTGCAAGATGGAAATGAAGCCAGTTTGTTCCCTTAAACAGGACATGAATGTTCTGTTCAGTTAAAATGGTTTAAAAAAATATTTGAATGGCAGAGAAGGGCAGTGGGCAAGTAGCCTTGTACAAATACATGCCATCGTTTTTAAAAGGCTGTGATGATTGAGCTGCCCTTGTTCCCATCTCTGTTCCCATTCATTCCCCTTGAGGAAAACCTTGGTGTAAGTTTCCAAGATTTCACTGAGGCACTTAATCGCCATGGCAGAAGGATTGCATGGCCAGGCAGTTTGGCGGATTGACCATTCTTATGCCTTGGAAAGCGATAAAGAAGGATCATGTTTTGATTCCTTCCTCAGTTTCTACCAAATTTCTATATTCTGTGTGTTTGGTTTTTTTGGGGGGGGACAGCTGTACAAATGGCCTTTTAGGATTAAAATCTGAACAAGAAGCCCTATTCAAATGGAGAGCAAACATGAAATTCTGCCACTGAGTCCAACCATCCAGGCAGGTGCGTAGCTACAGTGGTGTAGGGGGTGCAATTGCACTGGTCAATAAGCTTTAGGGTGGCAAAATAGCTGAGCTTGACACTAGTGGCCAAAATTGTGAAAACCTTGGTAATTACGAATACTGTTATTTTAAATATCATTGGGAAGGTAATTTAATTCAGAATGCAATGAAACAAACCAGAGTGTAATATCTTTATACTATCAAATATTATGGCAAAAACAAAACAAAACACCAGAAAACAAAAATATACAAAAATTGCAGTTTATTAAAATTGCCATTTGTAGGAATAATACTGTCATATTACAATCATTCAATGCTGAATTTCATGCAGAATGTAATGAAACAAACTGGAGTGTAATATTTTCATTCTATCAAAAGTTATGGCCGACACTCCCCCCCCCGAAAACGAAAATATAACTGTGACGTCACTTCCTGTTGTGACGACACTTCTGGGGCATCATTTTGCCCTCTGCACTGGGCTACACTTTAATTAGCTGAAATGCAGTATGCCCCTGCATCCAGGCATACTGTGGATGGTGATGACAATGGGAAATCCCCCTGCCTGATTGCCCAAAGGGAGTGCAGGCAGTGGGGCTAGCTTGTGCACAGCATGCATGATTGGAGAACAGAGCTGAAGAATCAGGGGCCCTGGGGGCCCGCCCACACTCGCTTTCCATACAATCGTGTGATAGTGGCAGTGATGTCATGCAGGGGGTACGCGGGGGTACGTGAGTACCGGTTTCTAGGATTACAGCTGGCCCCACCCATTTGCCCGCCCACTCATCGACTCCGCCCCCTGCGTTTGAATTTCCTGCACGTTTGAGTTGCCTGCATGTTCTTAGAGCCAGGAAGGCAGTGAGCGGAGCCTTGCCTTGCCACTGAAAAATGAGCTGCTCTGGGGTTTTGGAACTGTTGGGTCACTTTAACATGATGCCAGGCCTCCTTAACATGTTCTGGGGGTGCTGTGGAATACTGTTGCAACTGTTGGGTCAGTTTAAAATCGTCTGAGGCCTCAAAAAGGGCTTTTTTCATGTCCCTTCCTGCCACAACATCACTTCCGGCTTATGATGTCACTTCCGGTGGGCGGGTCCCGACACTTGCCAATCAAAAGTGAGTACCTGTTGTTAAATCATTTAGATGACACCACTGGATAGTGGCTTAGATCAGAAAGGGAGTTTTCCACGGTTTTAGTGCAACTGCTGCTCTAGCTCGGATATTTTCTTGCGTGTCATTTTTCCCTGCAGCAGCACTAACGATAACAGCAGTTTCAGTGCATGTGTATGTTTTGGTGGGGCTTTCTTTGCTTCTTAGTTTGTACAAATTGAAGCAATCTACACCCCTGGCATGATAATTTAGTGACAGCACTGGTCAGTTGAACATTTCTAGCTTAGGGTTCCTAAATTAGGAAATAAACCATTTATTACATGTGTACACCAAACCTTTTCCTATGTACACATTTCATTTTTCTTAAATTCTGGTGTGGGACAGATGGGTTTGATGGCTATTATGCTATGTTTATTAATCCCAGAAACATATAATATTTCAAATGAAGTTATGAAAAAGGTGCAGAGCTGTATGGTGGGGGCAGGGAAATTGATATTTTCCAAAGAAAGGGTTTTTTTAAAAAATATGTTCATGTGAACTGGTTTTTCCACACCATTTCCACTTTATGTGCTATAAAAACACCCCAGAGAGAACTGTTTATTTTGAAGAAGAATGGACTATTTGACCTAGAGCACAATCCTAGATTGGAGTTAGGCCAGCATAAGCTAAGCCAACAAAGTTTGGCCAGCACAAGGGCCATCATAAAGTGTGTTTAGACTACTCTCGGAGCCAGGGAGGAAGGTGCACTTCGGTGTGCTGCCCTCTCTGACACCAAGAGTGGTCCAAACATGCTTTACAGTGGCCCTTGTGCTGTCTAAACTTCGCTGGTTTAGCTTATGCCGGCCTAACTCAGTTTAGGATTGTGCCCCTAATAGCAGGCAATTCTGTAACCTCATAATATAGATAAAATTAGTCAGTTTTTGCCTGTAATTGCTTTGCTAATTTCTAATTTCTCTCGGTAAAAAATCTTTCCTTCATTAAACTGATGTTTTCATTTCAAACTGCGTTTCAATCTGTTACCAGAAAACCCCCTACTTCATGCAATTGATTTTAAAAAACTTACATATGAATTCCTGTCAGAATTTTATAGCAATTTCAGATACTTCGGCCATTCCACTTTGAGAGTAATGTTCTTTCTTTGAAAAGATGGTAGCTTTTCCATCTCAGAGTTCCAGGTTTGGTAACCATAAGTTCAACACACAGTTTTTGTATTTTAAAACAAGACATGGCGTTCATTTGGGGTCAGGTTGGACAAGTATTGCAATACAGAGATATCTATATAAGAAAAATAAAACCTCCGTGGTTTTAGTTCTTTTCAGTTTTTGTTGTTTTTCATTTCATCTTGTGAGAGTGTGAAATTAGTCGACAGCTAACTGGTACACGGAATTTGTTATTGCAGATAAAAGATACTAAAGGTCTGCTAGTTAAAAATTTAAGATGTCTAACAGCAGATGGGGCTAAAGGGAAAAGAGAAATGTCTTGGTTTAAATGTTAAGTGGAATAATTACTGTGGTGAAGAAATTAATGGGAAAACTGGGAGCTTATTTTTTTGTAATGGATTTGAATTTTGCACTTCTGCTTTTTAAAAGAGAATCATTTAAAAGTGTGGTCTAATTGGTAGTTAACCCCACTGAAATTAAGTAAAATTAACAGGGTAATGATAGATTTTTGTCTGTGATGTGCCTCTGCTACAGGAAATTTCATTTGTTGGGAGGGTTGGGGCAATGTAAACAGAAATTCAGGCTTATTGGCAGGAGGTCATTGGGTTTATAGAAGCCACTTCTATACCCATATTATTAAGCGTGTTTGAAAATGGTGTTATTTTTCCTCGGATATAATTTGAATGGCATAAAGCAGAGTTATGTCTTTTTATTTTAAGTTCTCATTTTTATCAATTTAAAATGCTTTAAAAGAGTACTAGGTGATATAGGTTATATGATATAGGTGATATGGTGTCAGCAGATTCAGCCACAGTATTGTTCCTAATTGGAAAGGTAATCTATTTTAATTTCTGGAAAATATCTCAAACAACAAAATGCAGTGTTTTGTGTTTTTATTCAGATACTAGCTTTTTGTGACCCAGCGTTGCCTGGGTGGACCAATTATCCCCAGGGTCTATTAGGAAAAGGAATGAGTTTGTTCTGCAGTGTCGTATTGAAGTAATTTTATTTACAGGTGATGAACAGTAGAAGTAGAGTATACACATCATGAAATGAAATGTGTGAGAAACTCACAGTAATGTTAATTTAACTCAAAACCTGTTTGTAAACCACATTTTTAGTTTCACCTCCAGGAGCAAGAATAAATAAATTGTTGGGTGAACCAACCCTTGAGCAAGCCACATACAGTTGTCCGTGGGAGAAACACAGCGATCTCAAATCCACTCCGCAGTACTTAAGAGACTGCCCCTGTGACTTGTTGATTGTGATTGAGAATGCAAGTCTCACTGGAAATTGCAGTCTCTTAAAGTTAAAAGGGAGATCGCACACTATCACTGTGAAATGAATGAGGAAACAGGGACACAATCAAGTAAAAGATCTAAATGAAACAGTCATACTCACTGACCAATGTCTGCAGGTCGTGTGGTAGGATAGCACTGAAGTATGAGAAACTGGAAGAGGTGGCCAGCTAGCTCTCTGGAAAGAGGTCCCACTCAGATCCGACTGGATGCTGGAACTCTCTGGATCATTTGCAACTCTTTGCCACGCAGGCAGTGCAAACCAGTTTCACTTTCGCTTTGGGTTAGTCCCTGTGTATCCCAGAACCTGCAGAATCGTTTGTGACCACAGGGTGGCAGCAGACCTGTAGCCCAATGCAACCCCCTTGGTTCCTGACGATCTGGGCCCCCTCCCCAAAAAACAGGGGGCTGTAGGGGGGTCTGACCCCCGCAGTGTTCTTTGCCAGGCTGCAAGGTACGTGTGTGCCAAGTTTCGTGGCACTCGGTCAAGGCGTGGGGAAGCCTATTCAGAACATACATACATACATACATACATACATACATACATACATACATACA
>JAJKFI010000008.1:17971722-18000814 GCA_029204185.1 Lerista edwardsae
ACATACATACATACATACATACATACATACATACATACATACATACACACCCACGTCCGTTTTTATATATAGAGATTAACCTCCAAAAGGTGGTGTTCTGTGTTTTTACGTGTTTTTAACAAAATAAAAACACCCTACATATTACTCATACATTATGATGTAATTCCACAAGAAAACCAAGAACTGGTCACACACACACACACCTCTGATCTAGAGGTTGCTTATACAATTCCAAAAGTCGTTTATGATAGATGGGGTTAGATAAAGCACCCCAAAGTAAAGATTGGGGATTTTAGTTGACTCTGAGAAAACCTGTATATGGAAAAGAGGTGTGGAATAAAAGTTCATCTGTTCCTTGTGCAGATTAGGCAGACTCTGCCCCCTCCCCTTGCACAAATGAATTTTTTAAGCCAATTGCCACTCAGTAAACAAGCCTGGATTTATGCAGAGGCAGTCTGTTAATTCTAATTCAAGCACCCAAATCTCACCTTTCTGGCACAATTCTCATGTAAAAAGCTTCCAGCTGTGAAATTGACAAGATGTGGCCCTATGGAATTGCACTGAGCAATTCTGCCTGAAGACACCCTTGTTTGCTTTGGCTTTGTTGGAGGCATTCTTTGCCCTTACTTTATTCGAAATACTTATATTAGATTTGCAAGACTGCTAGCTTGCTGAGTTCGTGAAAAATGAATTTGGCCCCTTTTGAGGTTTTTCAAGCATTTGCTTGAAAGGATTTTGCAATTGACTGAGATTTAGAAATGTAAAATTAGGCTACAAGCTTATGCACATTTACCTTGGAGTAAGCCCCGTTGAATGCAGTGGAGCTTACTGCTAAGTAAACATGTATAGGATTGTGCTGTGGATCTCCTAAAATGAAGAATTAACTGCCTTTTGTAGTCAATCATTTATGGGAGAGTTGTTAAATAGCAATTAGCTAATTGCAGTTAGCAGTAATTTGACTGCAAAAAAAAAATCCATTGACAGTATAGCTATGGTAGTTTTTTCACCCCTTGTGCAATTGTCAGGTTCACAGGAATGAAAATTCTATGCTGTGAATATGTCTATTTTCAGAATATAAACCAGACATTGTATCTGCCCACACTTCAGATATGTTATGGACCAACATGTTGGGAACAATTTTCAGTGAATTTCAGGAATACCTCTAGGGTTGTAAAAACACCCCAAGAGCAGTCTGAAGGTTCAAATAAAACAATTTAACAATTATAATTGTAGATAAATTAATTAGACATGTTGTAAAATATTTGTATTAATTTCCATGTTGATCATTTTTCAGTAAGGTTCATTTTATTTTGCTGAGAGAACAATTTACTTCATTAACATTGAAATAAGTAGTAGTATTACAGTAATAAGAAAAGTTTGCATGAATTAATGTGTTAATTGGGAATTATAGTACTATGAACATGGTATACAGGTGGAGCCTTTTTATCTGCGAAGATTATGTTCCAAGAACCCTCATGGATGTCAAAAACTGCAGGGCTGCAGGAATTCTCCAGATGCTTAGAACGGATTAGTATAAATTCTGAGATAAAACCTTTTCACTTCACCCAGGAGCAAGGCAAAAAAATGCAAAACAGAAGTAATTAATTACAGGTTCCAGGGCAAGGGAGATCTTATCTCAGAGTTACTCCATAGTTATCTGCTCTATCCCCCTGGAGAATGCCTACAGCCACTATGCCATGGTAAAATAAGTATTTTTTAAAAAAATGCTAGCTGCTAATTATAGGAACATTTAAGCTAAATAAAGGGCGCTTCTCTTCCCACCATGCTGAGTCAAATCAGTGGATGGGAAAACCACATATGAGAAGGCTGTACCTGTATATGATATCTAGCCTTATTTTCTTATGTGAAATTTACTTTTCAAAAGATTGAAATTATGTATTTGTTTGAATACTCAAAAGAAATTGATCTACAATAAGTGTATCACCACAAACCAAGGGCACAATCCTATGCATGTCTACTCAGAAGTAAGTGCTTTTGTATTGAAAGGGGCTTTCTCCCAGGAAAGTATGCATAGGATTGCAGATATTTAATAGTTTAATATAGGAATGGATTATCAGTGCTGTCATTATTTATTGTTATAGACTGAATAGGAATTTGAGGTGTGTCGGATACTAGCTACATTCAAAAAATGGGACTTTTAAAATTTGTTGCATTGTTTTCATAAGAATTTCAATATTTTAATTCTTTCTGTCACAGGATTAGTTAATTAACTAAATCATCACTGGAATCAATGAATTAGTCAATTAAATCTGCCTAGCTTTGTGTATGTCTAAAATAATAGTTTTCTTTAAAGACCATACTTCGTTTTCAAATGGTGCATGCGTATGTTGTTGCAGTAGGTGCCATCTCAGAAGGCATATTCCCTCCTGTGTGCTAGTTACAAGGAATGCAACTTCTAAGATGCTCTCTGCAGTTTCTGTAATTGCCCTCATGCAAGTATCCTTTCCACTCATAGAAAAAAAAACTTGCATGAATGCAACAGTCATTTCATTTGCAGAAGACGATTCTGACAACAATACACCGCTGTTCCAAAGGTTTGGATCCAGTCTATTCGGTTTCAGAACTGTTTTGTATGCTTGCTCCATCTCTGTTGAGAGATGGCTTACTTCTCCATCTGTCTGTTTTTATTTTCGTACAGAAAACGTCGTAAGCAGTTTACCCGCTCACAGCTGAAAAGAGCTTGTAGGACCCCATGCACTGTAATTCTGAGGAAGACAAAGTCCCTTCTGACTCACAAAGAGACTCAGGAGAACATGACTTATCACTCTCAGCTGAAGACACAGCAGTAGCAACAATGGTGGAATCCGTTAAGTGTTGGTTTTCCGAATGTCACCCCACGGAGAAGTATTTTCTGAAAATACTGAAGAATGTACTGTAAATCAAGTTCTTTCTGTGAAGCGTATTTAACGACAAAAGGGTGTGTGTGTGGCTCATCCTTTCTTCAGGAGCAAAATTGTGGCACCATTTTGGTCTTTCCCCTCAATGCAAGACCTGTTTTGGGATAAGAGGAACAGGAAATAAAATTAAGTTTAAACTTTCTCTGCACCAGTGTCCACAGCTAGCTGCTCATTGATGAGTACATGGAGAATGCAGACTTTGGAAGATTAAAGTCAGACAACTTGTTAGCCCATCATCTGTGAACTTTCTGCTGCTGCTGCTCATAAGAGATTCAAAAGACTATCTCATGGTGAATCTATAAGTAAAACAACAGGGCCATCTGAATCCACACATATGTAGTCATAGTGTACTATTTGCCTTTTGAAATTCTGGGTTAACTGCACTAGTGCAAACATAGAGCCATGTCTACTGAAATGTAAATGCCAAAATTGCATTTTCTTGCGTTTGATGTACCCAGCTTGAAGCATGCAGATTTGCAGATGTGCCAAGTATCCAAAGACGAAAAAAGAAGAAGGGTGAGTGCATACAGAATATTGAAAGTAGGCCTACTTTGGCTGAATTAAGTATCCAGACATTGTCAGTAACCATTTCTGAAAGTGCTTTTCTGGCAAATCCTGGAAACAATATTTCAGTGTGGTGGCTTTTTATGAGTAGAAAACTCTGGTACTTGAATGAAGAGTAAAAACAGAGAAAGGCATTATAAATAAATAAGTACTGACAGTTACTTCTTTAAAGCAGCCATTTTCAGGGCGCAATTCTAACCAACCTTCCAGCACCGAGGTAAGGGGAAATGCAGCTCTGAGATAAGAAAATAAACATTCCCTTTCCTTGAAGAGGCCTCCGTGACTACTATTCCACTGCAAGATGCAGCACATGTCCCATTGGCACAGCTATGTCAGTGCTGGAAAGTTGGTTGGGGTTGCACCCTCAGTGTTTTTCTTCTCATGGCACCCCGGCCTCTACGGTCTTCTCTATGTTCTTTGCCTTTTGTAATGTCACTTCTGGAAGACTCTTCTGGGTTCTGCGGCTTTGTTTCTAGGACAACTGCCTAGTGATGGACTCTCCCTCTTGCTTCCTTACTATAGACAATTGCCCTAGAAACAGCCACAGGACCCAGAAAAGTTTTTCAGCAATTTTCAATGCAGAGCTCTAAACCTCCACGACACACTTGTAGTAATTAACAAATAAGGTCTAATGTTGAGCCAAATGCTTTGCTGTTAAAGTCCTCAAAGTTTTTCAAAGTATGGAACTAATCAAATGCCCCAAATCACTAAAAATTATTTCTTGCTTTAACCCACTTTAACCACCTTTTATATATTCAGTCATACTGAAGGATAGATGTTTTTTCATTCTATAGCCATTTTGAGAAGTCTAGATTTTTTCATTTTTTTTAATATGGAGATGAAATGAAAGAGGGTTGTGTAATTAGGAAGAATTTGATCAAATTGTGTTTCAAAAAGTGATGTTTTCTCAAGACGATTGGGGGTGTTCTGCATCTTGCTGATCAGAGGCGGTTCTGGGAGCTTGCCTGCCCAGGAGCATTCCCCCAGTCAGCTGCCCCCCTGCACCTTGGGAGTAATTGTGGTGATGTCATCACACCACCCCAATAATTTCCGCTGGGAGCCTCTTGATTCACGGAGGAATGTCATTCCCCTGCATGAGAGGCATGAGATTCTTCTGTGTGTGGGAAGCTCCAAGTCTAAGTGTGAAACCTTCGGGAAGTGGCTTCGTGCAGCTAGTTTTAGCTTCCCAGAGTGGCTTCACACTTGGCGGGGGCATTCAACATCACCACCCCTGGGCATTTGCACCCCTTGCCCCCCCCAAGTCTGCCACTGCTGCTGATCCCTTCCTGTAATTTTGTATTTGTAATTAAAAAGAGCCATTAAAGGCTGAAATTAAAAGAGCCATTATAAATTCCAGATCAAGTGTACCAATGATTTTCTTTAAATAGTCTAATAATATATGCAGTCTAATGCCTATCATTCTTTTCTATATTACATATGAAAAATGTCTGTTCTATCACAGTTCCAAAAAACTGTGCACCATCAGATCTAGGGGAACCACATTACTAACATTTCTCACCAGTTTAAATTGCTTCCCTGTAGAATTTTTTTCTGTTTTAATTCCTGTAAATGTGAAAGATTTGTGAAAATGATTTCTTGTTTGGTAATGGAACTATAAGACCACGACTATATGATTTTGAAAATACAGAATACTCAAAGGAACAATTTTGTGGCTATTTTTTTTTTGGCTATTTTTCAAGTTTTAGCCTGTTTACTCAGAAGTAATCCCTATTCTATTCAAAGGGACTTACTCTCAGGTAAGTGTGTTGAGCATTGCAGCCTTGGAGGCTCTTATATCCAGTTTAAACTCCTGTGCAGAAGGCACTGCCAAGTGAGATGCATATACTTGTTTGGAGAGATGAGAATTGGGCCAACTGAGTACTGTGTGTGTCATTTCTGCACAGACATTGTTGGACAGTGTTGTTGTAAATATCTCTATGTACAATAAAGCTTTGTTGTTACACAAATTGCCAGATTCTGTTATTCATTTAGCCAGCTTATGGGTGAGCTAAAATCCATCTCTTTCCTTCATTTACTTGCAGGCTGAGAGTTTCTCTAAAAGGAAATCCTTAACAACTCAATCCCACCAGTATCCCTGCATGGACCCCACTGTATCCTAAGGGGAGGGATATTTGGCTGCTAGAGGTTTCCTTGGAGCAAGGGAACATTTGTCCCCTTGACCCTGGGTAAGCCGCAGGAGCTGCTATGGGTCAACCCAGACCTGCGACAGTTCTCTCACTGGTGTAAGTCCATGTTTACCTAGGAAGGCTGATCAGGACTGAAAAGGCATCGGGATTCTGCAAGTGCCACCCTTGCCAAAACTGCTCCCCTCCCAGGCCTGATCCACTCTCATCCTCGTCTGTTTCTACCCACCCTGTCCCCTCCTGCCTCCCACACCTCCATCACAAGCTTACCTGCTTTGGTGAGTCTTTGTGGCTAAACCAGCACGCAGGAGGCCGCTCCAGTCTCCCTGGCAGCATGCCTGCAGCATGTGCCTGTGGAGCCTGCTCTGTGACTGCCGCAAAGCAGCCTCTGCCAGCACAATGCTATGGGGAGGGGAGGGGAGGGGGATAGGATTATTAGGCTGTAAACCACTGAGTAATCACAGCCAGTCCCGATAGGATTGGGAAGTGAGGGAACAGAGCTTCCAGGACTGTGTGGAGCCTGTCACTTTACACGCAAAACCCTGAGTGCCGCTGTGCTCCTCCTCCTCTTGCCTTGAGCGTAGGCTGCTCATTTCACCTGCTTTCTTGCTCCAACGCTGAGCTCTGAAGAAATCAGTATGCTATCAAAGATTTCAGCCTGCTATTCACCATCTCAGCATTTAGTAACTTTTCCTCCATGCAACTATTGATTTCAGTTATAAAGCCTCAGCTGCAGAAAGGCAATGAGGGAGCAGAAATAAGGGCACTTTTAAGTGTTACTGCCTGGAAATACAGTCCTTCAATGGGTGGATCTGATGCAGCATTTTTTGTCTCAGTCTTAAACATTCAATAGAAAGTACTGCATCACCTTTTCCCATTAGACATTATAGTCTGATTTTGACCCACAGTGCATTTGGGACTTTGGTACAGCTTCTGAATGAACTGCACGTTATTGGAGAACCTGCTGTGCAGGATGGCCTGAAGGCCTACTGCAGCCTTGAAATGCCAGAATCAAGCTGTTACGCTTGCTCACAAAATAGTGGTCAAAAATAAAATATGCAGCAAGGTTTAGACCTGATTCACACCAACAATGGACATGCAGAGGCTGCCTGAATAGAAGGCAAAGGTGCAGACATGGCAGGCCTTGACTATTAGGGTTGACCTTGCAAGCTTGGCAGTTTTCCCGCCATGGCCTCCTGAGGTGATACACTTCAGGCTTCAGCTGGGTTTTTGTATGTGCACATTTTGAATACTCCTCCATAATAAAAAATCCCAACCAATTAAAAAAGAGCAACAAGCACATGAAGTGAAAAGATTCCTGCCCATCCATTTTTTGTCATGCTAGATTTCTAACAGTAGGGGATCCTTTGATTGTTACTGTTGGTTTTTTATTTTTATATCTTTTTTTACCTCAGAGAAACTTTAAAAATATGACTCCCTTCTACCTGCTGTTCATACAACCAATCCAATTTGCTGCCGCCCTATTTCCAGTTCATTTTGCTGTATTTTGCTGTTGAATGGTCTCACCATCCAATTGTATTAGAAGAGTCATATGGGGGGAAACAACTCCTAAGCCTGAAATAAGAGTTTTTGTGGGTGAGAGATCTGACAAATAGTAAGATACAGTATGTGAACTTCCCCTTGGTTATACAACAGAAATCCATGATCATTTTTACCTGAGAAGGGCGATCTAAACGGACTAAGAAATAATTTTGGGTTTTGGTTTTATATACAGTTTATATATAACGAAACACACACCCTACATGTGGCTTCCACAGCCATTTGCTTGTTTAGAAAAGTGAACTTATAGGGTATCCTCCAACTCCATTAAAATTAATGGTATATTTTAGTCGTGTTTAAGAGGCAAATGGATTGCTCTTTCTATTCCATCTTGAAATACTGTTGCTAAAATGAACACTACTGTAATGGGTTTGGGGTGGGAACAAAGAACCAGCAAGGCAAAAACTGGAGCTTATTTAAGCTACAATCGTATGTACACTTAGGACCAAATCCTATCCAATTTTCCAGCCTGATGTAGCCGTCCTAATAGGGTATGTCCTGCTTTTTGTGGTGGAGGGAAATCAGGGAGGCCTCTTCAAGGTCAGGGAATGTTTGTTCACTTACCTTGGGGCTGCATCACAGCTGTATAGGCACCAGAAACATGGATAGGATTGAGCCCTTAGTTGGGATTGGATTCTAATTAACTCAATAGACATACTTTTCAACATACATTAATAACATCAGATTGCTAATACATTTTCTCCTTGCTTCCGGATAGGATAGGGAATAGATACAGTAGATAAATCCTGAGCATGTTTACTCAGAAGTAAGTCCCAGTGGGTTCAGTGGGAATTACTCCCAATTACATGTAGGATTGCTGCTTAACAGCACAAGCCTAGGCATGTCTACTCAGAAGTAAGTTCAATTGACTTGAATGGGGCTTACTCCCAAGAACATGTGTATAAGATTCAGGCCTATTTGAGGAAACATTTTTTCTCTAAATGTTTGGACATATTGGCTTCTTCTGACTTGTATAAAATAGATTCTACCCCACCCCATCATATTTATAAAATTCAATTTGTTGTCTAAATTTTCACTGTAGTCCTTTTTTCAAATAAATCTGCTGGAGCAGATTTCATGGAATTCATGCTGCTGAAATGGAATTGCTTCCAATGTCACCTGCAACTTTTGATATGTTTTGTATGTTGTTAAGAGAAGTGTTGTTCTTGGTGAAATGCTAAGAACTAAAGAGAGGTTGTGGGGAGCACATTGGCTGTCTGTCAGGAAGGTAACATATGACATAGGCAATGTACGATTTGATCCATGGTCCATCTAGCCAACCTAGTTGGCAGGTTCTCCTGCCAACCTAGCAGTTCGAAAGCATGTAAAAATGCAAGTAGATAAATAGGTACCACGGAAGGTAATGGCGTTCCGTGCGCTACGATGTATAGTCATGCCGGCCACATGATCACGGAAGCTTATCCTCGGACAAACGCCAGCTCTACAGGCTTAGAAATGGAGCTGAGCACCGCCCCGTACAGTTGTCATGACTACACCATTCGGTCATGGGGAAACCTTTACCTTTACCATCTAGCCAAGCACTCAAAACTAATCCCAGCTCTCCAGGGTCTCAAGCAGGGGGCTTTTCCATTGCCTGCCTTTTACAGGTAAAACCAGGAGTTCAACCAGGAACCTTCTGTATGCAGAACACATGCTCTCCCACTAACCTGTCCTGAAGAAGGCCATGGATGGTACTCAAATGTCTGATTGCAATAGAAGTACCAGGGTGGCAAGAAGGGAATCCTGGATCACATATCACCTGTCGCTTGGGCCAGTCTTGCCTGGCCCGCTCCATCTAGCAAGGCCTGAGGGGAGTTGGGAGGCAGAGGATAAGGGTGCTCTCTCGCAATACCAGAACCAGGGGACATCCACTGAAATTGAGTGTTGGGAGAGTTAAAACAGATAAAAGGAAATACTTTTTCACCCACTGGGTAATTAAGCTATGGAACTACTTGACACAGGAGGTGGTGATGGCATCTGGCCTAGATGCCTTTAAAAGGGGACTGAACAGATTTCTGGAGGAAAAGTCCATTGTGGGCTATAGGCCATGATGGGTGGCGCAACCTCCTTACATTAATAGTAGGCTACTTCAGAATGCCGGGTGCAAGGGAGTGGCAACAGGATGCAAGCACCTTGTTGTCTCATGTGCTCCCTTTGGCATCTGGTGGGCCACTGCGAGGTACAGGAAACTGGATTAGATGGGCCTTTGGCCTGATCCAGTAGGGCTCTTATGTTCGTTGCCTCTGTGGGAGGAGCTTGGCCAAGTCTGAGTTGACATAACAAAGATCTTCTCTCAGTCCCCTCTGGCTTTCAGCCCCTCTTCCCTTTCTGCTGGCTGAGACTAGCTGGTTACCATGGGGGCTGGGTCAGAATTTTCTGCTGCCTTCTGATTGGGTGGAGTGGGCCATTTTATTTTATTTTTTTGCCTACCTCAGACAGTCCTTGGCTTGCAGTGGTTCCTTTCTCTGCTTCTGTGATGACCACATTGAGCAGGTTTAAGAGCCAGGGAGGCACAAGGAAGGACTTTGGTGTGCAGCTTGAGGTCCACAAAAGCCAGTTAAGTGGGTGAGCCAGTACCAAGCCCCAGAGGTTTTGCGGCTCAGGAAGGCTGGCTGGGGAACCTTCTGGAGATCCTTGTCTGCAGCCTTTGAACACACAGGGAAGCTCGGCCTTATCATTCATATACAATATTGTGTATATGGAACCTCCACTTTGGAACCATTTATAACAGTGTTCTTCAGCGTGAGGGTCGGGACTCCACTGAGGCAGAGGCGTATCAAGGGTGCTGCATGGGGGGGGAAGAGCAGTGGGCGCCATTTGCCGGGGGAGCTATTTGCATCATGCCGCCCCACCCACAGAAGCGCCCCCTCTTTGCTGTAGCCGGCGGGGAGGGCTGGACCAAGGCGACCCGTCCTTCCTCTCTTTCCAGGGGAAGCTGGGTAGGAGGCCACAAGAGAGGCGTGTTCTCGGGCGCCCCTTCCTGAAGAGAGCTTGCTAGCAGAGGCGTTTCTACAGGGATGGCAAAGCTCTAAGTTTTGCAGGAAGCCTTACCCTGTCACGTAAATCCCTCCTCTCCCTTGCTGCTGTAGCCAGTAAGCAACGCCAAGATGTTGCTGTTCCCTGTGAGGATTGGCTAAAACGGTGCAGGAGAGGAGTGATTTCCACTGCAAGGTAAGGCTTCTTGCAAGACTTAGAGCTTTGCCCTCCCGATAGAAACGCCACTGCTTGCTAGCCTGGAGAATTCATGACTCGCGGGGGCGGGGATTAATTGACTTCTTAGGAACTATGACTGCCACAACCACCCCCAGCCCCCTCCCGAAAGAGAGCCTTTTGCAAGCGGAGGAGGATGGGGCGGAGAAGCCGCTTAGTTCACGTTTTCGCTACTCATTCCAAGCGGCTCCTGTTTGCGTTTGAGTGCTCGCTCCTGCCACAGTCCACCACGGTGGGGGGGGGAAGGAAATGGGGGCCGGTGGTTTACGGGAGCTTCGAAGGCAGATGCCCCGAAGCCTCTTTCAAACGAGGGGCTTGATCTTGGCGGGCGCTGAAGAAACGGGCGGCTCAGCCCCCCACCCCAGTCGACGGGATGCACGTCCTCTACGTGGCTTCCTTGTGCCCAGCGAGCTGCCCGCACATTCCCCCCTTCTGGGGGGATCTGGTAGCAAGAGCCCCCTCCCCGAAAAGGGGACCTGGCTGGCTGCAGGCGGGCACTTGGGGAGCGAGCAGACCCTCGAGGCAGCAGAAGGCACCGGGCTAGCGCCTAGTTGGAGGGGGGAAGCCGTTGAGGCTCCGTCGGTCTTGCGCACTTTGCTCGGGGCCAATCTGAAGCAGAGGAGGGGAGAGAGGAGTCCGCGCGTGTGTCGGCAGCACTGACTGACTTCACGAAGCCAAGTGGCATTTATTATTCCCCCCCCCTTTAAAAGTGGGATCCGCCAGCGCCATGTTGGGTACAGTTTTAGGGCAGGTTTGATTACCACTTAGCAGGGCGGGGTAGAGAGAAGCTGCAGCCGGGGAGGGTTGGAGGCGGCGGCGGCGGCGGCACTGCTGCTGACACGGAGGGACTGCCTGAGTCAGGCAGGCCACCAACACCCACAGCGGCGCAAGAATTTGCCCCTCATTTTTTTCTCTCCTCTCCTTCCACCGTCAAATTCCTCGTCCCAGATCCTTTGCTGCTGCCCCAAACTGCAAGAAAAGCCCCCTCTCGTGGATTTCCCTCCTCTCCTTTCCCGTTAAATTCCCTTCGTCTTTCCCGCCACTTTGCTGCCACTCCTGCCTGCCGCCAAATTAGAACTTCAAGAAACGCCCGCTCTCCTCGCTGCTTTTCCTCCCCACCCCTTCCTTGACCGAATTCCGTTTTTCCTGTCACTTTCCTGCTGCTGTTCTTGCAGCAGCCAAACTAGAACACCATATTCTGTGGTGGGTTTTTGCACATTGGGTGAGTATGCAAGAAAGACAATGTGGTGGAAACCCCACCCCCACCCCGTGCAGAATAGCCAGCGCTCCTTTCCTGGACATAAGGGGGCAAAGAGCGAGTCCTTTCACCCCCAGCATCATCTCAGGCCAGGGGCACATTTACCAAGTAGCATCAAGGCTGCAATCCTATCTACACTTACTAGGGAGTAAGCCCCATTGACTATAGTGGGTCTTTCTTCTGAGTAGACATGCATGGGTTTGGGCTGCAAGGGAGATTGCTGGGCTTGCAGATCTGCCTGGGCTACGTTTATGTTTTCTTGTTGTTTTGCATACACTCTGCAAAAAGTGAATAATGAGTGCCAATCTCTTCATCCCCAGTACTATAAATATAAGACACATTCTACTGTGTGCAAGGGGGCAGTGCGCAGGACACTCTCTCTCCCTGTGTTTGAAGTTACATTCAGGGCATTTGGGGCGGAGGGCATAGCAAACCACTCATGGCTGGGAATGTGCTTCTAAGCTCATTTTTCCTAGGACCAGCGCAGAAACAGTAACAATTGCTGGTGAGTACTATTAACAGTAACAATTATGTTTCCAAGGAGAAATATAATCCTAAATGGATAAAAAGGGGGTGGGGTGATATTCTTACTAAACCTTTGGGAAGAAATTGTTTCTTCCCTTGATATATATGCACCTCTTTTTGGTATGGTGGGAAGAGCCATGCATGTGCAGCTATGCTTCATTTGTGGGGGAAATTCTGAGAGGATTTTGTTGTTGTTGTTGTTCTTAGGTCTTTAATCTGCCATCTAAATGGACTTAAATGCAGTTCAACCTAATGCCTTTTCATTCTTGGGATTTGTATTTAATCTAAATACAAATCTACATAACCTTGGGATTGCATAATTTCTCAGTTAAATCTTCGTCTTGGCTATTCATAAGCTTAAGACAGTTTTCTGTTTTCCAGATGGAATAAATAGACTAAATATCTAGAGAAGAAATCTCTCTAAACATTTGCAGTGAGGTGGATCAAACAACATAGTTGCATGAAGAACAAAATTTCCCTTAATACTTAATCAGCTTATTTTCGTACAAGCTGAATTTCTACAGTGGCAGAAAACCCACCTTACCTGTAGTTTCACTGTACAAAGCAATGTTGAGCCTGTTTGCGCAAATAGTTGACACAAACCAAGGCTTGCAAACCAAATTTAAATCATGATTTCACAGTCTAATTTTTGGCAAGTTAAGTCCTTAACCAGGGCTTCAGGATGAAGATACAATGCTCAACTGCAGTTTATTGGCTGATAGATGGTACCTGAGCACAATGCTACAGCCATTTTTAGTGTGTCTTTGGAGCAGAGCCCATGGGTGGGTACAGGGGGTACATCATACCTGGGGTGGGGGTAAGGGACCCGGGAATCAAAGGAGGGGAGCTGGAAATTTCTTGGGATCTCAGAAAAGTTTTTAGTCCAGTCAATATGTCATCAGACCCCAGGCAAACTGCTACAAAAGGTCTGTCAACTGTTCCTGTCAGTACTAGGTGTACAGATTGACAGAAAAAAAGTCCCGCCCAATCCCGCAACCGGAAGTGAGTTTCTTCTAAGATGGCAGCCACAGGCCATGCAAACCAGCCAGAATCAAGCACCTGTGTTATTTTTAAGCTTGGAAAAAGTCTAACAACAGGTCTGCCAACTGTTCCTGTCAGTACTGGGTGTGCCGATTGACAGGGAAGAAATCCACCAAAATCCCACAACCTGGAAGTGGGTTTTTTCCAAGATTGCAGCCCCAAACCATGAAAACAGGCCAGAATCATGTAACCGTCTTATTTTTTTCTCTATCTCTACAAACTCAAGGTTTTTTTATGGTCAAGTAATTGATTTCAACCAATTACTTGGTCCATGGGTTGAAGATTGGATTCCAATATGATGAGTATTGCAGGTACAACACCAGTCATAACAAATATCAAGTTGTATGTTTTTATTAGAACTGAACTGGTTCCTTTTATTTTTTTAAAACTATACTACATATTCAACAAAGAAAGAAACCTGCAGCAATATGTGTATAAAACAGTAACTCCTTAATGTTCTACACTATTCATCCTCATCACTGCCCTCTAGGTCACCTGACACCTGGTTGTCACAATGCGTCACTTGACACATTCCACATGCAGAACTGCATGGAAGTCCGTATGTTCTGCAATGGCAGTGGGCACCACTGCAACCAGTTGTATAATTGCAGTGTATTATTTGCAGGAGAGTTTCTGGTGCAGCCTTCGTATCACACATTACTGGTGCAAGTTCACCGCCATCGAGTTTCCACCCTCAGTCCACAGGATTCATTTCCCCAGCCATATCCATCCAAGTCATGGTCTGATAGTACACTCTCAGACAATGGAATTTTGTGGAAGACTCAGTTGGAGGCAGGCGTTCTGGATTCACAAACGATTTGGCTGTGACGACTTTCTTGGAGAGTGTCTGGTAACGCAAGGCTGCCAAAGAACTGTCGCTGTTGCCACCAAAAATAACAAGACTTTCTATGTCAGTGGGGCATGCGTTACAGTTTGTAGTGCTCAAAGTGGCTGCGCCTGCACAGCCTCTGGTATCCGCATCTTACCTGGTCAGTGGTCAGAAGAGAAAGAGAGCATTACATGTGCTCAGAGCAGGAAGGAAGGAAGTGAACACCCCCGCAGGTACCATAGAGCTGAACAGGTATAGCGCAGGTATCATAGAGAGCACAGGTAGAAGGCTTAGCCCACAGGACATCCACATCTTTCCTGGTCAGTGGTCAGAAGTGCTGTCTTGCTCTTACAGTTGTCAGCCTATACATTTGATTTTTAAAGGGATTTGTTCTATTCCCTATTCTGCATACAGTACAGGTGAGAGTCAAAGGGCACGAACACTTCTTATAATTTTAGTCTAATTGTTTTCACTTATTTAAACATGAGGGTCTTCCATTTTTTTGTAATACTGCATTAGCAGTGTTGCGTTAGCCATGTTGAAACTGACCCACAAAGTTCCCACCATTTAAACACAGTAAAAGATGTGCTTCTCATGCTAATCATTCTCAAGCGCAGTGGTGGGATTTTGGTGGATTTCTTCCCTGTCAATCAGCACACCCAGTACTGACAGGAACAGTTGACAGACCTGTTGTTAGACTTTTTCCAAGCTTAAAAATAACACAGGTGCTTGATTCTGGCCGGTTTGCATGGCCTGCAGCTGCCATCTTGGAAGAAACCCACTTCCGGTTGCGGGATTGGGCGGGACTTTTTTTCTGTCAATCTGTACACCTAGTACTGACAGGAACAGTTGACAGACCTTTTGTAGCAGTTTGTCTGAGGTTATGGATTTCTTTTCGCTACTTTGACCGGACTATTTGCATATAGTGTGTGAAGACTTGCACTCCCCATTTTGTGTATGTTTTATATATAATTTGTAAAAATTATGAACCAAAATTGTATGAAATTATGTTCCACTAGAGAAGGGAAGGCGCTGAAAAGTAACTTTGTACCCCCAAAAGGAAACCCAAAAGAAATTTTGTACCACTTGATAAAATTCCTCTCAGACGCTGTGCTTCAGAGTTCAGCGGGTTTATATAATGTAATCCGTTGTGGTTATTTCTGAAAGTTGTTAGAAACTTGAGCTGCCTTTGATTGGAAAGGCAGAGTATAAAGGCTCTAAAAATAGATCATGGAATAGGTGATGTCTTTGAGTGATCACACATGGCCGAACCGGCTTGAGCATACAGCCAACCATGTAACCAGCCGTTAACAACTAAACCTGAAACGGATCTGATGCAGTTCTTCAGGAACAGAATTTTCAACCTGAGAAAGGGCTGAAAATGAAGTTGGAGGGTTGGTTTTCCTGACTCACAATTTTACACATTATACAGTATTTCAGGCAGTCCATAGTAAAGGTTTTGCAAATCTCAAGGAAGCCTTGTTGAACTGGAAATTGTTTTGGCTGCACTTGAGTGCCACCTAGTGTACACTTGATGAATGATATAATTTTTTATAACAGAACTTTCTTATGGGGATTTCTTCCAGTGTAAAAGCACTCCCTCCATGAGATCATACAACTAGGTGGTACCCAGGTGTTTACAATAGAGTTGCCAGGTCAACAAAGCAGCAACCGTCCATTGAGGGAGAAAGAACACCGAACAGATTTCTTAGTCCTCCATAACATTCTTTTTCTTCGTTTTTTAAAATTTTATTTACTGTATATACTCATGTATAAGTCTAAAAATTTATGCCTGAAAATTGACCCTGAAAACATGGATTGACTTACACATGGGTCAATACAGTTAATAAAGCGTTTAACAGCAGCTTGGGTAGGGGCTGGGCTAAGGTAGCTAATAAAAAATCTAAATCATACATAATATATTTTGTAAAGCATAGCAAGAGGGCAGCAATATATCCTACTTATAGTTTTCTTACCAAGTCAAAGTTTCAAGAGCTACAAAAAGTATCCTGGCAGCCCTTATTATACTATCCAGTTATTTTCCACTATTACAGTTATTTTAATCTATCTCCATTCATTCTATTCAGCATAGCATATCATTAAGCTGTTCTTCTTTCTCATACACAAAAAGTAAATGAGCAGTTTCCAATTATTCAGAAAATTTTTTAGAGTACAATCCTAACCTGGAGTTTGGCCGGCACAGTTTGGCTTGCAGAAGCACGTCCTAATGTGTTTTATGGTGGCCTTTGTTCTGGCCAAACTTTGCTGGCTTAACTGTGCTGGCCTAACTCCAGGTTAGGATTGCGCCCTTACTGACTTCTCTTTAAGTAGAACCCTGTGGCAAGGGTGCAAAGCGGACAACAGGTCTACACGCTTCTGCGCTGGCTATTTATCTTTTTGGGAGAATACCACATTGCTCTTCATGTATAAACTTTTGTAACATCTTCATTCTTTCTGCTAGAATTGATGTAAAAATCATATAATCATTCTCTCTCTGTGTGTGTGTGCGTGTGTGCGTGTGTGCGCGCACGTGTGTGTGTGTAAATAAAATTCTGTGATAATCTACAACATTTTGCCTCTCATCTGCTCTCCAGCCTCTTCCGGAATCGCTCTGAATCTTAGTATTTCTTTTTTCTCTTGTTCCGACAGGGCCAACATATCATGGATCTGGTCTTCATCTACCTCCAAGTCTTCCAATTTAGCTTCTTGCAACTTCATCTTATTATTATTTATCCCGATGGTATTCAAACCTTTTAGAATGGGACCCACATTTTAGAATGGCACTTGTGTCAGGACCCACTGGAAGTGATGTCATTAACCTGGAAGTGATGTTGTGGCAGGAAGTAACATAATCAAGCAGGAAGTGCTGTGATTGTAAAATAATAAGATGACACTCCTGAAATGCAAATTGGTATTCTTGGACTGCAGTAATTTTACAACCATGAAACATCCCTGACAGAAAGCATGATTATGACAAAATACGATGTAAAAGCACTGAACTACTAACAAAATAAAAAAACAGCCCTCACTTGAAAATTCAAACCTTGAACACTCACAAAAGGAATATAACAAGAGTAAGGTCTGCGGTTTCCAAGATGGCTGCTCTCAGCTTTCTGAGACCCACCTGACATCAGGTCATGACCTACCAAGTGAGTCCCAACCCACAGTTTGAATAACATTGATTTATCCCTTGTATCTCAGGGAAAGGCTATTTCTAGATGGGACAATTCATGTTTCAACTCTGCTTTCATCATTTGGAGTTCTTGTTGTACTGCACCAATTTTCCCTGCTATGTTACTTTCCAATCGTGCCTCCATCTTTCCCAGTATGTCTTGCATAAAGTCTTCCTTCACTTCCTTCACTGGTGATTTTGGGGGTGACTTCCCTTGTTGTAATTGTGGCCATATTCTTTGAATATTTATACTTCCAAAATAAACTTAGAATTCAGAACCGTAAAATTCTGCAATAATTCAGTCTAAATTTTGTATATCCAGGCAGTACAATTTTTCATTAAAAACATCAACATGCAGTGTTCTTTACTTCCACTAGATGTCAGTGTTCCTCCAAAGTCTTAAAAAAAATTAACTCTTCATTCTTAAAACTTAGGCAAGTGAGAACCTAAACCCAAAGAATTATTTATTCTAGTCTTGTGATCTTCGACCTAGAAGCAATTTCTTCCCAGTAGTTTACATTCCAGAAATCCACAGAAACACAGTCTCACCAACAGTTTCTTTGTTTAGAAAGTCAGTAGCAGAAACTTCAAAAATAAAAAGTCCTTCCGATATCACTCTCTCCACAATTATTCTCTATTTACCCTCTCTCAGTTTGCTACCAAACATTATTTCAGTACATATAAAACTCTTCACTTCTTTTATTGCTTTATTATCTCTTTTGCAGTCTTCATTAAACAACCTTCTTAAATGCCAGTTCTGTTAATTACTCTTACCTCTTAGCTGTTGGGCTTTACTTTCTTCTTAATGCAAATCTGCACTCTTGCCTAAGTAAACCAAAGCTGTGCAAGAGGCTGGAATTATGATTTATCTGATAGTCGTGCCAGTTCATGCCTCTTCCCTCCCTCAAACTACTCCAGATCCTCAGCTTCTCCGATTTAATTTGGGGGGCTACGAGCAGCGGTGTTATGCTGCCGGAACGCTGGGAGGGACATCCGGGTGATCGACAGCCCGCCCATCACGTTCCAGAGCGTTACGCCATTTGCGTAACCAATTACGCCGCTTGCATATGTTACGCAAATGGCATATCACTGCGGAACGCAACGAGTGGGCTGTCAATCACCCAGATGTCCCGCCCAGCGTTCCGGCAGCATAACACCGCTGGCTACGACTGGAACAACAGAGTCAGAGAGGCTAGCACACAGACGTGCGCCATTTTCCCTGACTCCGACAGTGGTCCAAATGTGCTTTATGGTGGCCCTTGTGCTGGCCAAACTTTGCTGGCCAAATTGTACCGACCTAACTTCAGGTTAGGATTATGCTCTTAGTTGCATATGCTTTAAATAAATACTATTTGAATGTACTAGGGAAAATATCCAAGGTCAAATGGACACTGGTAGACTTGGCTTTTCTCAGTGGCTCAAAGTGAAGGGTAGAGCTGGCCTCCACCTTCAGATCCCCTGGTGTAGGCCAAGTGTAACCAAATGTGCCAGCTACTCAGTGACTTGCTTGCCCCCCCCCCCGGAAGTACTTGACACCTGTGTAGACGCCCCCCTGCCTCCTTGCATCTGGCATGCTACTGGCATGCTACTGGTTCAGTTAATTCAGGTAATGTTCTTTTTTTTTCTGCAGCAAACACAAAGGACTCTGAATGGGCTGAGCTGGGACCACTTTTTTTTTTTCCATCTGTTCCATAATGAATACATGCCCCTAATGCAAATGGATTGAGCTCTGATCCATATAGGCATAAACCCTCTAATCACCTCCCTGGGATAATTAGTTATTTCTTAGCTATCTAGATGCCATAATGAAAGAGAGGGGAAAGATTGTGTCACTGCAGGTGTGTGCACTGTTGGGGAACCAGCTGCTCCCCAGGGTTTCTGATCTAGAGCAATTACACTCAAATACAAGCAGCATTTAAATTAGATAGATTTCTTCCCTTTATGATTAAGAGCAATCACCTAGTGCAACTGCCCAATATACTGACATAAAGATGAGCTATGAAGGAAGGCGTAACATTAATGAAGTGTTTTATAGCTCTGTTTGTGTCCACCACCTTGTTTGCAACATACCTATTTTGTATGTTTGGACCACTCTCGGAGTCAGAGAGGCCAGCACACAGATGTGCACTACCTGACTCTGAGAGTGGTCCAAATAAGATTTACAGTGGCCCTTGTGCCGGCCAAACTTTGCTGGCTTAACTGTGCCAGCTTAACTCCAGGTTAGGATTGCGCCCTTTGTATGTGTAATGCTATTTCTTGCCCCCAAAGCACGAAGCATTCTTGCCCCCAATGTGCACAAAGCGTGTTTTTAGATTCCCATTTCCCCAAGACCATTTGATTTCTCTGAAAAGATGTCTCCCAAGCTTGTTAGTGTAATCTAAGCATCCAGCAATACCTCATCGCTACCTGCTGCTTGGCCTTGGGGCTGCTCATTATACAATTCTGACCGAGTTTAGCACTGCTCATTGTTAAGGCTCATGCCAAAATGATACATTCAAAGCACATTCCTAAACAAGAATCATTTGAGCTTGTACTAAGAATAGGTTACATGCAGGTTATATGGAGTTTATAATATGAACACGTTTGTAACATACATCAATGTGTATGCATCGAATGAGCCACCTCTGGGTCACAATACTAACTGGACCTTCACAGTTTCTCTGACAGCAGTATAAGCAAACCTTTTCACTTCAAGGGGCTCCCCAATTCCAGAGACCTGGCTCCTTAAATGCAGCAGGTATCAGCTGCATTGGGCTACACTCTCTGGTAGGGGCAACAATCTGGGCCGCCACTGTTTTTGTGGCCCGTGTGTGATTTACATTCGGCTGCAGCCGCCAGATGCAAGTTGCATGTGGGCCACGGCAACAGCAGCAGCAGGGCTGGCTTGAAGCCAATGTGACCAATGCTGTCACATTGGTCCCTGCACTTTGGGGGCCAGAGCAGTAAGCATATCACCTATTGCTGCAGCCACAATCTCTGGACTGAAAGTCAATGGGGCGAGCAGAGCAGCTTCACCTTGGGCCCTCCCACCTGCCCTTGCCCCAAACTGCCCCAAATGGGTCTCTTAGAAAGCGGTTGCCAGTGATGTCATCAGGTCACCACCAACTATTTCCAGGTGTTGCTCATGCTGCCACAAGTGCTTTTCTTGGTGAATGGGGGCCCCCTGCAGGAAAGCCCACATTGGGCCCATCCGCTGCTAGCGCCGGCCCTGAGCAGCAGTACTTCATTCAGCTGCTGAGAGAGCAACAGTCTGGGCTGCCACCGTTGCCACGTCCCGCACATGATTTCCATTCGGCTGCTGCAGCCAAATGTAAACCTCATGTAGGCCTTGGCAATGGCAGCAGCCCAGACTGTTCCCATTTGATGGGGGGGGAGGGGCTACAAAATATTATTTGCACTGGGTAGCAAATGGCTTCGCTATGCCAGTGATCAATTCTGTTCTCATTCATGTTTTGTTAAAGACACGGCCTCAGGGTAGAAACAGATTCTATGCACGTCTAAAAACAAATGTAAAAAGCATACACTATTTGGGTCTGTGGTTAAGCAGATGCACAAACCCAGAATTCATCAGTACCTCATTAAAGAGTGAGAATTTTTTTTCCCCCTGGTCTCAGGATGATCAATGAGGTGTGCTTACAGTGTGTCAACTGGACTCTTATTCAATATGTTGCCGTCTTGAATCAACATGCTAGAGAGATCAAGAACTCTGGCAGGCTGGTAGCACATTGGCAGCATCTACTACCTTTCCTGTCAGAGGCCCCTTTAATTATTGCAGCCAAATCCCAGAGTGCTCAGGCTCAGCCGTGAAATGCAGTCGTGCCGAAACAAGCTGCCTTTTGCCTGACGCGTGTAAGGAAAGAGGTAATAAAAAATAAAACCATACACTCAGGATGGTCCTTTAAAATAAATCCTCGTTTCCTCTATATCAGTTACCTGAAACCTTGGTGGTGCTTCAGCCCCCATTTTCCTATATGGTAGATTTAGAGGAATGCCTTGGGAAGCAAGAATTTGTGCTTGCCCCTTAGGTATGGTTGAATCTGTACAACATATGATTCTGTGTTGTTCCTTTTATGAAAATATGCTACGATTTTCTCAGTAGTCATATATGGCTGTGAGAGCTGGACCATAAGGAAGGCAGAGCGCCGAAGAATAGATGCTTTTGAATTATGGTGTTGGAGAAGACTCTTGAGAGTCCCCTGGACTGCAAGGAGATCCAATCGGTCAATCCTACAGGAAGTCAAGCCTGATTGCTCCCTGGAAGGACAAATCCTGAAGCTGAAGCTCAAATACTTTGGTCACCTCACGAGAAGAGAGGACTCTTTAGAAAAGACCCTCATGCTTAGAAAGACCTAAGGCAAAAGGAGAAGGGGGCGGCAGAGGATGAGATGGTTAGTGTCACCGAAGCAATGAACATGAATTTGGGTGAACTCCGGAAGCTAGTGGAAGCTAGGGAGGCTTGGCGTGCTGTGGTCCATGGGGTCGCAAAGAGTCGGACACGACTTAGTGACTGAACAACAACAACAAAATAGATGGATGTAACAAAATAGATGTAACATTTGCTGTTATACAGACACTTCCTGCCTCAAAATATGGTTTAATCTCTAGATGGCTGCAGAGGGAATGTACTGAACCATCCAGTCTGTTTTGATAACATCCATCCTTTTCATGTTTGCCCTTCACCTTCATCTTGTACCTGCCACTTTCATGCTTTTGTCTTCTTGGGAACTGGAGGGCTTTCATCACAACCTTTTTTCTCTGATGGTCTTTTTCTCTCCTCTTATTAACACCAGCACTGCAATAGCAGTCACAGATAATCTTTTTCTGCTTTGCTGGTTGAATCAATTCCTTTCCTAGTTAATTAGTTCCCAGTCTAATATTTTGACTTTTCGCAACAGTCTTACGCCACAATTACAAGTGGCACTTCCATTTGATTAAAGAACTCTTCCTTGACTTGATTCATCATGCCTGTTGGCGTTGATTGATCACCTGACTCGGTTTGTAGACATTTGCAGACATTGGGCAGAAGGTTTAGTCGAGAGGGTTAAAGCCTCCATTTGCCCGAAGATAAGATCTGAAGGTCGCCAGTTCAACAACACCGGAAGTCTCCGTGAGCAGCGGACCTTGAGAAGTGTGACTGATAAAAGCTGTCTGCAGCTGCCTGTGAGAGGGGAGTTGTGCTGGACCAGCTCTTTCTTTGGTGGGAACAGAGAAGCCGATTATCAGCCAGCAGGAAGGCAAGCGTATGGCCAAGAAAGGAGGACTAAACCATGAAAATTCCATCTGTATGTTGTTTGTAGTTCTTGAAAGATAGAACTTCTCTAATTTGTAAAAAACCCTTGAATTGAAGCCAGAGGAGCAATCTAATGGCCAAAGAAAGGCGATACATAAATACTTGCATTATTATTTTTATTTTTTGATGAAAATAATTGTTGTGAACCAAAAAGGCATTTGCTTTTGGATGGCTCGTGCCTGAGTTCTCACAGGCATAATCTCAGAAGAAACATTTCCTCCTGTGTAGGAGAGTAGATGGTGCAACTTCTTTAAAGATCGGGCAACAACTTGGAGTTTTATAGAATGTCATCATCATAAAGGGTAAAGTAATTTTAAATGGCACAGAGAAGCGCAGAAAGAAAATTGCTCAGTAATCGATTGTCCTGAAAAATGCCTGTCAAAAAGGAACTTGTATTAAAAAAAATCTTAAAAATAAAGCATTTGCATCCAAACTCTGCTACAGTTCCTAGGAGCTTAGGGCATGAGCCTATGCATGTCTATTCAGAAGTTAGTCCTGTTGGGTTCAGTGGAACTTACTCCCAGGAAAGGGTGGATAGGATTGCAACCTCTGGCCCAAATCCTAACCAGCATTCTAGCACGGGCACAGTGGTGCCAATGGGGCATGGGCTGCATCCTGCAGTGGGGGGGCAGTCACAGAAGTCTCCTCAAGTTAAGAGAATGTTTCCTTACCGTGAGCTGCAATGCCCTTACCCTGGTGCTGAAAAGTTGGTTAGGGTTGCACACTCAGTGATTGAAATGTGGAGCTGACTGAAGACATTGAATGCACAGCTCCTGTTGATCTCTCCCAGTAGCGTCACAAGAAAATTAAGTATTGTTAGCAAAAGCACCAAACCCTATTGAGGCTTTTGTGAAGACAGTTTTACTTTGACAATGCGTCCCTACTGAGCAAGAATTGCCAAGAACGGTGCAAAGCCACTGGAGAGCTGAACTATGATGCTTTCTCCACCATTCTGATGTTGCCATTGTCCTGGAGAAAGACATGGTCCATAATATCCAAAGCTGGCCAGGGAAGAATCTGTCAGATCTTGCCAGACACAGATCAGCCACTCGTGGCCCACTCCTGTTCCAGGCTGGCACACGCATTATATATTACATTCTGCAGTGCCCTGTGTGCTGATCAGAGACCAGGCCGGCTGGGAGAGGAAAGAAATGAAAAATGCTAGTTACCTTCCTGGCCTTCCTGGTATGGTCTCTGATGAGAGATCTATGCAGCATCGTCATCCGCAAATGAACTCCCGGAACGCTGGGAGGGACTTACGCGGGGCTTCACCGTGATTGGCTGCCCGCCCGTTTTGTTCCGTGGCTGCCCTGGCCTCGAG
Source organism: Lerista edwardsae (assembly GCA_029204185.1). Classification (NCBI taxonomy): domain Eukaryota; kingdom Metazoa; phylum Chordata; class Lepidosauria; order Squamata; family Scincidae; genus Lerista; species Lerista edwardsae. The sequence continues at coordinate 17,995,555 of JAJKFI010000008.1, forward strand.
AGGTGCCTGCTCGCCGGGGTAGACAGGTAGGGGGTGCGCCGGGTGCCTGGGCAAGCAGCGGGGGGCCGCGCCAACTGGGGGCAGCCGCCCCTCGAGGCCAGGGCAGCTGCGGAACGAAACAGGCGGGCTGCCGATCACATGAAAGTCCCACCCATGTCCCTCCCAGCGTTCCGGGAATTCATTTGCGGATGACGACGCTGGATCTATGCCTGTTCTTTTGCTGTGTAGCTCTGAGGCTTGTCTGGGCTGGGTGTGTGGTTTTGGATCTGGCAGATTCCACTGCCACCATGATCCACCCTTGCCTTGATCTGAACCCCCACTGCTGGCAGAACTCTGCTGGTGGCCATTCTGTGCTGCACTGCTGGAGGCCTGCAGTTTTCCATCTGCTGCATTCAAGGCTCTGCTGGTTCACTGGGCTGCCACACCAGTGCATCTTGCAGTACACCAGTGCGCTGTGAGCATCAGATTGGGCAATTACGCCACCAGTCTTCTTCCAGCCTAAAACTAATCTGAAAGGGGTTGAGAATTTGTCATCCGTGAATACCTAGGGTGGAACTTTCACCACTCTGTCCAACAATTTCTCCTAAAAGGGAAGGTCAAGTACCAACCTATAAGTGGCAAGAGTCTCCTAGTTCAGTGATGGCTTTTAGAGCAGGAATAGGGGTATCAAGGGACAGATTCTTGGGAGGGCAGGAAATATATTCAGGGGAGACTCATCCTAAACTAATTATGAGAGACATATTCAAAAATATTCTCTGTGAAGAAAATTGAGACTGTTGGGGGGGAAACCCCATTTTCTATACATCTGACACATTATACTACATTATACTACAAGAGGCATTGACATACAGTCAGTTTTCTTCATGTGCAAAGTTGCTACCTATGAATTTGTGTATTGGTGAGGGGCAGAATTGCCTTCTACTTTGTCTTTCCCACAATGCCATTCTCAGCTATCTTTGATCTAAATATCTCTGCAGCCTTCTGAAGGTCTCTGCAAGCTTCCTGAAGGCTGCAGAGGTGTTCAAAATGGCACCTGCAGCCAGTGCTGGGTCCTTTGAAATGCCTGAGTGCAGCAGGGACCTTCAAAATGGCGCCTGTGGCAGCGCAGAACCTTTCAGGTAGCCAGGGGAAGCAGAAGCTCTAAAGGTAAGCTACCCCCCACTGCACCTAACCCCCATTGATCCCATAGGATCAATGGTTCATTATGTGTGAATTCGCTATCCTCTAGGGCAGCAATTTTCAATTCATCTTACAGCACACTGTCACGGTACTAGAATTGTCACGGCACAGGCATGTAAGCCTCGCCATTCCAGCGCAGTACAGGATTGTGCTCTTAAACCCTCCAGCAAAATGCCTGTCACTACAAAGCCAGGATGGAAAACTACCTGGCTGTAAGGCCAACGAGCCATCTGCACACCCAGCTGCTTATGCACACTTCAGAGTGAATGTCAAAAACTACGAGCCCTGGATGGTCGATGACGGAGCCGTATGGGAGAAAACGCAACCCTCCGACTGTCAGGCATTTCAAATCCCATAATATAAATGTCAAGCCGACAGTTGGGTGCAAAATTTAAAGCCTGCAACCTGCTAGAAGGAAAGCCACAGAAATCCCCCCATGAATTCTTGTGTTCTTGCTGAAGATACGTTGTAGTCTCACTGTTTTGCTTGACAGCATCCTTAATGAACTTTGATGCCCTTTCTCACGGCATTGCTTAAATTGACAGACTATTTCAAACTTTTGTGCCTATACACATATGTATGATGGTAAAGATGAAGAAGAAAAATGTTTAAATACTGTTTTTCACCCCCCCCACCCCCCAAAAAAAATTCAGAAAGTGATTTACAGAGAAAGTCAAATATAGGTGGAGGTAAATCCAGGGATTAAAAATCCATAGATAATTAGACTCAACCTGAAGCCTCCAAGGGTGACCAGAGCTGTGCTACAGTCGTCTCTGGAGGCTCTTCCGGGGCCTGCTGAGGCTGAGTGCATCCGCACACAACCACAACGGGCCTCAGAACGGCTGTTTTTGCTGAAAAAAAATGAAACTTCCAGGTTTTCAACAAAACCAGACGATGTGTCTTGAATGCATTAAGATAATGGTTCTCAAATGTTTTAGACCGGGACCCACTTTTTAGCATGGCACTTTTGTGGGAACCCACTGGAAATCACATCATTAACCTGGAAGTGATGTCATAGCCGGAAGTGACATCATCATTTAGGAAGTGCCATCATTGTGATGAAAACAAATGATACTCTTGTAATACAAACTGCCATTCTTGAACTACAGCAACTGCACAACCATGAAACATCTGTGACAAAAAACTGGATTAGGACAAAATATGTAAAAGCATTGAACTAAACACAATTTTTTTTTAAAAAAACAACCCTCACTTGAAAATTCAAATTGTTAACACTCACAAAAGGAATATAGCAAGAGTAAGGCCTGCAGTTTCCAAGATGGCTGTTCCCAGCTTTCCGTGACCCACCTGACATCATGTTGCAACCTAATAAGTGGGCCCCAACCCACAGTTTCAATAATCCTGCCTTAAGACACAAGTTCCGGTTTTGCTGAAAACCAGGAAGTTGTGTTTTTCGGTCTAAATGGCCATTCTGATGCCCATCAAGGCTGCAGGTTGATGTGCACAGACTCGGCAGGCCTCAGAAAGCCCTCTGGATGCAACTGGAGCAGTGCTTCAGTTGGGTTCGAGTGGGGGGAAATCTGTGGGGAAAACCCACAGAATTTTTTTTTATCCACAAAGCTTCCAGAAACGGAATCCTTGCAGACAAAAAGGCCCCACCTGTACTGATCATAACAGTTCAAAGGTAGCCTGATGTTTCTAATAATTTGTATGTAACTGTGATCATAATCTTGTTCCATATATGAATCAACACACAAGATCCTGTGCTTCAACGGAAACATGATGGTGCTTGGTCAAAAGATACAGGATTGGCGAGCTGGGTCACTGCACAGGGATATATGTGATGGTGTGATGCATTCTCATCTGTGTGCTTATGTTATCAAGCTATTAGCAAGAGGCATGCATAGTCTCATAATGCCTGTTAAATCAATGAACATTAAAGAAAACCGTTTCACACAGTATCATATGCATTAAAAAAATCATTGGAATAAAACTTTATCACATTTTCTTGGTTCATTTCTCAGGTTATGATTTTTGAGCTAGGAATAGCCAAAAGGCAGGAAAGAATGCAGATACGTACATGTAGCAGATGGTGTGCAATGTTCATTCGACATCTTAACCACACAGTGCTGGACTTTGATGGATCTGAAGGAAAACCTCCAGGTCACAAATGCAGAGCACACACATCTTTCCATGCTGATCTGCTGACTCAGAAGCATGACAGGTCTTTGCAGTCAGCAGAGTCAGCCTGCTGCTCAGGACCTCCAGAGGTTCGAAGGAGGCCATCAAATCCAGCTCCTGACCTTACACAGTGCCTGGTGCTTCCTCCCTTGTCCCTTTTTGCATTCGGAGACCTAGTAGGATTGTGGATATGAGGAATATATGAAACTGCCACATATGGAGTTAGATCTTGGTATTGTTTCCACTACTTGGCAATAGCTGTCCAAGGTTTCAGGCCAGAGTTTCTCCTAAGCCTAACCAGGAGATGCCAGGAATTGAACACAAGATTGTCTTCATGCAAACAATGCGCTCCACCACTAAGTTGAGAATTGCTTCTATTAAGAATAAGGGAACAGGTGTGAGCAGCAAGTTCTTGTTGAGGAGGGGCTCTCCAGAGGCTCCATGGTTCTTTGGGCTGGATCTTACCAGTGTCTCGAGAAAAGATCTGCTGGATAAGACCTGTTGGCCCCCAATAGTGGCAGATCAGGCAATCTGCTACCCTAAGTGCCACTGGAGCCAGGCACTGTCATGCCAGTAGCTCCCACATGCCACACTGATGTAGGTTATGTGGTGGCAGAGGTGTTTGAAAGGGCAGGAGCGGGAGGATTGGGGATCAGGCTGGAGAGCAGGGCAGGTAGGGGTGGTTTGAGGGCAGGCTGGTGTAGTTCCATTGACAGCCAAATGGCTTATGAAGAGGTAAGTAAAAATGCCTCTCCCTGCAACCTAAGCGTCTCCTCCCACCATAGCATGCAGGACATGCTCTGCCAACATGGCAGCGTCACAAAGGATGGTGGGGGATAGGATTGGGGCCCTCATTCAGAATCCCTTTTCTCACAGTGGCCCACCAGATGCCCCCAGCTGGTTGCTCTGCTATGGCTCCCCAACACCTGGTGCTCAGATCAAAACTGTTCCTGGAGTTAGCAGATAATCATGATAACATGTAGTCCTTTAGACTGTCCTGATATTATCTGTACATTAGTACTTGATCACCCAAAGAGAACCCAGCATGTTCTTTCCACTCCTCCTGGAACACCAGGAAATGATGTGCTAGTTTAAAAGTATTTCCTTATTGAGGAAGGCAAGGCAGTAATTTACACTTCATTGGTCTTCAAGTCATTGAATTTGTGTGCCCTTTTTCCTGTTTCGGTAATGAATTGTGTGCTTCTAGTTGGTTAAAGGGTAGTATTTCAACTGTTAAATTGTTATCACCGATATGCTGATAGTTTATTGGTCTTTCCTCCCTGTTTCCCAAAATAATTTTCAGATCAGGTGAATGCCATTTGAGATGCAAATAGGCAGGCTCAAATAAAACAGGTACACCAACGGAACAGGTACACAAAGCTCCTGAATATTGTATCAGGGACATTCAGTACACACCAGAAGCCAATAAACAAAGTGAATCCATGCACGCATATAATGAATCCATAAATTCATAAAATGTATCCATAAACGCGCTCTTGCACACAAAATGGTCTAGTCTGTGACTTAGATATAACTGATAACAATGTTCCAAGATTGTTTTTGTGCCCGTTAAAATGTATTTCTCTATATTATTTCTGTGTGTTCTGGAAAGTGTACTAGACCAAAACATCTGGCAGCCAGAAAGCACACTCAGAGACCAGTGAAGAAAGTTCCTGGAATAAATTATTCCATTGCTTTGGTTTGTGGATTGAAGGCGCAATCTTAACCCACTTTCCAGCACTGGCATAGCCATGCCAATGGGACATGTGTTGTATTCTGCAGTTAGGGAGCAGTCAAGGAGGCCTCCTCAAGCTTTGGGAAAGTGTGTTCCCTTATCTCAGAGCTGCATTGCCCTTATCCTGGTGCTGGAAAGTTGATTAGGATTGCATCCTGAGAGAGAGAGAGAGAGAGAGAGAGAGAGAGAGAGAGAGAGAGAGAG
>JAJKFI010000008.1:18010030-18042825 GCA_029204185.1 Lerista edwardsae
AAGAAAGAAAGAAAGAAAGAAAGAAAGAAAGAAAGAAAGAAAGAAAGAAAGAAAGAAAGAACAGCAATGGCTGCACACAATTCATCTTGTGCTCAAAACATAAGATCCATAATCATGTATAATTGCAATAAAAAGGTAAAGGTTTCTCTACGACCGAATGGTCTAGTCGTGACCGACCATAAAGGGTGGTGCTCATCTCCATTTCTAAGCCTGTAGAGCCGGCATTTGTCCGAGGACAAATTTCCGTGGTCATGTGGCCAGCATGACTACGCCGTAGTGCATGGAACGCCGTAATCTTCCCACCGAAGTGGTACCTAATTATCTACTTGCATTTTTTATGTCCTTTCGAACTTCTAGGTTGGCAGGAGCTGGGACAAGCAACGGGAGCTCACTCCATTGTGTAGTCTCGAACTCCCAACCTTCCAGTAAGAAGGCCCAGCAGCAGCAGTTTAACCCGCAGCGCCACCACGTCCCTAACATAATTGCAATGCAGAATACTTATTTTAATTACTCATATATCTAAATTCCAAAGATCAATTAGAATAACTTGTATGGATAGGTACTGTCATCAAAATACTCACTCTGCTAGTTGATAAGTAACACCTTTTCTGAACAAGCACATCTACAGGATCATGCTCTCTTGAAGTCCTAGAATATATCACATAAATTGTAATCCACACCTGTTTCGACCACCCCAACATAGACGATGATTTGGATCACTTCCAAAACATGAACATTACATAAAGGGAAGGGGTACATAGGGACATACGTTAGGTGTCTGTTGGATAACAGCCATACCCTTTCAATAACTACACTTCTAACCTAAAAACCTTATTTCCTTCTACCTAGTTAAATACATCCACAATATCTCCTTCTAACTAAATCTCAGCACATCCATTCACCTTCTTCTTTAATTTCATTCATCCAACCATTCATAAAACAGTTTCCAGATACTTCTAATTTTATCTATTTTTCCATCTTTCATTCTTTCTGTCAACATATCCATTTCAATCATCTCATAAATTTTCCCTATCAACATTTCTATTTTAGATATTTCTACATTTTTCCACATCTGCGCAAATAATAATCTAGCTGCTGTATTTACATGGATCAAAACATGCCTAGTAGTTTTACGAAAAAGTTGGTTTAATATTTAATAGAAACAATTCTGGTTCAAATTGGATTATACATTTCAACATCGATGGTAATGTGGCATGTACCCCTTCCCAAAATTCCTTTGCCTTGGGGCAAGTCCACCACATATGATAAAATGTACCTACTGCAGCAATGGGATCTATAAATGACTTGGGGAAACGGAGGGTGGGACTTAGGCGGGACTACCGTTTGATTGGCAGCCCATCCGTGCACTTCTGCTTTCATTCCGCTCGCCCCGCAGCCGTCCCTGCCTTATTTTGAGTCTCATCTATGCAGTCCAGTTTAGTTGCAATTTCCAGTGGTTTAATCCATCTCGGTATCTTTGTATAATTTTTTATCGAATTTGTTCCCATGTACGTAGTAAAGCCTTTCTTATCAAATGATGTTTCAAGTGTCCATAGAATTTTGCTTTATCAAACATAAGAAAGGCATGCCAACCAATCTGAAGATCATGTGCTTCTAATTTTATTACTCTTTGATTTTCTAGATGTGCCTGTCGCCCCCGCCAGAACGCCCAGGTAGAAGCAAGAAGGGCTTACCGGGTGGATGAAGGGGGGCGACGGGAGCCCGCTCCCGAGCCCCGAACAGCCTAGCCAGGCCCCGTAGCCGCCGAGAGGGCTTCCGCGGCGGCGCGAGGCAGTGGAGCCTCGGCAGCCATAGCCGCTCTGCTGCCACAACATGCTCCTGGCCCCGATGGCCCCTGGCTCTGGGGCGAAGGCCCAAGAGCTGCGGCTCGTCCTGGCTGGGAGGCAGAGCCTCCCAGCCGGCCAGGACATTGGGAGGATGAAATCTCGCGAGATTTCGGCCTCCCTGCAGGAACAGAAGGGGCGGGCCCCTCCCGACTGGCCGGGGGAATCATAAGCAGCCCGGGAGGGCTGGAAGGGAGAGCGATCTCCAGGCAGCTGCCAGGGGCCGAAGGAGAGAGAGCTCCCTGGGATGGCTGGGGCTCTCCTACGAGAGCTGCCTGCTGGTACGGAGACAGTTTGGGCTGCCTCAGGACGACCTTCGCCGGCCGTGAGAGGCAGGCAACAACGCAAGGAGGAGACAGGCAGGGGATAGGGCTGCATGTCCGTCCCCCCGGTCAACGCGCTAGGAGAAGGACAAGGGCACTCCAAGGTGGGAATCTCGCCCCTCTAAGCTCCGGGACCAGTCGGGTAGAGGAGCCTGAAAGACAACCCCGATCGGCCAAGAACGAGGGCATCTGGATCAACTGGCCAGATACCACCCCAGGATCTACAGGGCCACCCAGCGCCCGACATACCCCGCAACCGACCAGCGACTTACCTGCACTTACCTTGGGCCGGCATCGGTCCTGTTGAGACTCTCAGGGAGGGAGGAACAAAAGGGGAGAAGGGAAAACGGATGCCCGTGATGTAACATGGCATCCATGAATGTCAAGGTGTTAACAAGATTAAACCGACTCTCGAGGGACTATTCTGTGACTTCTCGTTTGTCGAGCCTTCGGGGGGGCCCCGTAACTCGGCGATCCCACTTGGTGAACCCCCCCTCAGACGTGCCGCAGGGGGTCAGTCGCCACAGTGCCCAATCTTTAATCCAGTTTAAGGCCGCTGCTTGATAGTGTATTTACCAATTTGGCATCCCTAGTCCAGCACGTTCTTTGTGGTCTTGTAGTAGTTTCATCTTAATTCTTGCGTTTTTACCCTGCCATACAAATTTTTCTTATTTAATTCTGCAAAAAAATTCCCTTTAAGAATAATAGGGATTGTCTGAAACAAGAACATCACCTTTGGGAAAACGTTCATCTTAATTGTTGCAATCCTACCCATTAAAGAGAGTTTCAGCTTATTCCACTTTTCCAAGTCTTTATTTCTTTTAACAACTTCAAGTAGTTATCTTCCATCAAAGTACTAGCTTTTAGTTAAAATTATACCTAAATATTTAATTTTCAACGTCTGCTGTAATTCATACTCTCGTAGCTGTTTCTTTTCTCTTTCTTTCATATTTTTCACCGATATTTTTATTTTTTGATAATTGATCTTTAAACCAGTAACCTGTCCATAATTTGCTAAGATTATGTATTATAAGTATTATATTATATGAAGTATTATAAGATACTTCAATGATTCATTTGTATTTTCCAAGATAAAAACCAGGTCATCAGCATAACCAACCAACCAACCAACCAACCAACCAACCAACCAACCAACAGGTACTTATATACTGCTTTTCAATATGAAGTTCACAAAGCGGTTTACAGGCAAATAGTAATAATAATAAAGTTAAATGGCTCCCTGTCCCAAAGGGCTCACAATAAAAAAAAAAAAAAAGAGGCAGACCACCAGCAACAGATACTGGAAAGACTTCGCAGGGGTGAAGTGGGACAATTACTCTCCCCCTGCTAAATATAAGAGGAACACCACTTGAAAAAGTGCCTCTTGCCCAGTTAGCTTGGAACTTATAGATATCATCTTGTATTCTAACTCCTTTTACTCTTTCATCTGCTCTTAAGAACATAAGAACATAAGAAGAGCCCTGCTGGATCAGGCCAAAGGCCCATCTAGTCCAGCTTCCTGTATCTCACAGCGGCCCACCAGGTGCCCCAGGGAGGCATGAGACAACAAGATGCTTGCATCCTGTTGCCACTCCCTTGCACCCAGTACTCTGAAGTAGCCAACTACTAATATAAGGAGGCTACAACCATCATTGCCTATAGCCCACAATGGACTTTTCTTCCAGAAATCTGTCCAATCCCCTCTTAAAGGCATCAAGACCAGATGCCATTACCACCTCCTGTGGCAAAGAGTTCCACAGATTAACTACTACTCTTACCACATTATTTAATATTTCCAACATAAGGATAAACAAACGCAGGGACAAAGGACATTCTTGCCTTGTCCCCTGTTGAATTTCTATCTCCTTTGTGTAATCTCCATTTATCTTAATTTTTGTCTTTTGCATTGAATAAATTCCTTTTATTGCCATCCTGAACTTATCCCCAAATTTCATCTCCTCCAGTTGTTGTAACAAAAACTCCCAATTCACATTGTCAAATGCTTTTCGAGCATCTAAGAAGAACAGTCCCATCTTCTTTTCTGAGTGTGATTCAAAATATTCTAAAATATCAATTATCATTATTATTATTATTTATTAGATTTTTATCCCGCCTTTATGCCCGAAGGCACCCAAGGCGGCATTACATGAAAATATAAAATTTAACATTAAAAAAACAATATAAAAACAATATTAAAACAATATAGTAAAACAGAATTAAAACAAAACAATAGAATTTAAAAACAAGTCCTGTGGATCATAAGATATAAAATATAACACACCAGCCAGCCAGCCTGTCAACAATGAAAAGCTTTTTGAAATAAAAAGGTCTTCAGCCCCCGCTGAAATGTTAACAAAGAGGGAGCAGTTCTCAATTCTAAGGGGAGGGTATTCCAAAGTTGGGGGGCCACCACCGAGAAGGCCCTCTTCCTTGCCGCCGCCCCTCTCACTTCTCCTGGTGGCGGCACAGTCAAAAGGGCCCCTCCAGATGATCTAACATTATTTAGATTTATTACTCTAACATTATTTTTTAAATGCCTTTTTGGAAGAAAACCACCTTGATCTTCATGAAATATCTGATTCAATACTGTCTTCATTCTCATGGCCAAAATTGAAGTAAAAATTTTGTAGTCTGCATTTAATAATGAAATTGGTCTGTAATTTTTAATCTCTTTTTCATCAGTGTCTTGTTTGTGTATCAGAGCAATTGTTGCTTCTGTCCATGTATCTGGTATATCAGCTATATCTCATCGAGCAGACTCTTTAAGGGTAATTGTAATACTTCTTCAAATATAATACTCTGCTGGCAAACCATCCGGTCCTGGTGTTTTCTGATTTTTCTGTTTTTTAATAGCTTCCGTCAAGTCGTGCATTGTAATCCTTTGATCTAAAAGCTCCTGCTGTTCTGTTGTCAGTCTGAGTTTATTATTGCTCACTAGATAGTCTTTTTGTTTGTCTTTATCCAGGTTATTTTCTTTATACAATGTTTGAAAAAATCGTTCTTTTATCATTTTCATATCTTGCATTCTGGTTTTCTCCTCCACGTCTCATCTTTAAGTATTTTTACATAATTCTTCTGTTGTTTTTTCTTACGTCTGTATGCTGACCATCTACCAGGTTTATTTGCGTTCTCGAAGAAATTTTGCTTTGCCATTCTCAGATTCCATTCTACAGTCTGGATCATCTTAATCTCATGTTGAAGCCTTTGTATTCATTGCTTAATTATCTCATTTGAAGCATTCTTTTGACTTTCCTTCTCTTCATTATTTAACATTATTTAACTTCTGTAGTACCTCTTCCATCTTTGCTTTTTGTTTCCTTCGCAAATTTGCTGTGTATCTCATGATGATCCCTCTAAAATATGCTTTACTAGTATCCCAGACTGTCTGCAATTTCATCTGTGGCTGGATATTAAGCTTAAAAAAACACTCGATTTCCTTTTTTGCATAAACAATAAAATCTTGATCTTTCAGATGATTAACATTTACAGCGCAGTCCTGCACATCATGGTGTCGGCGCAACAGCCCTAGTGTTGATGCGGGAGCGCCGTTCGGCACTCCCCGGTGGGCACTAGAGCAGCAGGACTGGCGCTGCAGGTAGTGCCGGTCCTGCTGTGCCCATGCTGAGCCTTTCTTGTGCCGACCGAAGCCGGTTGGCGTGAGGGAAGCTCCCTATGGTAAGGGGGGCTCCGGCCTCTCCTATGCAGCGTCGGATATGGTGCTGCCAGGTCGGCCTCGCCATTCCGGTGCTGCATAGGATTGTGCCCTTAATCTCCATAGTCCTTTTCTGCTTTGTTTATTTACAATTAAAGAAATTGGATTATGATCTGCAAATGTGTTTGGTAAGATTTCAGATTCAAATAGTCTTAATCCAGCAGATACCCAACACATGTCAATCCTAGACCATGATCTGCTGGAGAAGAAAGTACACTATATTGTCTTTTCAAAGTATTTTGCAGTCTCTAGCTATCCAACAAATTAAATTCGTCCACATCGGCAAAAACGATCTTGATAGAATTCCGCCCTTTGTTTTCTTCCTTCCTTGAGAAGTCCTATCCGTAGTTGTATCAAAAACTACATTAAAGTCTCCCAATAACACCATATGCTCATTGTTCCAAGGTTCAGGTTTAAAGGTTCAATTTTTTAAAGAAGGCTTCTTGTGCAGAGTTTGGAGCATAAGCATTAGTCCCAAGAAATTTCTTCCCTTCAAGTTGAATTCCCACCATGAGAATTCTACCATCTTCAGAAGCCCAAATAAACTTTGGATTTAACCATGATTTAACATATGTTGCCACACCCCTTTTTTCTTATCTGGATCTGAGGCACAGAATACTTCTCCTAATTTTTGTTGTTTTTTTATGTACTTTAAATCCTTTCTTTTAATGTGTGTCTCCTGAATACTTACTACATTGGCCTTAATTTTTTCCAATTGATGAAACACACTATTTATTTTCTGCGGGGAATTCAAACCTTTCAAATTTACTGAAAATAACTTTATTTGCCTCTCTCTCATTATACTTTCCACTTGGTTTTCCTATCTTTTGATTGCCTGGGTGGTTGTGTTCTTTGGCTCTTGGGTGCAGTCGCACCTGCCTCCTCACTCTCCTCCTCCTCCTCCTCCTCCTCCTCCTCCTCTTCTTCTGATTCTTTCTCTTCTTCTAATTCTTTTCCACCATCACTTACGGCTTCTTCTTTTTAGTCAGGGCTAGTACTTCTTGCCTACTGATTTATTCATCAGTAGCTGTAGACTTTGAGGTGTCTCTGCTCCCATTTCTTGTCCAAACATTTTTCAAAAAATCATGCATTTTCATTATTGACTTGATATTGTATCTCCTTGTCTTGTATGTAAAAAGAAGTCCTTCCGGGATCTGCCATTTGTAAGGTATCTCATTCTTCCTCAGTGTTGCAGCAAAATTCCAGTATGGAATTCTTTTTAGTTGAATCTTCCAAGGAACCTCTCTCAGGACTTTCATGGCATACCCTTCCGCCATGCTGGGACCTTGTTCAATGTCTGCAGGACCATATCTCTGATTCTTCCCTGAGTAAATTTTACAATAATCTCTATGTGTAATTTATGGATCCTAGCATAATTAGAACTCAATTTATATACCACCTCTATCCCGCCAATTATGATTTCCTCTTCTAACTCAGTTTGTTCCTTCAGCCAATCCTAAATCTTATCCTTCAATTTCTCATCCCTTTGTTCCAGAAAGTTCTGTATTCGAATCACGAAAACAGCTGTATCCATTTCCATTTTCATAATACTGGATTCCAGTTCATACGTGTATTGTTCCATTTCATCATTTTCTTCTCCATTTTCTCCAGCTTTTTCCTAGATGTCCAGTTGCTCTCTTTTAACTTCTTCACATCTTTTTTCCATTTTATTAATTTGTTTCTGAATATTTTTTAAGGCTAAGTTCATTTGTTTCATATCATCTGCAAATTGACTAATCTGCTTGGATACATTCTGATGTCTTTATATCTCCTTTAATTTGACCTATGTCTCCTTTAATCCCTTTCACCTCCATGGTAAGATCCTTCAGCAATTCAATAATCCCTGGCTGACTTCTCTCCTCCTCTCTGGTGCCTGTCTTCTGGTCAAAGTTTGCTTCAATTTCCTTTGTCTCTAATGCGAAAGTGAAAGTACCTCTGTTTTCCGCTTCTGCTTGTTGTGTCTTTCTGTTGGCTGCTCAGGTCTGTTCTTTACTATATTTGTGATCCACCAAAGTATAATTGTAGTCCACAGATGGCCCTTCTTCCAGTACTACCCCCTGATTGACTGATACCCCCCCCAAAATGCGTTGATCTTTGCTCTATCAGTCTCTGCAAACAGCATTACAACATTGCAATTGACCCCACTTTCTCCCTCGTTTACTATAAGATCCAAAGGCTTTGCAATCTGCTTGAAAGGTCTTATATGAATCTGATTGTTTACAGATTGCAAAGTGAGAAAAGTGAGAGAAATTATACCTGGATTTTCAGAAGGCATTTGACACGGTCCCCCACCAAAGACTGCTGAAGAAACTTCACAGTCAGGGGTAAGAGGGCAGGTCCTCTTATGGATCCAGAATTGGTTGAGGGCCAGGAAACAGAGAGTGGGGGTCAATGGGCAATTTTCACAATGGAGAGAGGTGAAAAGTGGAGTGCCCCAGGGATCTGTCTTGGGGCCCGTGCTTTTCAACTTATTCATAAATGACCTGGAGACAGGGATAAGCAGCGAGGTGGCCAAGTTTGCGGATGACACAAAACTTTTCCGGGTGGTAAAAACCAGAAAGGATTGTGAAGAGCTCCAGAAGGATCTCTCCAAGTTGGGGGAATGGGCAGCCAAATGGCAGATGCGTTACAACATAGACAAATGTAAAGTGATGCACGTTGGGGCAAAAAACCAAAACTTTACCTATAGGCTAATGGGTTCTGAGCTGTCTGTGACAACTCAGGAGAGAGATCTCGGGGTGCTGGTGGACAATTCAATGAAGGTATCGACCCAGTGTGCGTCAGCAATTAAGAAGGCCAATTCCATGCTTGGGGTCATTAAAAAAGGGGTTGAGAATAAAACAGCCAATATTATCATGCCATTGTACAAATCAATGGTAAGGCCACATCTGGAATACTGTGTCCAGTTCTGGTCGCCGCATCTCAAAAAGGACATAGTGGAGTTGGAAAAGGTGCAGAAGAGAGCAACTAAAATTATTATGGGGCTGGGGTACCTCCCTTATGAAGAAAGACTGCAGCGTTTGGGGCTCTTCAGTCTAGAAAAAAGGCGCCTGAGGGGGGACATGATTGAGACATACAAAATTATGCATGGAAGGGATAAAGTCGATAGAGGGATGTTCTTTTCCCTCTCTCAAAACACCAGAACCAGGGGGCATCTGCTAAAACTGAGGGTTGGGAGAGTTAAAACAGATAAAAGGAAGTACTTTTTTACCCACCGGGTAGTTAATCTGTGGAACTCTGCCACAGGAGGTGGTGATGGCATCTGGTCTTGATGCCTTTAAGAGGGGATTGGACAGATTTCTGGAGGAAAGGTCCATCGTGGGCTATAGGCAATGATGGATTGTGCAACCTCCTTACAAAGGTGGTGGGCTACTGGTACCGGGTGCAAGGGAGTGGCAACAGGATGCAACAGGATCTTGTTGTCTCATGCCTCCCTGGGGCACCTGGTGGGCCGCTGTGAGATACAGGAAGCTGGACTAGATGGGCCTTTGGCCTGATCCAGCAGGGCTCTTCTTATGTTCTTATGTTCTTAAAGTGGAACAGACAATCAAGCTTCTTTGTTCCGCTTTCTCTCACTTTTCTCACTTTCTCCCCGCTGTGCCCAGGTCATCCAACTCCTTTGTGGTACGCGCCCACATCAACAGATAGATCTCCACAACCATCCACACCCAACACAAATTAAGTTTTGAAGTTAATCTGCAGTGTCACTGAATTAATAACAGTATCCCCCAGTCGCTGTTTGTGAGTTTCTTACTGGTGGATTTAGCGATCTAATTCTGTAAGCACCACACTGCCAGCAAGTTGTCTTGTCCCACCTACTTTCTCTGTTTCTCACTTTCTCTCACAATGTTCTTTCCTAATTTATAATTTAAAAGTATCTGAAAAAAACAGTAACCCAAGCTTTATTCCTTCTTTCATATGTGCATCTTCTTTCATATGTGCAAAAAAAAAACCCACACTTGTACCCATTCATTCAACATAGATACAAAGTATAAGCCAAATAAGCGTACTGTCATTTTAAGAGCGTCTTCTAGTTTGCTTCAATTTCCTTTGTTTGTATCTAACACAAAAGTGAAAGTACCTCTGTTTTCCGCTTCTGCTTGTTGTGTCTTTCTGTTGGCTGTTTAGGTCTGTTCTTTACTATATTTGTGCTGATACGCCATTTCTGTGATGTCCTACCTCAGGAATCCACCTCAATATATCTCTGATTGTCCACGTATCAACCCCGCAAAAAACCAAATGTAACACAGAAGTGTGGTACAAATTAATTTATTAATTCATTAGCAAGACAGCAATAGGTAAATGCAGCAGATCCTTCCTAGAACTCCCCCACCCCCAGTGCAGATGTCTAACTTGGAGTAGAGAGGTATCCTTCAAAAGCCTCATCCAGCTTCATCTCTGCCAATCCTTGTGAAAGGAGTCAAGGAAGATGAACTACTCCATCTACCCCAAGCTGGGCAATCTCTAAGTCAGGCTCCAATTCAAGCCTGAGAGTTTACTAGCCCGCATCTTTGACCCAGACAGCCAATGGAGTTGGGTTCTGGTTATTCTCCCTCCCTCTCCCCTGACTCTTGCTTGTCTTGATAAGACCAGGCACTGGACACCTATTCTCCCTACTCCACACAATCCTGCCAGACACAAATCTTGCCAGGAGCAAACTCACCTAGGAGCACAGTCTAAAGCAAAGCAAAAATAAAAACGCTCAACTCTCATGTTGATCTGGAGTTCCAGCAAAAATCCCTACACTACCCCAAAAGGTGACCTGCTGATCTCAGATGATGGGTGGGTTGGGTTTTTTGCTCACCAAGACAAGAAGGGTACAGGGAGGCTGCCTAGCACCCTTTAGAGAACATCCCCTTGCACCATATCTTGCCCACCTTGCCAACACGAGGCCCACATCACATGCATGGGACAGAAACCTGCAAGGGGTGAATCCCCCCTTATTCATCGGAGGCAAACTAACATTTTGTGGAATTTTTTTGATGCATGGCGTTTATACTGTTTAGACTGGATCCCTGATTAGCAAAGCAAAGAGCATATGCAGGACTCATTTGCATGAGTAATTTGGCATCTAATTAAGCATAAGTTATACCTTGCGAGATTCACAGATTCTTAATACCAGAACCAGAAAATAGCTTCATTGTTGATGGTTACACAAAATCACACAGATTTCAAAATCACACAAATCACACGTGACCAACAAGCATTGGGGAAAGGCATTAGAAAAAGAGAAAAACCAAGAGAAAGGGTATATGCATGCATTGGAGTGAAGACGATCTTGATTCTTTTCTTGCGCATCTTTTCGTATGTTTATGTAGCTGCCTATATGTCATTGATTGCAGAAGTCAGAATCTGAGCAACAGGCGTACTTAATCGTGATGCCTTGCGTTTTAAGATGAATCGAGGTCCCACATTGTGCAGCTTTCGTCTTTTTGCAGGATAGGTATCTATGTAGCCTTTCCCCATCTGTGACAAGGGAAAGGAGAGAATGGATGGGAAAAAAAGTGAGCAGGTTATTTGCCCAAATACTTCTGTGGAAATCATATTCAAATGTTTGTACATCTTGGAGATAGATTTCCTGACTCCGTCTCCAGAGGTGTATCTGATTGGATGCCCGGGATGATGGGAGCCATGGGCGCTGGGCAGTGGCAGGGCGCCATTGCACGCAGTCTGCATGGGAAAGCGTGCGCTTTTTGGCCCTCCCTCCCTCCCTCGCCTCCATTACAATTGGAAATGAAGCGTTTCCGGGAGCAGGGAGGCGTTTTGGAGTGATGCGCGGGGGCGGGGCGACGTCCTGGCGCGCGATTTCGTCGCCTGCCATGGGCATTTTCCGGCCTCCATGCATCCCTGTCCGTCTCCTTGCAGTACTCCATGCTTTCTAGATAAGAACATAAGAACATAAGAAGAGCCCTGCTGGATCAGGCCAAAGGCCCATCTGGTCCAGCTTCCTGTATCTCACAGCGGCCAACCAGGTGCCCCAGGAAGGCATGAGACTACAAGATGCTTGCATCCTGTTGCCACTCCCTTGCACCCGGTACCAGTAGCCCACCACCTTTGTAAGGAGGTTGCACAATCCATCATTGCCTATAGCCCACGATGGACCTTTCCTCCAGATATCTGTCCAATCCCCTCTTGAAGGCATCAAGACCAGATGCCATCACCACCTCCTGTGGCAAGGAGTTCCACAGATTAACTACCCGGTGGGTAAAAAAGTACTTCCTTTTATCTGTTTTAACTCTCCCAACCCTCAGTTTTAGCAGATGCCCCCTGGTTCTGGTGTTTTGAGAGAGGGAAAAGAACATCCCTCTATCGACTCTATCCCTTCCATGCATAATTTTGTATGTCTCAATCATGTCCCCCCTCAGGCGCCTTTTTTCTAGACTGAAGAGCCCCAAACGCTGCAGTCTTTCTTCATAAGGGAGGTACCCCAGCCCCATAATAATTTTAGTTGCTCTCTTCTGCACCTTTTCCAACTCCACTATGTCCTTTTTAAGATGCGGAGACCAGAACTGGACACAATATTCCAGGTGTGGCCTTACCATTGATTTGTACAATGGCATGATAATATTGGCTGTTTTATTCTCAACCCCTTTTTTAATGACCCCAAGCATGGAATTGGCCTTCTTAATTGCTGACGCACACTGGGTCAATACCTTCATTGAATTGTCCACCAGCACCCCAAGATCTCTCTCTTGAGCTGTCACAGACAGCTCAGAACCCATTAGCCTATAGGTAAAGTTTTGGTTTTTTGCCCCAACGTGCATCACTTTACATTTGTCTACGTTGAAACGCATCTGCCATTTGGCTGCCCATTCCCCCAACTTGGAGAGATCCTTCTGGAGCTCTTCACAATCCTTTCTGGTTTTTACCACCTGGAAAAGTTTTCTGTCATCTGCAAACTTAGCCACCTCACTGCTTATCCCTGTCTCCAGGTCATTTATGAATAAGTTGAAAAGCACGGGCCCCAAGACAGATCCCTGGGGCACTCCACTTTTCACCTCTCTCCATTGTGAAAATTGCCCATTGACCCCCACTCTCTGTTTCCTGGCCCTCAACCAATTCTGGATCCATAAGAGGACCCGCCCTCTTATTCCCTGACTGTGAAGTTTCTTCAGCAGTCTTTGGTTGGGGACCTTGATGGAATAAGCAAAGATGGAATAAGCAAAGGTAAATCTTCTGCCAAGGAAGGAGTTTAATCAGGGACTCTATGTACTAAGACAGGCCTGGCTTGTTCCAGAACGTTAGGCACTGGGGAACATTCTGGGACAAGCCGGGCCTGTACAAGAGGGACAGGCTTCACTTGAACCAAAGTGGAACCAGGCTGCTGGCGCATAACATTAAAAAGGTGGCAGAGCAGCTTTTAAACTGATCCCTGGGGGAATGCCGATAATAGCCAAGCGGTGTCTGGTTCAGAATTCCTCAACCCTATGGGAGGAGGAGGGTGGAGGAGTACCACAGAGTAATTTCAGAGTAGAAAATAGACGTGCAAGTGTGCGTGTAAGTGATAGTTGATCCAGTAGAGAGGTGGGGTAAATGGATCAAACAAGAGTTCCTCCTTAGGGAACCCCCTCTAAGGTGTTATTTTGCAAATGCTCAAAGTCTCCGAGCAAGGATGGGGGCACTGGAATGTTTGGTGGCTAGGGAAAAGTGGGCATAACGGAAACCTGGTGGAATGCAGAGAACCAGTGGGATACTGCAATCCCGGGCTATAAACTCTATAGGAGGGACAGGGTGGGGTGGTGGTGGGGAGGCCATCTACATCAAAGAAGGGATTAAATCTGGTAGAGTAGACACTGAAGGTGGGCTTGACTCCATCAGAGAGTCACTGTGGGTTAAACTACCACGCCAAAAACACGATGTAATAGTGGGGCTATGCTATCGTTCTTCAGATCAAAAGCTTGAAGAGGATCTTGAAATGAAACAAATTAGGGGGGTGACCAAGAAAGACAGGGTTGTAATCATGGGGGACTTCAATTATCCTCATGTCAACTGGGTCAACTGGTGCTCTGGTCAAGAAAGTGAGACCAGATTCCTTGATGTGCTGAATGACTGTGCCTTAGAGCAGCTAGTCATGGAGCCCACCAGAGGACAGGTGGCTCTGGACTTAATATTGAGTGATATTCGGGACCTAGTTAGGGATGTAAATGTTACTGAGCCACTGGCGAACAGTGACCATGCTGCAATTGGTTTTGCCAAGCATGTCTAGGAAAGAGTGCAGAGCAAATCTGACACAAGAACCCTTGACTTTCGAAGGGCAGATTTCCCTCAGATGAGGAGGCTAGTTAGAAAGAAATTGAAAGGGAAGGTAAAAAGAGTCCAGTCTCTCCAGGCTGCGTGGAGGCTGTTTAAAATAACAGTAGTAGAGGGCCAGTGGAAGTGTATACCGCAAAGAAAGAAGGGCTTGACTAGGTCCAGGAGGATGCCTGCATGGCTGACTAATAAAGTTAGAGAGGCTATAAAGATCAAGGAAGTTTCCTTCCATAAAGGCCAAAATGAGTAGAATAAAAAGAACACAAACTCTGGCAAAAACATATAAGTGGGTGATATGGGAGGCCAAGAAAGTCTTTGAAGAACACATGGCCAGCAACATAAAGGGGAACAATAAAAGCTTCTTCAAATATGTTAGAAGCAGGAAACCTGTCAGGGAGATGGTCGGCCCACTGGACAGTGAGGGAGGGAAAGAGGCGATAAAAGGGGACTTGGAGATTGCAGAGAAATTAAATGATTTCTTTGCGTTGGTCTTCACAGCAAAAGACCTTGGGCAAGACTGCTGCCCGAATGGCTTCTCCCTACTAATGAATTAAGTCAGATAATAGTTAATAAGAATTTTAGATCAAACTGATAAATTAAATATAAATAAGTCACCAGGCCCAGATGGCATCTATCCAAGAGTTATCAAGGAACTAAAGAATGAAGTTGCCGACCTCTCAACTAGAGTATGCAACTTGTCCCTTCAAACGGCCACGGTACCAGAGGATTGGAGGATAGCCAATGTCACACCAATCTTTAAAAAAGGGAGGAGGGGGGACCCTGGAAACGACAGGCTGGTCAGCCTAACATCTGTTCCGGGTAAGATGGTGGAAAGCCTCATCAAAGATAAAATCCTACAACACTTAGAGGAACAAGTATTGCTGAAGGAAAGTCAGCATGGCTTCTGTAAGGGTAAGTCTTGCCTCACAAACCTTTTGGAATTCTTTGAAAAGGTCAACAGGCACATGGATGTGGATGAACCTGTGGATATCATATTTCTGGATTTTCAAAAAGCGTTTGACAGAGTCCCCCACCAAAGGCTGCTGAAGAAACTTCACTGTCAGGGAATAAGAGGGCAGGTCCTCTTATGGATTCAGAATTAGTTGAAGGCCAGGAAACAGAGAGTGAGGGTTAATGGACAATTTTCACAATGGAGAGAGGTGAAAAGCGGAGTGCCCCAAGGATTTGTCTTGGGGCTGGTGGTTTTTAACTTGTTTATAAATGACCTGGAAACAGGCATAAGTAGTGAGGTGGCCAAGTTTGCAGATGACACAAAACTTTTCTGGGTGGTGAAGACCAGAAAGGATTGTGAAGAGCTCCAGAAGGATCTCTCCAAATTGGGGGAATGGGCAGCAAAATGGCAGATGTGTTTCAACATAGACAAGTGTAAAGTGATGCACATTGGGGCAAAAAACCAAAACTTCACCTATAGGCTTATGGGTGCTGAGCTGTCTGTGACAGCTCAGGAGAGAGATCTTGGGATGCTGGTGGACAATTCAATGAAGGTATTGACCCAGCGTGCGGCAGCAATTAAGAAGGCCAATTTCATGCTTGGGGTAATTAAAAAAGGAGTTGACAATAAAACAGCCAATATGATCATGCTATTGTACAAATAGATAAGGCCACATCTAGAGTAATGCATACAGTTCTGGTCACCATGTCTCAAAAAAGACATAGTGGAGCTGGAAAAGGTGCAGAAGAGAGTGACAAGAATGATTACGGGGCTGAGGCAACTCCCTTATGAAGAAAGACTGCAGTGTTTGGGGCTCTTCAGTCTGGAAAAAGGTGCCTGGAAATCCTTACCATAGGAGGTGGTGATGGCATCTGGCCTAGATGCTTTTAAAAGTGAATTGGACAGATTTCTGGAGGAAAGGTCCATCGTGGGCTATAGGCAATGATGGGTGGTGCAACCTCCTTACATTAATAGTAGGCTACTTCAGAATGCCAGGTGCAAGGGAGTGGCAACAGGATGCAAGCATCTTGTTGTCTTGTGTGCTCCCTGAGGCACCTGGTGGGCCACTGTGGGATATAGGAAGCTGGACTAGATGGGCCCTTCGCCTGATCCAGCATGGCTCTTCTTATGTTCTTATGACAGGGGAAACCAAAAATAGAAGCACCCATATCACCGGATTGCCAACCCAGATCACACCTTCCCCCTTTCATGGATCACTGCCTTGTCGTGGCGAAGGGGCTTGAGTAGCTCAATGAAGCTGTGAGCTATGCCATGTAGGGCTACCCAAGATGGACAGGTCACAGCGGAGAGTTCTGACTAAACGTGGTCCGCTGGAGAAGGAAGTGGCAACCCACTCCAGTACTCTTGCCAAGAAAACCCTATGGATTACAGAACAAAAAGGCTAAACGATATGACACTGGAAGATGAGACCCTCAGGTCGGAAGGTGTCCATTATGCTACTGGGGAAGAGCAGAACACGAGTACTAGTAGCTCCAGAAAGAGTGAAGTAGCTGGGCCAAAACTGAAAGGAAGCTCAGCTGTGGATGTGTCTGGAAGTGAAAGGAAAGTGCGATGCTGCAAAGAACAATACTACATAGGAACCTGGAACGTCAGATCTATGAATCAAGGCAAGCTAGATGTGGTCAAACGTGAGATGTCAAGGCTGAACATCGACATCCTGGGAGTTAGTGAACTAAAGTGGACAGGAATGGGAGAATTTAATTCAGATGACCATTATATTTGCTACTGTGGGCAGGAATCCCTTAGAAGAAATGGAGTAGCCTTCATTGTGAACAAGAGAGTGAGAACAGCAGTACTGGGGTATAACCTCAAAAATGATAGAATGATTTCCATTCGGATCCAAGGCAAACCTTTCAACATCACAGTAATCCAAGTCTACGCCCCAACCACTGGTGCTGATGAGGAAGAAGTTGACCGCTTCTATGAAGACCTAGAACAGCTTCTAGAATTAACACCCAAAAAAGATGTCCTTCTCATCATAGGGGATTGGAATGCTAAAGTAGGCAGTCAAGAGGTAAGAGGAATAACAGGCAAGTTTGGTCTTGGAGTACAAAATGAAGCAGGGCAAAGACTGATAGAGTTCTGTCAGGAGAACACATTAGTCATAGCAAACACCCTTTTCCAGCAACACAAACGGCGACTGTACACATGGACTTCACCAGATGGTCTACATCGAAATCAGATTGATTACATTCTTTGCAGCCAAAGATGGAAAAGTTCCATACAGGCAGTCAAAACAAGACCTGGAGCTGACTGTGGCTCAGATCATCAGCTTCTTCTTGCCAAATTCAGGCTTAAACTGAAAAAAGTAGGGAAAACCGCTAGGCCCTCCACGTATGACCTAAATCAGATCCCCTACGAATATACAGTGGAGGTGACAAATAGATTTAGGGGCTTAGATTTGGTAGACAGAGTGCCTGAAGAACTTTGGACGGAGGTCTGTAACATTGTACAGGAGGCAGCAACTAAAACCATCCCAAAGAGGAAGAAATGCAAGAAGGCAAAGTGGCTGTCTGACGAGGCTTTACAAATAGCTGAGGAAAGGAGAGAAGCCAAAAGCAAGGGAGAAAGGGAAAGATATACCCAACTGAATGCAGATTTCCAGAGAACAGCAAGGAGAGATAGGAAGGCCTTTCTAAATGAGCAATGCAAAGAAATAGAGGAAAACAACAGAATGGGGAGGACTAGAGATCTTTTCAAGAAAATTGGAGATGTCAAAGGACAATTTCATGCTAAGGTAGGCACAATAAAGGACAAAAATGGCAAGGACCTAACAGAAGCAGATGAGATTCAGAAGAGGTGGCAAGAATACACAGAGGAACTCTATAAGGCCGATCTCAATGTTCCTGATAACCACAGTGGTACAGTCACTGAGCTCGAACCTGACATCCTGGAGAGTGAAGTCAAGTGGGCTTTAGAAAGCCTCACTAACAACAAAGCTAGTGGAGGTGACAGCATTCCAGCGGAATTACTCAAAATCTTAAAAGATGATGCTGTCCAAGTGCTGCTCTCCATATGCCAGCAAATTTGGAAAACCCAACAGTGGCCACAAGACTGGAAAAGATCAGTTTACATTCCAATCCCAAAGAAGGGCAATGCCAAAGATTGCTCGAACTACCGCACCATTGCACTCATTTCACATGCTAGCAAGGTCATGCTCAAAATCCTACAAGCTCGGCTTCAGCAGTATGTGAATCGAGAACTACCAGATGTACAAGCTGGTTTCCGAAGAGGCAGAGGAACTAGAGATCAAATTGCCAACCTTCGCTGGATCATGGAGAAAGCAAGAGAGTTCCAGAAAAACATCTACCTCTGCTTCATTGATTATGCTAAAGCCTTTGATTGTGTGGATCACAACAAACTGTGGCAAGTTCTTGAAGAGATGGGAGTTCCAGACCACCTGATCTGCCTTCTGAGAAACCTTTATGCGGGTCAGGAAGCAACAGTTAGAACTGGACATGGAACAACCGACTGGTTTAAAATTGGGAAAGGAGTACGACAAGGCTGTATATTGTCACCCTGCTTATTTAACTTATATGCAGAGTACATCATGAGGAAGGCAGGGCTGGATGACTCACAAGCTGGAATCAAGATTGCTGGGAGAAACATCAACAACCTCAGATATGCAGACGATACCACTCTACTGGCAGAAAGTGAGGAAGACCTAAAGAACCTTTTGATGAGGGTGAAAGAGGAAAGTGCCAAAATTGGTTTGAAGCTCAACATTAAAAAGACTAAGATCATGGCAACCACTCCCATCACTTCCTGGCAAATAGGAGGGGAAGAAATGGAAGCAGTGACAGACTTTATTTTCCTGGGCTCCAAGATCACCGCAGATGGTGACTGCAGCCATGAAATTAAAAGACGTTTACTTCTTGGGAAGAAAGCTATGGTGAACCTAGATAGCTTAATCAAAAGCCGAGACATCACCCTGCCAACAAAGGTTCGCATAGTCAAAGCGATGGTTTTCCCAGTAGCCATGTATGGCTGTGAGAGCTGGACCATAAGAAAGGCAGAGCGTCGAAGAATCGATGCTTTTGAATTATGGTGTTGGAGAAGACTCTTGAGAGTCCCCTGGACTGCAAAGAGATCCAATCGGTCAATTCTCCAGGAAGTCAAGCCTGATTGCTCCCTGGAAGGACAAATGCTGAAGCTGAAGCTCCAATACTTTGGCCACCTGATGAGAAGAGAGGACTCTTTAGAAAAGACCCTCATGCTGGGAAAGATTGAAGGCAAAAGGAGAAGGGGGCGACAGAGGATGAGATGGTTAGATAGTGTCACCGAAGCAATGAATATGAAATTGGGCGAACTCAGGAAGCTAGTGGAGGACAGGGAGGCCTGGCGTGCTGTGGTCCATGGGGTCGCGAAGAGTCGGACACGACTTAGCGACTGAACAACAACAATCACACCTTCCAGGCTGTGATCATCCAAAAGTGACCAGAATTGTGCTCCAGTCATGTCAGAAGGCCTTCTAAGGCCTGGAAGTGAAATTTTTGGCCTTCCTGAGGCATTCTGAGGAAGCACCTCTGGACATGACCAGAGCAGAGCTCTGGTTGTGTTTGGAGGGGGAGTAGTTGCTAGGAAGGGGACATAGGATTTGGCAGCCTGTGACCTCTGTGACCCCAAGCTATTCATCTGAGTGGAAGGATGTGTAATACCCTACCCTGAGCTCTTTGAGGGCAGGCAGAATTTTTTTAAAAAACAAACAGCCTAAGATCAAGCTGGCATTCGTGGATTCAAAGACAAGCCATGCAGTGATTTACCAGGCTCTCCAGTATCCACTGATGGATGGTGGTTTTGTGTCCTCAACTTCTGTCCTTCCTCTTCCTCTTCCTCCCAAATGATGATGCAGAATCAATAGCTGAGCTGAACTATGGGCCATAACATCATTTGCTAGCCAGGCTGACTTTCAACACAAACGTCTACTACCTGCTTCACGTTTCTGGAAAACTGTGTTATAACGTTGCACATGGGGCATATCCATTGTGTATACAGAGCCCAGCCCAAGGCCAAGGGCATGTGACATCTGATGACTAAGCATCACATGCCAGTAACCATTTGGGAATGGAAAACCACAGCAAGGAAGAGATTTCTGTTGAGGGCCTCCTTCCCACTCTACAACATAAAACTCTGGGAAGAAGAGGTGGTGATAAACCGACCCCAGCATGACACATTGTTGAGATGTACAGGTTGAGCCTAATCATCAGGAGATTTCAAACCCGTGGACTTGTCTCAATGTGGGTCCCCCAGACCCATATTGAGCCAGATTAGGCTCCACCTGAAGCTTCTGAAGGTGACCAGAGCTGTGTCTGCCCAAGGCCCCGGCGGGCTTCAGAATGGTCATTTTGGTTAAAAAAAAGTTTCTTCTGATTTCCAGCAAAAGCCAGAAGTGGTCCTTTTAATGCCTTATAAGCCTTCTGGGGGTTTTCCAGGCCTCGTAATGCCTT
Source organism: Lerista edwardsae (assembly GCA_029204185.1). Classification (NCBI taxonomy): domain Eukaryota; kingdom Metazoa; phylum Chordata; class Lepidosauria; order Squamata; family Scincidae; genus Lerista; species Lerista edwardsae. The sequence continues at coordinate 18,030,580 of JAJKFI010000008.1, forward strand.
ATAAGGCACTTAAAAATATCACTCCCCGTTTTTGCCGAAAACCAGAAGTAACATTTTTTTAGCCGAAGCAACCATTCTGAGCCCCACTGAGCAGGCAGGAGGACATGTAAGGTCTGGGCAATCCTCAGAAAGCCCTCTGTAGCCGAGCAGGGCACAGCTCTGGTTGGTTTAAGAGGGGGTGGGTGTGGGCTAAATCTGCCGGTTCAATTACTTGCAGATTTTTTTTATGCATGAGGGTTCCGGGATAAAAAGGCCACACCTGGTTATGGCAAATTTTTCTGCCCCATTTACCCAGTGGGAAGGTTATAAAATCCCAAATGTCTGGTGAAACCTAGAACATTTCTGCCTTCTATTTCCTCTTGCCATATCGTTAAAAACAGAGACGACTGTGCTTAGGCACAGGTGTGCTCTGTGGAATTAGGACATTAAGGCCTTACCACCGACGGTACACGCGTACCACCAGCTCCGGGTGTTGTGAAAATTCTGTAAGGCAGTCAGGTTTTTTGGGGGTGGGGGGAAAGGGGAGGGCAGTGGACAAAACTGGGGAGGGGAGGGGAGGGCAGGCCAGAGGGAGGGCCAGGACCAGGCTGCCAGGGAGGTATGAACTTAGCACTGTGTTCTTACTCAAATAAGTTGTCATTGAGAAGCAGGTTTCAATACGAGGGTTGATCTCGCACTCTTCAAGTGGTTCACAAGGGTGCTTAGGATGTAAGGAGATGCATTGTCGACATATCAGAGCATCTGCCGGAAAAGACAAATCTTCAGAATTGACACAGAATTGACACAGAATTGACAGAATTGACACAAATTTCGGGTAATTCAAGAAATACCTGACTAATTTATCTCAGGTAAATAATCAATGGTGACCATTTTTATTTGGGCTTCTCCACATATCCAGATGCTTTAAAAAAATCCCTTGCATCAGCTAAGGCAGTGGTATTCAAACCTTTGAGACCAGGATCCACTTTTTAGAATGGCACTTGTGTTGGGACCCACCAGAAGTGATGTAATTAACCTGAGCGTGATGTTGTGGCAAGAAATGACATAATCAAGCAGGAAGTGCTGTCATTGTAACATAATAAAATTATACTCCTGAAATGTAAATTGGAGTTCTTGGACTGCAGCAATTGTACAACTATGAAACATCCCTGATGTTGTTTCAAGAAAGCAAGATTAGGACAAAATATTATGTAAAAGCACTGAACTAAATTTTTTTTTGGGGGTGGGGAACCATCACTCGAAAATTCAAACTGTTTCACTCACAAAAGAATAAAGCAAAACTAAGGGCGCAATCCTAAGCAACGTTGGACTGGTAAGGTCGATGGGCCAGTGCCATATCCAGCGCTGCTTAGGACAGGCTGGAGCTTCCCCGCAGCAAGGGAGCGTGCGCCAGCGTGGAGACAGGTCAGAGGAGCTTGTTGCAATCTGAAAGCGCAATACTATGCTGTGTTGGAATGGCGAGACCGACGGGCCTACAACATATCCGGTGCAGTATAGGTGAGGCTGGAGCCTCCCCAGCACAAGGACACGAACGTTACCTTATGTTCGGGCCACGCACCCTCCGGAACGGGCTTAGGATTCAGCCTTATGGCCCACCCCCTTCCGGGCTGGCATGCTTGCTGGCCCGCCAACATCCTGCCCAGTGCAGGATGAGGTGCATGCAGGCAGTGCCGGTCTCATTGCCTTAGCACTGACGCAGGGGTGCCACTCGGCTCCCCTGCGTCGACACTACAGTGCCTGCAGCACCAGTCTCATTGCCTTAGCGCAACACAGGGGTGCCACTTGGCACCCCCACATCGACGCTATAGGCAGCTCAGGATTATGCTGCCCGTTACATACTAGAATCATTGCTTGAAAATCCTTCCCTACTCCCCAGTTTTTGTAAAAGGAACGTACCTCCAGGAGTGAGGCAGAAGAAGGCGCAGAGTGCGAGGAGCAGGATTTGACCCATGAATCTGGATGCTTCTGTGTGCCACAATGGAGCCCTGTGTCGCGGAGGAGGAAATGCTGATCTCTGGGCACTTCCAGCCGGGTGGAGAAGCTGCTTCCTCTTATTCCCAGGAGAACAACCTGACCCTCATGAAGGGGAGGTGCCGGTGAGCCACGACACCATGGCAACTTAGGCACAGGACAATGATTAAGGTTGTAGCAAGGGAGCATTCGAAACGTCAGTGGCAGCAGATCTTGACAACAAATGTCTTCTGGAAGATGAAGCCAGATCCTGCAAGGAGCCGGCCAAGTCTCACGAGAACTGGGCCTGGCAGTGAGACCGGAAGGGGAGGAGCCCAGAGAGACTGCTGGTGAGTTCATAAGGAGCTCAGGCAGCAAAGGGAGAGGACGTCCCTCCTGGAGCTGGAGGGCTAGAGAAGGGAAGGCGCGCAACGAGCCAGGCAGGCTGCCTGGACTCGCACATGACCGTGACCTGAAAGGGGACCATTGAGCCCTGCTCCTTGAGAGGCTGAACCCCAGGACCGGGTCCTTGGGGGGCTCAGCCAGAGCACCCGCTCCCCTTCACCATTGGGGCGACAGGGACACCGGCCTGCTGCCACCCCGAGAAACCTCATCCCCAGCCGGTTCCTGGCACACGACCCACCTGAGCTGGCACAAGTATAGGGAGTCTGCTGGCCCCGAGGAGGGGGTGAACAGGACGACCTCCCGGGACCACCCGGACTTCAGAGCGCAAGCCAGGGGCCGCCACCCCACCCGACGAGGACGAATGCCGAGGCTTGACCCAGCGCACTGCTACTCACGGCGAGTCTCCATTTGAGGACTTTGGGCACCGGGCCCTGTGAGGTAACAGGGTCCGAGGGCCCCAATCCGGCGGCCCAGCCTACGGGGGCCTAATGAATGTAAAATCGATTTCCCGATTAAACCGATTTTGCCACCCGCACAAGGCGTCCCGCTGCATCTTTGCCCAACACCGCAAGGCTGCCAGAGCAAGGCGGGGGTGCACCACCGTCCCTGACCCTGGGGAACAGCCCCGCGGGGGTACCCTGAACCCACAGCCTGTTTCAAAGTATTTCCTTCAGCAGTAATGGAGGGTCAATACCAAAATATTCCTTATCTGGAACGGCTATGCCCCTGCGGACTTGTCTTGTCCCAGTATGTTCCCCAGTCTTTTCCTTCCAAACTGACTTGGGAGGAACTCCCTTGCACCCAGTATTCTGAAGTAGCCTACTACTAATGTAAAGAGGTTACAACCCATCATTGCCTATAGCCCACAATGGACTTTTCTTCCAGAAATCCGTTCAATCCCCTCTTAAAGGAATCCAGACCAGATGCCATCACCACCTCCTGTGGCAAAGAGTTCCACAGATTAACTACTCGCTGGGTAAAAAAGTACTTCCTTTTATCTGTTTTAACTCTCCCAACCCTCAGTTTTAGCAGATGCCCCCTGGTTCTGGTGTTTTGAGAGAGGGAAAAGAACATCCCTCTATTGACTCTATTCCTTCCGTGCATTATTTTGTATGTCTCAATCATGTCCCCCCTCAGGCGCCTTTTTTCTAGGCTGAAGAGCCCCAAACACTGCAGTCTTTCTTCATAAGAGAGGTGCCCCAGCCCCGTAGTCATTTTTGTTGCTCTCTTCTGCACCTTTTCCAACTCCACTATGTCCTTTTTGAGGTGTGGCGACCAGAACTGGACACAATATTCCAGGTGTGGCCTTACCATCGATTTGTACAATGGCATGATAATATTGGCTGTTTTATTCTCAACCCCTTTTTTAATGACCCCAAGCATGGAATTGGCCTTCTTAATTGCTGATGCACACTGGGTCGATATCTTCATTGAATTGTCCACCAGCACCCCAAGATCTCTCTCTTGAACTATCACAGACAGCTCAGAACCCATTAGCCTATAGGTGAAGTTTTGGTTTTTTGCCCCAAAATGCATCACTTTACACTTGTCTACATTGAAACACATCTGCTGTTTTGCTGCCCATTCCCCCAACTTGGAGAGATCCTTCTGGAGCTCCTTCTTGGTCTTCACCACCCGGAAAAGTTTTGTGTCATCTGCAAACTTGGCCACCTTGCTGCTTATCCCTGTCTCCAGGTCATTTATGAACAAGTTGAAAAGCATGGGCCCCAAGACAGATCCCTGGGGCACTCCACTTTAAGAACATAAGAACATAAGAAGAGCCCTGCTGGATCAGGCCAAGGCCCATCTAGTCCAGCTTCCTGTATCTCACAGCGGCCCCACCAGGTGCCCCAGGGAGGCATGAGACAACAAGATGCTTGCATCCTGTTGCCACTCCCTTGCACCCAGTACTCTGAAGTAGCCTACTACTAGTGTAAGGAGGCTACCACCCATCATTGCCTATAGCCCACAATGGACTTTTCTTACAGAAATCTGTCCAATCCCCTCTTAAAGGCATCAAGATCAGATGCCATCACCACCTCCTGTGGCAAAGAGTTCCACAGATTAACTACCCGCTGGGTAAAAAAGTACTTCCTTTTATCTGTTTTAACTCTCCCAACCCTCAGTTTTAGCGGATGCCCCCTAAAACTGAGGGTTGGGAGAGTTAAAACAGCTTTAGAAGAGCTTTTCACCTCTCTCCATTGTGAAAATTGCCCATTGACCCCCACTCTCTGTTTCCTGGCCCTCAACCACTTCTGAATCCATAAGAGGACTTGCCCTCTTATTCCCTGTCTGTGAAGTTTCTTCAGCAGCCTTTGGTGGGGGACTGTGTCAAACGCCTTCTGAAAATCCAGGTATATGATATCCACAGGTTCACCCACATCCACGTGCCTGTTGACCAACGGGTGGCCCTCCCTTTAGAATGTATGGGAATGAATTGAAGCCGAGGGCAGGCTTAGCGGCCATGTTTGTACGTACAAAACATTGCTCATTCCAAGCATTTCCAATGGGTTTTCGCGTGATGTTTAGGACTTAATTGTTTACTCCTGAAGTAAAAACTTACCAAAATAACAACGTGTGATCGTGGAGAAACACCATTGGCAACCTAATTATGAGTTAATATGCAATTCCAAAGTTTAATTCCGCAGAATTATATTACTGAACACACCGGACGAAATGCTGTCTATTTTAACTCGGATTGCACTGTTTTGACAGACTTATTTTTTGAAATCTACACAATCAGAAATAAAACGGCCATGCCCCATTAAAAAAATGTCTGTTAATGTTCAGAATTTCGAAAATATTACCGGTCGTTTTATTGAACCGATGTAATGTGAATACATGAATCTTTCCGCGGAAATTAAATCCCATTTTTCGTTCAGCGATTCGCACACCCGTATGCAGAACACGCAGGCATGCTTAAAGATGTTGAAATTAACTTTTACACGCGCGCCATGTGAGCGAGAGAGCCCCTCCGGCGGCAATCCTCGTCGTTCGCGGCGCTGATCTGAGTCAGCCATTTTTGTAAGTCCGGGGCTTCAAGAATGGGCTTCCAGGGCTTCTCCAGCTATTTTTCCTCCAAGCTGTTGACCTTTTCAAAGAATTCCAAAAGGTTTGTGAGGCAAGACTTACCCTTACAGAAGCCATGCTGACTTTCCTTCAGCAGTACTTGTTCCTCTACATGTTGTAGGATTTTATCTTGATGAGGCTTTCCACCATCTTACCCAGAACAGATGTTAGGCTGACCAGCCTGTAGTTTCCAGGGTCCCCCATTCTCCCTTTCTTAAAGATTGGCGTGACATTGGCTATCCTCCAATCCTCTGGCACCGTGGCCGTTTGAAGGGACAAGTTGCATACTCTAGTCAAGAGGTCAGCGACTTCGTTCTTTAGTTCCTTAGTAACTCTTGGGTGTATACCATCTGGGCCTGGTGATTATTTGTATGTAATTTGTCAATTTGATCTAAAATATCTTCTCTATTTACCATTATCTGATTTAATTCCTTAGTTAGGAAGGGCTGTTCGGGCTGTGGTATCTGCCCAAGTTCTTCTGCCGTGAAGATGGATGCAAATAATTCATTTAATTTTTCTGCAATCTCCAAGTCCCCTTTTATCTCCTCTCTCACTCCCTCACCATCCAGCAGGCCAACCGCCTCTCTGGCAGGTTTCCTGCTTCTAACATATTTGAAGAAGCTTTTATTATTCCCCTTTATGTTGCTAGCCATGTGTTCCTCAAACTCTTTTTTGGCCTCCTGTATCACCTTCTTACTTGTCTTTTGCTTGAGTTTATGTTGTTTTTTATTCTCCGCCCTGGGGCAAGACTTCCATTGATGGAAAGAAGCTTCCTTGCTCTTTACAGCTTCTCTAACTTTGTTCATCAGCCATTAAGACATCCTCCTGGACCTTGTCGAGCCCTTCTTTCTTTGCAGTATACACTTCCGCTGGGCCTCTACTACTGTTATTTTAAACAGCCTCCATGCAGCCTGGAGAGACTGGACTCTTTTTACCTTCCCTTTCAATTTCTTTCTAACTAGCCTCCTCATCTGAGGGAAGTCTGCCCTTCAAAAGTCAAGGGTTCTTGTGTCAGATTTGCTCTGCACTCTTTCCTGGACATGCATGGCGAAACCAATTGCAGCATGGTCACTGTTCCCCAATGGCTCAGTAACACTTACATCCCTAACTAGGTCCCGAATATCACTCAATATTAAGTCCAGAGTCACCTGTCCTCTGGTGGGCTCCATGACTAGCTGCTGTAAGGCACAGTCATTCAGCACATCAAGGAATCTAGTCTCTCTTTCTTGACCAGAGCACCCGTTGACCCAGTCAATATGAAGATAATTGTAGTCCCCCAAGATTACAATCCTGTCTGTCTTGTTCAACACCCTGATTTGTTTCCTCATTTCATGGTCCCCTTCAATTTTTTGATCCGGAGGACGATAGCAGCCCCCCACTATTACATCATTCTTATGGCCTGGTAGTTTAAACCCACAGTGACTCTATGGTAGAGTCTGGCCCACTTTCAGTTTCTACTCTGCTGGATTCTATCCCTTCTTTGATATACATGGCCACCCCACCACCAACAGGCCCTTTCCTATCCCTCCTATAGAGTTTATAGCCTGGGATTGCTGTATCCCATGGTTCTCTGCATTCCACCAGGTTTCTGTTATGCCTACTATATCAATCTTTTCTCTAGTCACCAAATATTCCAGTTCCCCCATCTTTGCTCAGAGACTTCGGGCATTTGCATAATAACACATATATACAGGATTCCCTAAGGAGGGACTCTTTTTTGATCCCTTTTCCCCACCTCTCTTTCTACTGGACAAACTGTCAGTTACATTCCTGTTTGAAGTTCTATTTCCTATTCCACCATTACTTGGTGGTACTCCTCCACCCTCCTCTTCCTGTATGGATGAGGAGTTCCGAACCGGACGCCACTCGGCTCCTGTCGGCTAGTGGCCAATTAGTGGAGGTGACAGCATTCCAGCTGAGTTATTCAAAATCTTAAAAGATTATATTGTCAAAGTGCTACGCTCCATATGCCAGCAAATTTGGAAAACTCAGCAGTGGCCACAAGACTGAAAAAGATCAGTTTACATTCCCAAAGAAGGGCAATGCCAAAGATTGTTTGAACTACCACACAATTGTGCTCATTTCATATGCTAACACGGTTATGCTCAAAATCTATCAAGCTAGGCTTCAGCAGCATGTGAATCAAGAACTACCAGAAGTACAAGCTGGTTTTTGAAGAGGTAGAGGAACTAAATTGCCAACATTCGCTGGATCATGGAGAAAGCAAGAGCGTTTCAGAAAAACATCTACTTCTGCTTCATTGACTATGCTAAAGCCTTTGATTGTGTGGATCACAACAAACTGTGGCAAGTTTTTTAAGAGGTGGGAGTACCAGACCACCTTACATGTCTTCTGAGAAACCTGTATGTGGCTCAGGAAGCAACAGTTAGAACTGGACATGGAACAACTGATTGGTTTCAAATTGGGAAAGGAGTACGACAAGGCTGTATACTGTCACCCTGCTTATTTAACTTATATGCAGAGTACATCATGAGAAAGTCTGGGCTGGATGAGTCATAAGCTGGAATCAAGATTGCTGGGGAAAATATCAACAACCTCAGATATGCAGACGATACCACTCTAATGGCACAAAGTGAGGAAGACCTCAAGTACTTTCTGATGAGGGTGAAAGAGGAATGTGCCAAAATTGGCTTGAAGCTCAACATTAAAAAAAAATAAGATCATGGCAACCACTCCCATCATTTCCTGGCAAATAGAAGGGGAAGAAATGGAAGCAGTGACAGACTTTATCTTCTTGGGCTCCAAGATCACCGCAGATGGTGACTGCAGCCATGAAATTAAAAGACGTTTACTTCTTGGGGGGAAAGCTATGGCGAACCTAGACAACTTAATGAAAAGCCAAGACATCACACTGCCAACAAAGCTGAGACCATAAGGAAGGCGGCACACCAAAGAATAGATGCTTTTGAATTATGGTGTTGGAGAAGACTCTTGAGAGTCCCCTGGACTGCAAGGCGATCCAATTGGGCAATCCAACAGGAATTCAAGCCTGATTGCTCCCTGGAAGGACAAATACTGAAGCTGAAGCTCAAATACTTTGGCGACCTCATGAGAAGAGAGGATTCTTTAGAAAAGACCCTCATGCTGGGAAAGATCGAAGGCAAAAGGAGAATGGGGCAGCAGAGGATGAGATGGTTAGATAGTGTCACCGAAGCAATGAACATGAAATTGGGTGAACTCCGGAAGCTAGTAGAGGACAGGGAGGCCTGGCATGCTGTTGTCCATGGGGTTGTGAAGAGTCAGACACGACTTAGCAACTGAACAACAACCACAATCTTGAATTATTGTGTGGGGAAAAACAACAACCCGCAGTTGATTTAGAAGAATAGCTTGTGTTAAAGTGAGTGACACTGCCTTTATATTTGTGTGTGTGGATGCATGTATGCAGGTGTATAGAACTATCCAGAAGATACAAGGAACAGAGGATTTTGAACTACATTTGAAAATTTTTTTTATGTACACAAGACATTCTGTCCAGTCAGGCCTTTGGTCAGCTTGAAATGTAGGCCGAATGTCGACCAACGGTGCACAACTCTTTTTGGACTGTATCACGTGAAGCTCCTGACCGGGAACAGTATATTTGAATGTTCTGTCTCCCTTACACATATAAATCTCTACACTGAAAACTAGCATCATAGGGAGGATATAAGACTTCTTTCTGTCATCTAGTATTTTGTCATCTAGTATTTTGTTTTCAGGGAGTTATTTATTTAGTCTGCAACCCTAACCAACTTTCCAACACCGGGTTAATTAAGGATAATGCAGCTCTGAGCTAAGGGAAAAACATTCCCTTACTTTGAGGAGGCCTCCATGTTTGCCCGCCCCCCCCCCAAAAAAACTGCAAGATACAGCACATGCCCCATTGGCACCACTGTGCCTGTGCTAGAATGTTGGTTAGGATTGCACCCTAAATTATAAATAAATAAAATGGAGGATATTTAAACCAAGGGCTCTTACACCTGCTGGTTAAACAGTACAGTTCAGGCATGGTTTAACTGTGTCTAGACTAAGCTTCTGTTTGGACATCTCCTGTTAAAAGAATCTCACATAGCAGGGCAGGGAAAGAGTATTGAATAAGCCGTTGGAAATCTCCTTCTAGTTTCAAACATAGATAATACTGAAATGGACCAATTGTCCTAATCAATATAAGGAAATAATGTTGTACTGTTTCATGGATGAGACTTTAAGGATGATTTCAGACAACACCATGAAGGGAGACTTTGAGGCAATATGTACACAACTTGAATTATGGGGGAAAGCCAGTGTGAGTTCACCCAGACTCCAGGACAGGCCTGTGTGAGTTCACATGCAAAAATTTAAGAGTGCAATCCTAAACTGGAGTTAGGCTAGCATAAACTAAACTAAGCCAGCAAAGTTTGGCCAGCACAAGGGCCATCATAAAGTGTGTTTGGACTACTTTCGGAGTCAGGGAGGATGACTCACATCTGTTTGCTGGCCTCTCTGACTGTAGATTGACTCTGACCTCACTGACTCACTATCTGGCAAAAGCTTGCTGAGTGGAAATGGCCCGGGTTCGATTCCTGGCTCTGCTGGCTGTTGGGTAGGAGAGGGAGGTTCTGAGTTTGAATTCCATCAGGCTCAGTTTCTTGGGTGATCAGAGTGGTGTACGAAGAGAAGGGGGGCGGCCTGCCATGTTTGCCCTCAATGTTCCCTTCTTCAATTCCATAAGCGAACCGAGAACTGGTTAGCAATTTACCCTTCAAACTGAATCAGGAACACACACACACACACACACACACACACACAGAGAGAGAGAGAGAGAGAGAGAGAGAGAGAGAAAGAGAGAGAGAGAGAGAGAGAGAGAGAGATCACCTGTCCTTGGGGCTGCTTGTACAATTCCAAAGTTCTTTAATGATTGTTCTAGCTGGGCAGCTTGTGCCACAGGCGTTGTTTTTGCATATAAGAGGATGTGATGATGTGATGTTGGGTCACATCATTAAAAGACCTGTCATCTCAACAAGTGGGAGATGTTCCCATTATTAGGAGACCTTTTGCTATGTCCTTGCGACAGATAAGGGACATCTTATCAGTCACACACACAGATAATGGGATAGACACATGCCAATGAGGAGGTTGACAGGAGATGTTCCCTCATTAGGGTGGAGGGTACCTAGTGTAATTGGTACACATAAAACAAACATAATTTGGGGCTTTGAAGTGGACAACATCTTATCGCCTCATTCTCATAACATCAACCAAGGATGGCGGCCAAAAGTCTTTGTTTTGAGTCCAACTTCTCTTGCTTCTCATGGCTTGGTGGGTACACAGGCAGCCCCCCCCCACCTCTGCGAGACATGAAATAGCAGCTAGATCTTATCATAACATGGGAGGCAGCAGCTAGGCCTAATGCCGGTCGTTATAACGATAAACAATTGGATTAAGTAAAGCACTCCAAAATAAAGATTGGAGATTTGAGTTGACTCTGTGTATGGAAAAGATGTGTAGAATAAACGTTCATCTGTTCCTTATGCAGATTAGGCAGACTCTGTCCCCCATGCACAACTGTGGTTTTTGAAGCCAATTGCCAGTCAGTAAACAAGCCTGGATTTACACAGAGGCAGCCTGTTAATTCTTATTCAAACACCCCAACCTTACCTTTCTAGCACAATTCTCATGTAAAATGCTTCCAGCTATGAAATTGACAAGATGTGGCCCTGTGGAATTGCACCAAGCAATTCTGCCTGAAGACACCCATGCAGTGGCGTAACTAGGAAACGTAACGGGGCTAATTTTTTTTTTAAAAAACCAGCAAAATTTTTTTGGCCATAACGTTTGCTAGCATTAAGGTATTACACTCTGGGGCATTTCATTGAATTCCTGGTGTAATTCCACATCCAACGGTATACAGCATGATGGTGATATTCCTTAAAACCGTGATTTTAAAAACTGCAATTTTTGCAAAATAAGTTTTATTTTTGGTTTTTACTTCTTTGGCCATTACTTTTGACAGAATAGAGATATTACACTCCAGTTTTTTTTCATTGAATTCTGAGTGGAATTCCACATCCAACAGTATGCAGCATGATGGTATTATTCCGTAAACCTGCAATTTTTGGAATTTGGGGTTCAGTGGTGACAACCCCCACAGATGGCACCTGGGGTGCTGCGCCCCCACCCCATAGGTAGCTATGCCATTGCACCCTTGTTTGCTTTGACTTTGTTGGAGGCATTCTGTGCCCTTTATTTGAAATGCTTAGATTTGCCAGACTTCTAGCTTGCTGAGTTGGTGAAAAATGAATTTGGCTTCTGAGGTTTTTCAAGCATCTGCTTGAAAGGACTTTGCAATTGACTGAGACTTAGGGCACAATCCTAACCTGGAGTTAGGCCGGCTCAGTGAGACTAGCAATGTTTGGCCAGCACAAGGAACACTCTCCGAGTGTCTCCGAGAGTGGTTTGGATCACTCTCCAAGTCAGAGAGGCCGCCTAGCACACAAACATGCACCAAACCCCTGACTCCGAGAGTGGTCTAAATGCACTCCTTGTGCCAGCCAAACTTTTCTGGCCTAACTGTGCCGGCCTAACTCCAGATTAGAATTGCACTCTTAGAAATGTAAATTAAGACTACAATCCAATGCCCACTTACCGTGGAGTAAGCCCCATTTAATGCAAAGGAGCCTACTGTTAAGTAAACATGTATAGGATTGTGCTGTGGGTCTCCTAAAATGAAGAATTAACTGCATTTTGTGGTCAATCATTTGTGGTAGAGTTGTTAAATAACAATGAACAATTAGATAATTTTAATTAGCAATTAGCTGCAATTTGACTACAAAAAAAAAAAAA
>JAJKFI010000008.1:18042835-18053354 GCA_029204185.1 Lerista edwardsae
GGGGGGAAGACCAGAAACATAGACTCGACATCTGCCTGTGAACCAGCCTTCAAATAAATCAAGGCCGCCCTTTGTAGTGAGCCTGTCCTCCAGGCCCCAGACTTTGACCAATCCTTTGTAGTGCGAACAGACACTCCTGGGGTGGGCCTCGGAGCTGTGCTGACCCAGAGCCAAGAACCGGAGGAGCACCCCATCATGTACTTAAGCCAGAAGCTCAACAAAGCAAAGCAAACCTATTCAGTCATAGAGAGAGAGAGGCCCTGGTCATCAAAAGGGCTCTACATATGCTCCTCTACTACCTGCTGGAGACCCCCTTTTCGTTGGTGACCAACCATATGCTGCTAACCTGGTTGTGGCACATGAAGGACTCCAACCCGTGGCTGACCCAGTGGTATATAGCTTTGCAGCCCTTCTTGTTCACAGTCCACTACAGGAAAAGGCGGTCCCATACTCATGCCAAGTTTCTTTCTCAGCAGGGAACAACGACCCTGTGGCCCAACAATGCTGTGGCCCCGCTCTTGGTGGTGGTGGTGTCTTTAACCCTGGGCATCAGGACCCAGGAGGCCTGAAGCAAGCGGCACAACCGCCCACCATGACCCGACGTCAGGTCAGGACAAGGCCTTGCAAGACACCTCGTGTGTCCTCGGAAGCCTGGGGTGGGGCCAAGCGGTGTGGTTTGGCACCTCAAAAGCCGCCCAGCTGAGCTGTAGGGAGGTGTCTCCTTTCTTAGCTGGAGAGTGAGGGGAGGAGAGACCCAGGGAGGCTCGTAACCTCCCTACCTTCAAGGGCCCTTGAGCCCACCCCATGATTGAGCCAGCCGAACCCTGGAGCAGCCAAGGCCAGATCAGGACACAACTCCAGGCGAGTCTCCCTTTTTCCCCACAAAGAGATCCACAAGCCATTCTCACCATCTCAAAGTACTTCGGTTCTGCAGTCCTACACATGAGAGATATGTCTCATTGAAAGCAGCTCCCTTTCCATGAAAGCTCCATTCCTAGCAGTGCTTAACTGCTCTTAAAGCAGAGCTTTCTTAAACAAGAACACTCAGCCTGGAACTCTTGAAAGCCTCCCCCCACGCTCATATCATCACCATTACCATTTTGTTGTTTCTTACTGGGGATGGAAGGAAGGAAGGAGGTCAGCAGACAAGGCAAGCAGCAGGCGGGCATATAAAAATGTTCTTTGGGCCTCATTCATGGACTCATTATGCAGGTGTGAGGGCTGTATGTTTTGAAACCTCTTCATAAAACAGTTGATTTTTGTGTGTGTGTTTTGGCTGTATCTTTTGCTAGAATAAAGCTATTACACTCTGTCATTTTTAATTGAATCCCTCGTGAAATTCCACATCCAACAGTATTTAACATGAAAGTATTATTCCTAAAAAAACACCCTAATTTTAACTAACTGTGATTTTTTTTACATACAAAGTTCTTTGTTGTTTTTAGTTTTTCGACCATACCTTTTGACAGAATACAGATATTACACTCTGGTTATTCTGTAAAACCACAATTTTAATAAACCACAATTTTCACATAAAATGTTTGATTTTTGATTTTGATTTTGTATTGAACCAAACAATATGGCTGAAGGAGACATTTCCCAGCTGGAGATTTCCCAGCTACAAACAAGACTGGGCCCTGAAATGCAGCTCACCCAGAGACTATTGACACCAGGTGCCAGGTTTGAATATTGATGTTTGGTGCCAGGAAAACCTGGACTATCAGAGCCATAATTTTTTAGTGCCATAAACAAGCTTTTCGCCAGTGATGTGCCAGATTAAGGCTCACTGAATAGTGCCAGAGAGGGAGGAAGAGAACACTGGCCTGGAGATGGTCAAAAAGACATGAGAGAGCAGTGTCTGGCAGAAGGGCCAAGAAGAACAGATGGGAGAACACATCCCTGAAAAGAGACCCCTGACCCAGAAACCTGGCAATGCCCATCTCCAGCCATCGGAGAGTGAGCTGAGCTTCAGACTGGCCTCTCTGAAGTCGCACACTGTGTCAGTAGGACTGGGCCAGAGTTCCATTGACAAAACAGGTCATACAGCAATCTGAAAGAATTAACTCTCTACAGTCTGGAATCAAAATAAAGCTTTTTTAGTATTAGCACTTTATTATATTAGCATCAGCATTTATTATTATTTTTATTTATTAGCATCAGCATATTAGGATCAGCAATTATTACATTATCATCAGACAGATTCAGCAGAATTGGCTAAACGCATTTGGCTGCTGGGAAGAATTGGAGTTTGAGCACTTTTGGACCAGCCACCACAGTGACAATTTACTGTGACAATATTCTGGACAATACAGTTACAGATATTTTCATAAGCCCACAGAATAGACATATTTTCATCCTTGCAGAGATATGTAAATATTGAAGCCGATATTTCTAACTTTTTTGGATAGTCATCACAGAAGATGCTCACTTAGATGACTATTCATTTGGCTTATGATGAATTTCATGCCTACCTGCGATTGGGAGGAAGGGACTGGGGAACTTCCTGAGACAAGATGAGTGTGAAGGGAAAAAAAATCAGTTATAACACTTGAACTGTAATTGCTGATATTAATCATTTTTTTAAAAAAGGTTACAAAGTGTTTCTAAACAGACTTCTGGAAGCAAGCCAATAAGAGCGGTGGAGCATCTGCCTCAAGATAACACATCATTTAGAGCTGATGGTGTTCATGTTTTGAGTCCTCCAACATGAGGAAGAGAAGATGTTGGCAACAAAAAAAAAACATACATATGGCAAGTAGTGCTGAATTTTAATGTACGAATATTCTTGACACAACAATTACATTTTGAAAGGTTGCAGAATACCCCTCACCAAACTAATGGCGAGCCTAGTAAACTGTGAACAAGAATCTAGAACAGTGATGGCGAACCTTTTTATTTGGGCTCAGTTGGAAAATGCCTAACTTGATTTTGCTGGTGTGTCAATCCCACCTTGCAACAAAAGAGAAACAATTCTTTACATATTGATCTTCCTATAGTCCTGGCATTTCCCAGTGAGTTGCATGCTGAGGGGGCAAATCCAGATCGGGAGGAGGAATGGAGCGCCGCGCAACAGATTGCTCTCTGCAGACTATGAGACGTCCCAACTGATGCAAAGAAGGGCTCTTTGGGCCAATTGGAGCTTCTCATCCCAGTCTGCACAAGGAAATCGGCTGCAGCAAAAAGGAGTTAGGGGTATCCCCACAGCCAAGTGCATTCTGCAGACTGTGAGAAGTCCCGATAGATGCGAAGAAGGGTTCTCTGTGCCGATCAGAAAGCAGCACAGTGGCAACGGTCATCTTGGGTGGCCTTGCTTGCACTCCCTCAGCAACGCCACTGGGTAAACGCTGGATTGCCACCCAAAATGTCGTGGCAGATCACTTCTGAGACGTGTGTCATAGGTTTGCCATCACTGATCTGGGGCGTAACATTTTTCAGCCTATAGATCTTGATTGCAGAAGTCTGCGTCATTGCAGCATTTGTATTCTTCAATAGTGTTTGAGAGCGCAAATGTTTTTGTGATGCCACAGTTAGCAGCTGCAGTCAGCTTGCAGTCTAGTACTCTTCGCTGAACGATCCCATCTAAGATGTCAGGGAGGAGAAAGAAGAGATCAAAAAAGGAAGAATTGTCATTTTCCAGATTATTAGATTTCCCAATGTCTATCCACATTTCATTCCATTGACTCCTCAGTACAGACCCCTGTAAGACACACCAATCTGAGAGGACAGCAGAGTCCACTGCTGAGATGGGATTTAGACATAGGAATTCAGGACCTAGGAGTTTAACCATGGCATAAGAACAGCAAACTATTCATTGGACCCAGGCATACAATATTGGCCGTGGACCCACCTGGCCAATATGATACCAGTGATGGTGTCTTCGCTTTCCATATTCTAGGCTCTGTTTCTTTTCCTCTCCTGAAGAAGTGATGGACGTGGCCTACCAATATGATCCTAAGGGTATTGTTTTCCCTTGGAAACCTTTGAGTCCTTTCAACATCTTTTCTTATACTGTTAAGTGTTATGGTTTCTGACTTCCTTGCTTGCCATCCTTGCAGCCTGGACTCAGTAGCACAATTGTCCCTCCCTGTGGCTCCAGTTCAATTCTTTAGTAGCCTGACTACTTTTGTCCAAGCCAGCTGTCCCAATGTGTGCAGTAGTCTAATGAATGACTGGGTTCCTGGCACAAATGATCTGTTTGTTGACTAGGGGCACAATGCTAACCCCATGCTGTAATAGGCTGGCTGGCTTAGGGTTGGGGCAGGCTACGGTGCAACCTGAGACAAGGGTAATCGATTCCTCTTCCCTCGGGTAATGCGGCTTCGGCTCGAATGGGGCTTCTAAGATCAAATTGGGGCTGGGCCTTCTGGGACAGGGGTTAGGTTCTGGCCCAAGTGCTGGATTTTGGCAACACTCACCTCTCCCACCTGCCCTCCCCAACTCCCACACACACACCGGTCGGGCTCAGCCCACTTTACCGGGGTGCTGCTGGGCCTGGGAATTGGCACAAGAGGGCATCCATGCACTTCCCTCCACTCCTCGAAAGTTATGGCACAAATGCATTTTATGGCGTATTTGTGACACTCCTGGGCCAGCACCAGGAACTTGTGCCAGCCCATTGAGCATTCCGGTTTGTGCTTTTAAAGGATCAACCATGCAGGATCAAGCACGGACCTGACTAGGTTTTTCTTCTAATCTCTTCCCATTGCACTTTTAGCCACATTGCACTTTTAGCACAGTTCAGATGTGTGCTAGGAAATAGTGAGTCTTCAATGACAGAAGCATTTGTTGAATCTGGATTGTTTCCACAAAGATTATCGATTGCACAGGGCAAAGAGAAGAGGAAGCACCTATGGGGTATAATGCAGTTAACTGCCTGTGAGATGTACAATGGAAAAAAAAAATGAAGGAACATTGCTCAGCCATGTCCCAAGCATTAGGCAATGGATTCCCTTCCAGAGCACAGGGTATTGGACTAACTGCTACATGGGGAGCAGTGGCCAGGGGTGTGAACATGCCATACAAACTTCTAGGAAGAAGAAGAGGTCAGAAACATGGCATTGTGTCTATGTTTTTCCTTTTGGTGGTGGGAAGGTTATAAATTCCCAAATGAGAAGGTCAATGACACACAAACAGTCCTATTCTATTCCATGCCACATATGTCCATACCAGCACACAGCCATGTGAACCGCACCTGAGCTGCATGCTATGGTGGGGGAGGTGTTTGAAAGGCCAACCAAGGTAAGTAACAAGACGTACCTCTGGTAGGCCTTCAGGCCACCTATGGCTCTCCTTGGACCCAGGGATATGATCTGGTGTGCACCTTTGCCAAAGATCCACCCCACCAGCCCATTCTTAACCCCTGCCTTCCCCACTCCCCACTTCGGAACACCCCTGTTCAAGTGCTGGCAATGCAAGGCCCAGGTAGGATTGGGCTGTAAGGTGCATTTCTGCTGTCTATTTTCCCACCCATCATAATTCAACTCAAAGAAGCAGTGACCCCTTAAAGTTCTTACTTTGAGAAGTTATGATGGCATGGCAGGTTTGTACTCCAGGCTGAGCTCTGCAGGTCACAGGGGGCGTTGGCAGACAACTTGTACCTGGCATCAACATCATGCATATTTGACACTGCAGGGCATCTGCTTGGACAGACAAATACTCATTATGATAACTAAATCAATCCTCTGCCTTGCGTGATGATCCATGTTCTATCATTTGGTTTGCGGTTTTCTCTATGAAGCCACAGTGGGTCTCTTCGATCAGAAACAAAGCATAGAAAATGTTCAGAAACAGCTATCCATTGGCAATATCCCTGTCCTTCAAGCCAAGTTGGGATGCTGTGGTTGAACACTGACTAAACTCCCAAACAGTGCAGTTGCGTTTGAGAAATAGGTCAAAGAGCCAGTCGTGGCACCTGAGCCGTGGTTTGGCCACCCCTGTTATATGCGTTGTGTATTGTTCCTGGTACATCCAGAAAAGGATGGTCTGTGTTATCACAAAAGCCTGGCCTTCCCTGTCTGTCAGAGATTTGGGTGCTGAAATGAAGCCAGGTAATTTCCATTTCTTCTCCCAGAGAATTTATAGTCATCATGTCCCTTTCGAAGCTGAAGTCTTTTTATCAGAGACATTAAATTTTTCCATTAGTTTAATACTTATGTTTTTGAGAAATTCTCATCCCCTTTCTTAGCTGTGGGGCGGCTTTTCTCTTTAGCTTGCTCTATCTGTCGATAGGCTAATGCAATGGTTTTCAAACTGTGGGTCAGGAGCCACAAGATGGGTCGTAAGCCAATTTCAGATGGGTCCCCATTCATTTCAATGTGCATTTTATTTTTTAATATATTAGACTTGATGCTACCATGGTATGTGACTGCATTTAGGGAAATGTTACAGATCTATACTTTTAACAGGCTACTATGTAAATGCTTTTAACAATGATAGTCAATAGCAATAGAACGGAATAGAAAGCAGGAAAAAAATACAATCAGCAGAAGATCAAAGAAAAGAAGGAGTGGATCAAAGAAGCAATATTTCCAAATGGCTTGATGTAATTAGTCTTCTCAAAGAATGCAGTGATAGAGCAGGTATACTGCTTTTTGCTGCTTTTCAGAGGCTACTGAAAAATCTGGACACCACTAAATCTTCTGGTTCATGTTCTGTCACCACGACTCCCACACATAAAGCCAGAGAGGGGTTCGGTGAGTTGTTTCAGGTTGTTTCAGGCATTAAATATCCAAAATTACAGCCTGAACTAAACCTGGACATGGTTTAGTAAAAGGTCAGCATAACATGACATCCATTATTGACCCCACCAGCATGCCGGCAGCTGCATTCTGGGCTTTTATATTATACTGTATATATAATCTATACTATCCCTTACTATATGAGCAATTCCTAATTTCAAAATCCCAGCTTCAAACTGTAGCTTCAGAATCCTTCCCCTGAGTCTTGCTGAAGAAACGTACCTCCAGGTGTGAGGCAGTGGAAGGCTGAGATGGCAAGGACCAGGACCAGACCCAAGGACGGCATCTTGGAATCGGCAGTACGTTGGCCACAGGCAGAGTCCTGACTCACAGAAGAAGGAGCACTGCCCTCCACTTAATTCCCACTATGCCCTTTTATCCTTTCCCAAAACCATGCGCAGCATCTTGGGGAACACACTGTGCTCATGACGGGAACATAGAGCCGAGGAACAGACTGGCAATTTATGAAGACATTCATTGACCCCTTATCAACAGATGAAAAGTTAAGATGGTAATGAACCTCATGGGCATTCAAAGTCTCAAAGCATGAGATTATGCATGAACGAGATCAAGGATCTGATCAGGGGAGGGCAAAGGGGTGTAGAGTCTTCCTACACATGCACTGCAGCAGAATCCTTTGGGGACTGCAGTCCATTAGCTGCATGAAGGGCACTCCTCAAAGGCAGATGCTATGTCTGTGCAAACCAGTGTGTGTAAGTTTTACTTAGAGGGTGGTCCATCCCTGGTGCCCACAGCATATTGGTGCTCTCCTCCATCCCACGCCATTGGCTCGACTGCTCTCCATTTCTTTTTGCCTGGATTGGAAAAGGGAGGGAGGGACAGAGTGCCATGGAGTTCCATTCCCATCTTCTTCTCCATTCCCCTCTTCATTTTCCAGTCCAGGGATTGGGAGGCACAGAGGCTGGTGCATCATTCACTGGGGACAGCATTTGACATGCTGCGTTGGGCCACCCTAACTATGTACATATGTACCTAAGTACCTACCTGCCTGCCTGCCTACCTACCTGCCTACCTACCTAGATATCAAGGGAGACAGGCACACACATGCATGGATATAGAAGAATAGAGGGGCAAATTATCAGCCCAAACCTGCTTTAACGTGGTTGTAGAAGGAGACACTCTATGGAACACAGCCTGGTTGCCACCACAGCCACAGCCAGGTGACACTGGCCTCCGTGGGAACCCCCTCAATGGTATGTTGGGGTGGGGGCTGGCCTGGGCAGAATGTTGCATGGTGGGTGAAACAAGGCAATACCCGGGGGGGGGAGGAGGATGGAAGGGTTTCAAGGGTGGGAAGGAGACAGACATCGGGGGCATAAATTCAGCTGATATCCTGTCAGCTGACAGCCCTCTCTCTCTCTCTCTCTCCCTCTCTCTCTCTCTCTCTCAGTGCTGCTTAACAAGTCCCTGATGCCTCACAGCTTTGAGGGAAAGGAATCCCAGAATTAAATTCGAAAACGGCACTGGGGGAAGAAGACGATTGGCTGCTTCCGCTTCCGCATAATCACCCAAGAAATGCATTACAGGGAAAGGGCCCGAGTTGGGCTAGTAGGATCATTGCTGTTCGGGACGCCTGACAAATTGGCTGGATGCTATGTGCGGACGGTACTTTCTAAATACGTACAGTGTGCATTGTTTGTGGTTTGCCCTGTATGGGTTCCTGATGCAGCACACGGAAGCTTTCTCGGTATCCTTGGCAAGGGACCATGCAGGGCTGTGTAGAGCTGGATGTAGACCTGGGCCAAATGGGAAATGTAGGCCCCAGTTCAAACTGTACTTTTCAAGTACTTTTCGATTCTAATCGATGCTAAATACATACGATTTATGTATATGTATGTGTATTTATCAAATTATGGTGTTGGAGGAGTTCAAATCAGGCAATTCTACAGGAACTGAAGCCTGATTGCTCCTTGGAAGGACAAATGCGGAAGTTGAAGCTCAAACACTTTGGCCACCTCATGAGAAGGGAGGACTCTTTAGAAAAGACCTTCAGGCTGGGAAAGTTTGAAGGCAAAAGGAGAAGGGGGCGGCAGAGGATGGTTATAATGTGTCACTGAAGCAATGAACATGAATTTGGGTAAACTCCAGAAGCTAGTGGAAGACAGAGGCCTGGTGTGCTGTGGTCCACGGGGTCACAAAGAGTCAGACACAACTTAGTGACTGAAGAACAATGTGTGGTGTACACATTGACCGCTCAGCAGTGGCGGCTGCTCCGAGCCAAAAAGGGCCACAGGCTAACAGTAGCTCACAAGCCCCACGTTGCCTACCCCGTTCTAGTGCTGTGAACAAGCTTTTGGCCAGTGATGTGATATCAGTTAAGATAAGACAGATTAAAGCTCACTGAATGGTGGCAGGGAGGGAAGAAGAGAGCACTCTGGCCTGGAGATGGTCAAGAGGGTGTGAAGAGGGTGTGAGAGAGCAGGTCTGGCAGAAGGACCCAGAAGAAAGATCAGAGAACACATATGAAAAGAGACCCCTGACCCAATCATCTGGCAGTGCGCATCTAAACTCCGGCCATCAGAGAGCGAGCTTAGGACTGGCCACTCTGAAGTCACGCATGGTCTCAGTAGGACTGGGACAGAGTTCCACTGACAAAGAGATCATCTGAAAGAATTAACTCTCCAGAGTCTGGAATCCAAATAAAGCTTTTATAGTATTAGCTCTTTATTAGCATCAGCATTCATTATTATTTTTTATTTATTAGCATCAGCAATTATTACATGAGCATCAGACTGATTCAACAGAAATGGCTGATCCTTCCTGGCAAAGTCCTTTGGGCTGCAGCACTGGAATTTGATCACTTTTGGATCAGCCACCGCAGTTTTACTATTCATTTGGCTTACAATGAATTTCTTGCCCACCTGCGATTGGGAGGAAGGGACTGGGAACGTCCTGAGACAAGATGAGTATGAAGGGGAAAACAAGCAGTTGTAACACTTGAGCTGCAATTGCAAAAGAAGGTCACAAGGAGCTTCTAAACAGACTTCTGGGTGCAAGCCAATAAGAACTATGGAAGATCTGTTTCAAGATAACACATCCCTTAGAGCTGATGGTGTTCATGTTTTGAGTCCAACAACATGAGGAGAAGATGCTGGCAACACAATGGCAAGTTCCAAATGGCAAGTAGAGCTGAATTTTCATGAGCTGATGTTTTTGACACAACAATTCCGATTGTAAGGGTGAGCCTAGGAAACTGTGAACTAGGATCTAGAGCAGTGTTGGCCTAACTTGGCCTGTTGGTGTGTTTATATATATAAACTTGCCTACCGTCCAGGGAACTCCCGGTGAGCTGCACACTGAGGGGCCCAGGAATTGGTGTGATGACTCCTTCTGAGACATTGCATATTTATTTATTTATTATTATTATTGGATTTTTACCCCGCCTTATTGTGCCCGAAGGCACCCAAGGCGGCATTACAATATATATATAAAAACAATATAACAATTCACATTAAAAACAATTAAAAACAGTATTAAACAGTATAATCAAAAAATTAAGAACACAATTAAAAACAAATTTTAAAACCGTTTAAAACAACAAGCCCCGTGGATCATAATAACCAGCCAGCCTGTCAACAGTTAAAAGCTTTTTGGAATAAAAAGGTCTTCAGCCCCCGCCGAAACGTAAACAAGGAGGGAGCAGTTCTCAATTCTAAGGGGAGGGTGTTCCAAAGTTGGGGGGCCACCACCAAAAAGGCCCTCTTCCTGGCCGCCGCCCCTCTCACTTCTCCTGGTGGCGGCACAGTCAAAAGGGCCCCCCC
>JAJKFI010000008.1:18063427-18090762 GCA_029204185.1 Lerista edwardsae
TATATATATATATATATATATATATATATATATATATATATCTGTCAGAAGAAATATAATGTACCTTTAGGTGTGATGTAGGCTGAGATGGTAAGGAACAGGATCAGACCCATGGATGGCATCTTGGAATCTGGCAGTATGTTGGCCTTAGTCAGAGTCCTGAATCACAGAGGAAGGAGCACTGCCTTCCACTTATGTCCACTATGCCCTTTTATCCTTTTCCCAAAAACACGCACAGAACCTTGGGGAACACACTGTGCTCATAAGGGGAACATAGAGCAGAGGACATCCACTTATTTATAGAGTCATTAACTGGCTGCTCATCAACAGATGAATAATCAAGATGGTAGAGAGCCTTAGAGGCATTCAAATCCCAAAGCATGAGATTACGCATGAATGAAATCAGGGATCTGATCCAAGACTGAGAAAAGCTGTTGGCGCCACTAAGGTGCTGGCAGGAGTTGGCCCAGCCCCAGTGATGTCATGCAGGGGGAACACAGGGGAACTCAGTTCCACTAGTTAAAATTAGGGCTGACTCTGCCCACTTCACTTTCCCTCCTCCCCCCTCCCAATTCCTCTGCAAAGAGCTTTTCTTCTTGGTTGGCTGGCACTCAGAGGGTTAAAGGGAGCGACTCCGGATTCCTAGGGGGGCGAAGGCAGTGATGTCATTCGGGGGAACGGACCAGAATGGGCATTCCAGATCCTAACGGGCTCCGTGGCTGGTTCCAGGTTCCCAACAAGTGCCAATCAAAAGTGAGTTCCAGTTCCTAAATCATTTGAATGACACCACTGCCCGGCCCTCTCACCAGCCAGGCTGACTTGGTGGATTGGCCGCTCTGAAAAGGGGGCGGAGGGACGGAGCGGCGAACAAGCACGAGCAACCTGACTGGCTCAGTCCACGCCGAGCCAGCAACCCCTCCTGCCTGAATTCAGGCTGCGTGGTCTCCTCGAATTTGCATCTGCTGTTTAGCAGGCGCAGATCTGAGTAGCACATTGGGGAGGTGCATTTGCAACTGTAAGGGTGCGAATACTGTGTTGGATCTGACACAGGCTCACCTGCCATGCCAATCCATCGCAGTATAGGATTGCACTCCTAGAAAAATTTTGGAGTAGAAACATTTTGTGTGAGGAATAAAAGTCTGCAAGAAAATGTCATCCTGTGCTCTGTGTGTATTGATGGGCTTCTCCTAGTGCAGAGGAAAACACATCTTCACAGCTTTGCAGAGTTGTGGTTTCTGTCTGGAGAGTCGTGGGTCCAATCAATGAATGCAAGTGAGAGCCAGGAGGACACCAAACACTGACAGCTCCCTTGGCCACCAGTCAGTTCTGGGTCTGCAATTATACATCCTTATGAGATGGCGCACTTTGAGTCGAACTGTAGGGCTGAATGTTGTGTGGCTCTACCTCCATGAAGCACCATAGGAGTAGGATTGCAGTTTGGCTGTTCTTCACGGCATGTTTCTGGCTCATACAATTCTGATGTTGAGACTTCCTTGTAGGGTGTGGCTGCTTCCCTGGCGGCGCATCAGATTTGTTAAACCCAATGGTGCTGGCAAAAGCCAGGGTTTAGCAAAGTTGCACACATTCAGAACTGGCAAAGGTATTACCATGTCCATGAGGGTAGCCCAAAACCTTCCAGTGCCAGCAGTGGTGTGCCAAATGGTGCCCTCTTCCCTGGTAATGTGCCACCCTCTGTTCATCCCACTTCTTGGACTGGAAAAGGAATGAAAGAGACACTTTGGAGTAAAGGCCAAACCGTGGCTCATGAGCCACATGCATCTGTTTCAGATATAATGTATGGCTCTCAGCAATATGTTGGGTGAATGCCTTTAAACATCACCATTAATGTAGAAGGTAAATAAGACCATTTCTACCTTTATAATTATTTACCTGGTATAAACTGAGAGTACAGTGGTTTAATGTTGATGTTGAGCCGAGGACACTGGGCTGTGTGGTCTGGGGCTGGAAGCTTGGATATGGCCTAACAGTTCCATCCCAGCTCTGCCGCTTCCCCAGGCTGACATGCCCACCCGCACCCACCCAGAAATGCTTTCCATCCCATCCTCCTGCACTCCAAAACTGCTCTTGCGCCAGAGGAACTTCTCTGGCGTGGGAGCAGTGGCGCAGTGCGCTCGTCAGTTGGCGCTATTGGGCCGATGCTGCTGCTAGCTTCAGCCCATCACAGGGCCTTGGATTGCACCTTAAACAATGCAAATGCTTCTTCAATGTTGCGGCTCTCAAACATCTGAAGTTTATCACACGTGGCTCTTAGGTTAAGCAGGTTTGGCCGCCGCTGATATTGAACACTGCCAGGAACACTTTGTCTTCATGCCATGGCTGTAATTGTTCCATTACATTAGTCTGAAGGAGAAGCCCATGAAAAACAAAAAAGGGAAATTGTGGAGCATTTTCCCCCACCCGCATCTCGGGATTCTGTGCCACTTGTCCAGGCTCTGTTCAGTGAGTATAGAAGCAAGATTCAAACACTGGGTTCTGAAGCAAAGTAACAGTAGGAGTTTTGAGTTATTTTGCCTGACAGATACTCCTAGCGGGAGCATCAGGTGCAGTTTCCTTCCCGTCCTCCAACTGAGACATGCAAAGACCATCTGCCCACAGTCATGCATCACTTGGGTCAGCTCCCAACATATCCAACTAGTGAGAATGCAACACTTTTGCAGTTTGCTTCTACAGCACACAGGATGCCTGCTTATTGCTGTGTCTGGGTGTGCCTGTGGACACTTTCCCTACTTCAGCGGGCTGCTTTATATACCACTCTTCCTCTTGTAAGATGCTTAGCTCAGGTGAAGGGATTCTTCCCACTGTAATCAGAAAACCAAAGAATGTTAATGCAACACCAAAATTGTTACTGGAACTCTCAGTCCCTTTCCCAGTGGCAGGAGTTTCCATTGGTGTGCAGCACTTTGCTCACAGGCTGGCGAGTCTGGGTTTCCTTTCAGCCCAGACTGGCAGGTAGCAAACTCAAGAGGTAGTCAGCCTTTTTAATATTTGTGTAACTGCATAAGTGACAGAAAGACATCCCAATTGTAGACCCTGGTGAAAAATAGACCACAATTCGTTTAATTGGTTGTGCGGCCATTGTATTTATATGGCTGTTGTCATTCAGAGTATAATGAAATATCTTGATGTCATCCATACAGTATCCCGGGACTATTCTGCCCCCCTCCCCGGATGGCCTATGATGACCATTTTCATTTACAAACATCTCAGGATACTGGCCTGGTATGGGGGATTCCCCAGTGGGAACTCTGGGCCCAGATTGTTGTTCGATTAAGGCCTATTTTGGGCGATAGGGCTGATTTTGGCCATATTATTGTACATAACCCTCCAGGTCAGGCTCACGCTATTACGGGCACACAGTGGGTTCAATCCCCCTGTGCCTGTTTTGAGTTCCCCTGTGCCACAGTAAGTACACAAATTAGGGATGTAACTACCACCATGCCTGTGGGTTATGTGGAGCTTGACACCCGACCTCATCCTGCCCAAGGTTGGGAGGCGTGCACCCAAGTTTGTGTGGACAGCCTGGATTGAGTAGAAGGTGAGGACACTTTTCCGGTTCAGGTGCCTCTGGAAAAGGGCCCAACCCTGATCAGGCTTGATGTCCTCGTCCAGCTGTTGCAGTTGTATTCTGACAGGGCAACTGCAAGGTATTTTGGGGAAGGGTTTGCTTTGGGTTTTCATATCCTTTCTCCCACTTCTTTGGGCCCATCTTGGGCTGCCAACCTTAGGTCAGTGGCTGGCCTTGAGGATGTGGTTCCGAGGAAGTTGGAAAAGGAGGTTAGGGCTGGCCGTATTGCTTGCCCTTTTTCTTTTCTGCTTATCTTTCAACTGGGGTTAGTCCCTAAGAAGGCACCTGGTGAATATAGGTTAATTCACCATATGTCTTTTCCTTGGGGCACTTCGATTAATGATGGGATTTTGGCTGAGCTTTCCTTGGTCCAGTATACCTCTATGGATGCTGCTGTGGCCATTGTTCGCAGCTGAGGGGTTGAGGCTCTGATGACAAAGACTGATATTGAGTCAGCCTTTAGGCTCCTCCCTGTGAATCCCAGGGTTTTTGTTTATTAGGTATGCAGTTTGAGTGTTCTTTTTACTTTGACCAATCACTTCCAATTGGTTGTAGAATTCTGTGTGTGGCTTTTGAGTCCTTCAGCACTTGTCTGGAGTGGGTGGTCCACGTTCATTCGGGGCTGGGGTCCATAGCCTACTACGGTGATGGTGAACCTTTTGGGCTCAGCATGTCAGAACTTCAGAAAATGCTTTGCTTGACTCTGCTGATGTGTCAACCCCCCTCCCAAACAAAAGAGAAACAATTTCTTATATTCATTTACCAAAAATACAAACCCAAAATACAGTCCAATCAAGTGTGATGCTATATATTATATAAACATAAAACAATTTCAAAAATGAAAAAATGAGTAACACAAACTCAGTTTTAATCAAATGAATGCTGGTGTGTCACCCCAAATGTTGTGGTGTGCCACCTTTGACACATTTGTCATAGGTTCGCCATCACTGGCCTACTACCTCAACCATTTTTTATTTGTCAGGTATTCTGGGTCTGTTGAGAGTCAGAGCCTCTTGGGTGTTTTCTCTTCTTTATGTCTAGAGTTAGGTGTTCCCCTGGCACAGGGTAAGACATAGGGTCCAGCTGCTCAACTGACATTCCTGGGCATTGAATTAGAGTTGGTGTCCACATGTTGCTGCCTTCCCCAGGACAAATTATCACATTTGCGAGAGTTGTTAAGGTCAGCCTTGGCTGCCCAGAAACTTAATCTTTGCGAGCTTCAGGTCCTGGTTGGACATCTGAATTCTACATGTAGGGTAATTGCCCTGAGTTGGGCTTTCTTGAGGTATCTTTGTGACACCATGGCAGGTATTTGGCTTCTGCCTCATAGGCTTAGGGTGTCTTACGAAATGTGAGATGATATTCACACCTGGCTTGACTTTCTTGAGGATTTTAATGGGTTTTCACTTTGGAGATTTGACAGGCTACTGGAAGCCGAGCTTGAGGTTCATCTGGATGCAGTTGGGGGCTCTGGCTTCAGGGTCTATTTTAGGGAACACTGGTGTGCAGGACCCTGGCCGGCTGAATGGATCTCTGCAGGGCTTATGGGTGATTTGATCTTTCTGGAGCTTTTTCCCATTGTGGTAGCTGTGCATATCTGGGACCAGGAGTTCACCAACTCCATGGTTTGTTTCTGGTGTGACAAGCAAGCTGTGGTCTTTGTGGTCAACCACCAAACATTAAATCCAGAAGGGTCATGCGCCTGGTGAGGGCATTTGTGCTCCAGTGTTTGCGCATCAACACACTTTTTCTTGTGAGACATGTTCGCAGCCTGCTCAATGGTGTCGCTGACACGCTGTCTCATTTCCAGAAGGAGCGTTTTCGAGAGCTGGCACCCTTTGCACACCTGGAGCCAGATCCCATGCCAGTGGAGATCTGGCAACTTGGCTTGCCAGAGCAGGATGTACCATTTGGTTGTCCCTAGCTCCAGATACCCGCAGAAGTTTTTTCTCAAAGGTTCGTGCTTTTCCTATCCCAGATCTTTGGTCTGTCCCTGCCGAGCATATTATGTGCTTTCTCCTGTATTTGTGGGATTCAGGCAGAGCTATCAGATCTATAACTGCTTTCTTAGCAGCCCTGGCTTCGGCATCCAGGGTGGCTGGTTGGCAGGACCCTAAGGGCAGTGGTGTTATGCTGCCGGAATGCTGGGTGGGACATCCGGGTGATTGACAGCCCGCCCATCACGTTCTGGAGCGTTACGCCGTTTGCGTAACCAATTACGCCACTTATGTACATTACACAAATGGTGTAACACTGCAGAATGTGACGGGCAGGCTGTCAATCACCCAGATGTCCTGCCCAGCGTTCCGGCAGCATAACACCGCTGCCTATGGTGATTTCCAGGTTAGGAAGATTGTGGCGTGCTTGTGCCGCACTTCTCCAGATTTGCCAGATTGATGCAAGCCTGTTCTTCTTCTTTGCCAAGCCTTCCCTTCTAACTTTCACAGTGCAATCCTATTGTCTATGCAGTGCCAGTGCAATGGGGTTGTGCCGGCACTGCACGCTTAGCGCTGACGCGGAGGCACCAATCGACAGCCCCACGTTGGTGCTAAGGCCAAAGGACTGGCACTGCTGGCACCCACGCAGCACCTCCCTAGCATCAGCCAAAGCCGGCCGGCACAAAGGAGGCACCATGACAGGGTGGCACGGTGATTGGTGGAAGGGAGGGAGGCGGGGCGGGATGAGGGCGGGACATGGGTGGATTAAGGATTTGGCCATAAGCCACACAGCCCCGATTCAGGCCGTGCAGTCTCCTCAGATCTGCCCCTGCTCTTTAGCAGGTGCAGATCCGAGGAGCGCATAGGGGAGGCTGGCGCATGCTCCCTTGCTGTGGGAGGCTCCCTCAGCCCAGCATTGGATATGGCGCTGGGTTGGATTGCGCCCTCATTCTGGTTATGAGGCTGCCCTCTTTAAGGCCGCTTAGTTTTAATTTTGGGGGCCTTTTGCCCTAGTGAAGTACTGGCGGCCTTATCCTTTGCTGGTCTAAGACTGACCAGTGTGGGAGGGGTGAGATGGTTCCTTTATGTTGAGCAGTAGGTTCCCTGCTTTGTCTGGTAGCAGCTCTGACTAAATTTGTTGAAGTCCGTGGCCTTGCCCTGGGCCTCTCTTTTGTCATCCAGATGGGCTTCCTCCTACCTTGTTTTCCTCCTGTTTCAGGACTCCTGTGTTTGGGCTTTGGCGTACCTTGCCCTCTTTTCACTGTTTATCCCCTATGGCTGCCTGGCTCATAGTGTCTTTTCTTAACAGGTCAATGTTGGTCCCAACAGGTTAGAGTTCTTATATGTGGCCGCTCGATCGTATTTTGGGAAGTGAAGAGGGCAACTTCCTGCAACTTTGGCTCCCAGCTTGGTCTTGGCGGCTTTGCATATGTTTGGTGGGCAGCCAAGAGGGGGATGCGGTGGGTTCCGGTCCTTTCAGTTTTGCATGAGTTTTTATAGCACCCCTTTCAAGTAATGCATTTAGGAGAGAATGACCTGGGCCAGAGGACCTTGCTGTCCTTGATAACCTTGATGTTATTCAGAGCTGGTATCCAGAGATATTGATTCCCTGGTCCAATATGCTTCCACGTAGGGTCTGGCGGAGTGCGTTGACCCTTCCCCTTGTTGACATTGCTCAGCGTAAGGTTAATTCTTATGTTAAATAGTTGATGTGTCTTCTAGGTGGTTTTGTAATTCCTCATCTTGATATTCGTTTTGAGGATCCCACTGTGTTCAGGGGTGATCGTGTTCATCTTAAGTGAGTTGGGACCCACATTTTGGGGGGCAGATTTGCAGCAGGCCCTTAGGAGCCTTTTATTGGGCTATGGGGCAGTGAGGGCCAAGTGCTAAGCTGACTCTGCACCATGTGGCAGGTGGTGTGCAGGCTGGGTAGCCAGGGTAAGTGCTTGGCTTGCACCCTGAGGTCAGCAAGGCCAGGGGGGCAGGCCAGGATTGCTGAGACAACCCTGGTCCAGGTTGGTGAGGCTGGCTGGCAGGTCTCCTGGCTGGGGCATGCGCAGGTTGACCAGGGTTCAGGCTGGAGGAATCTGCACTGTCCCAGCTGCCTTGACCTTGTTGGGTTGGCTACAATTTGTCCCTGCTGCTAAGGAGAAAGTGCAAGGGAGCCAGTCTCTCCCTCCTATCTATCTCAGGTGTACTGTGCTAGCAGGGGAGCAAACTTGATTACAACATTGGGGGTGCCAGGTGGGTGAGGGTATGCCCCTTGACATAGCCATACCCACATACCATAGCCATGCCCACACACCGTGGCCACGCCCACACAGCAGTAAAATAGCACTTTCAAATTAAATTACATAAGTCATATGCACAATATAAATAAATGTTCAGATTACATTTATTGAACACAGACAGTGTCCGCATTATTTCTGCCCCATCTCCTTTTCCAGCCCTGAATAGTGTCAGTCCTTCTAAAGCAAGGATTTGGGCTGGGGTTTGGGTTTTTCCCCCAAACTTACTTGATTAAAATAGCAAATTGTGGTGTTGAGTGTTTTTATCCAAATTTTTGGATAGTGTGCTGGGACATTGTTGTGTTAGTGAGGAATGGACAGTGAGGTGAAGCCACAACGGGAGAGGCACTTATGAGGGGTGCAGGACACTCTCAAAGGTAGCAGAGTGCCTGACCCCAAGGTGCCCAGTCGAAGGACTGGAACTTTGAAATAGTAGTGAGGAACGGAAAGGGAGGTGATGCTACAATGGCAGAGGCACTTATGAGGGGTGCAGGATACTCGCAAAGACAGAGTGCCTGATCCCACTCCGTTGAACAACAACTGAAATGAAAGTTGGAATTTTAAGAACATAAGAACATAGAAGAGCCCCACTGGATCAGGCCAAAGGCCCATCTAGTCCAGCTTCCTGTGTCTCACAGTAGCCCACCGGATGCCTCAGGGAGCACACAAAGCAACAAGATACCTGCATCTTGTTGCCACTCCTTAGCATCTGGCATTCTGAAGTAGCTTACTTCTAAAGTATGGAGGTTGCACAACCCATCATGACCTGTAGCCTGCAAAAGACCTTCCCTCCAGAAATCTGCCTAGTCACCTTTTAAAGGCACCTAGGCCAGACACCATCACCACCTCCTGTGGCAAGGAGTACCACAGATTAACTACCTGCTGGTTTAAAAAGTATTTCCTTTTATCTGTTCTCACTCTCCCAACACTCCATTTTAGTGGCTGTCCCCTGGTTCTGGTGTTGTGAGAGAAAGAAAAGATCATCCCTCTATCCACTCGATCCATCCCATGCATAATTTTCTATGTCTCAATCATGCCCCCCTCAGGAGCCTTTTTGCTAGACTGAATTTGTCAGGCCAGAGGGTAACAGTGAGTCAAATTTAAAGTGAGTCCAATTTAGTGAGTCCAATTTAAAGTTTTCAGGTACAAATAAGCATCTGCAATTATTTTTTTACAAACTGTGTTGCAAACCGATGGGCATTTCCCTGTCTATTTTTTCTACTCAAAAAGCAGTTGTGCAACAGTTATTTAAACAGGGTTTTAAAATGTTTCCCCTCCTCCTAACCTGAAACTTGTACTGTGAACAGGGTAAGGAAAGACCTTTTCAGAACAACAGGTTTTATGACTGTCCAACCATGTTATCAGATAAGAAACAGTGGCAGAAGTTTGTGTTTTGGGTTTTTGGGGGGCACTCTAGATTAGTTCATTCATAGCCCCACCCTGCAAAAAAACTGAAATGAAAGTTCTCCTTCAACATAAGCACAGAGTTCTCAAAGTCAGGTGGGGTGAGAGTTCTTCCCTGTGGGGAGTCTTGCGCTATGAGAAATTCAGTGTACAGACACTTAGGACGCAATCCTAATCTGGAGTTAGCCTGGCACAGTTAGGCCAGCAAAGTTTGGCCGGCACAACGGAAACCATAAAATATGTTTGGACCACTCTCAGAGTCAGACAGCCCAGCACACAGACGTGCATCATCCTCTCTGACTCTGAGAGTGGTACAAACATGCTTTACGGTGGCCCATGTGCCGGCCAAACTTTACTGGCCTAACTTTGCCAGGCTAACTCCAGATTAGGATTGTACCCTCAGAAGCTGAGTAAAGGTCATTAGGATCTTAGCTGGCTCCATTGAAATATATTTATCACACGCACGCACGCACGCACGCACGCATGCACGCACGCACGCACGCACGCACGCATGCAGGCAGGCACACGCGTGCGTGCATGCGTGCGTGTGTTATATTCAAATGGAGCCAATGGGTGTTTTCTATGTTTAAAATACGTTAAAAAAAACTTTTCTGGGGTAAGGTCAGCTTTTTTCCAGGATCTCCATAGCAAATGATAGCCAAAAAATGACTATGTTTCTGACCATCGATGCTCAAAGACATCAATTTCACTTCAGGTATATGGGAACACCTTGACATTGCTCCAAAGACAGGTTTCCCAAAGATAGATCCCCGTGAACATGTTGCAAAAGTGCAACTTCAAAAAGTGACCCCTGCTAACTGGGCAAGGGGCACTTTTTCAATGTGTGCTCTACTTAGATTTAGCAGGGGAAGAGTAATTGTCCCTATTCTGCGCAGTGTCTTTTCTAGTGGCTGTTGCTGGTAGTGTTCTGCATTTTTAGATTGTGAGCCCTTTTGGAACAGGGAGCCATTTGTTATTATTTGCCTGGAAACCACTTTGTGAACTTGTGCTGAAAAGCGGTATATAAATATTGATTGATTGAAAAATATTGCAGCAATGCATCTATCTTAGAGAGTGGGTAGAACTGAACTTTGAATCAAGCCTTACAATGCCTTGCAGCATGTTTGCTTCATTCGCAGGCAAGTGAATGGACTTATGCTGGCCCAGCGCGATTTTAGGATTGTGCTGTAACAACACCCACTAGCCTGTGTGATTCAGTGGCACCAATGATGCAAGCACTACGTGCTGTGGCGGGAAGGGTGGACAGACAGCCAAGGTGAGGTCAATAACAATAGTTTGTACTTCCCTCCCTGAAGGCCTCCTTTTAAGCTGCTTACATTAAGAACTGTTCTTGAACTCATGGAAAAGAAAAGACAACTGGGAAATTTGACATTTCAAAAGCAACAGGAATGAAAGCAGGGTAGGCACACACTTTTGACAGCAATACAAATGCTGGGGGAACACAAGTATATGTGAGTATACGTTGAGATCTCTGTCGGATTCCATCAATGGTGGCTCCAGCTTCAGAGAGCCCTGGGGCAAAAATCCTGCAAGGGGACCCAAACGCCATGCCCTTGCCTTCAAAAGCTTGAGTGCACGCTAGCCTCTCCCCCCCCCCAATACCTGGGAGCTGGACAGTGTGTGGGCGACAATCCTCCATCAGCCCTGCCACTGCTACAGGAGCACTTGCATGATCTCTTCCCCACCGCTTCCCAATCAGCCGGCAAGCAAGCCAGTCCCCCAAGTGGAGGCTTATCGAGGGAGAAATAGTGCCACAGAAGGTTCTCTTTCTCTTCCAAGGTGCTGATGCCCCACAGCTCAGCACAGCTTTGAGGGAAAGGACATCCTGGAATTGCAAAATGACACTGGGGAAAGAAGACTGTAGGCTGCCGCTTCTTCTCCATAATTACCAAATAAGCACGTTAAAGGGACAGGGGCCAAGTTAGGCTAGTACAGTGGTGCAAACTAGTTTTCAGGGGCTCATGAAGACCTTGGGGCAGCCGTCTAACAAAGCTGGCACCACCCTCTTGGAAGCTTCATTTTGGCTAGGGAGGGGGTTCCCCATTGAACTGCCACTTCCTCAGTGCTTGTGGCTGTTGGAGACACATGGAGTGACTTGTGCTAGAGTTCCAAGCTGCCTCCTGACATCCTAGACTGTGTAGGGACTTCGGGTTCAGATTCAAGATCCGTGCACTTCTGATCCCAAATAATGGATCATCTTTACAGGAACAGGAGAAAAATCCATGAAATTTGTGCCACAGAACAGGAGGAAACTGGTCTTTTCTGAAAACAATAGGTCCTGCTGGGAATAATGGTTTGAAAGAGACGGATGTTGTGCAACATGCGTTGTGGGGGGGGGTCATGATGACCCTGGGAAATCTTATTGGCAGAAACCATAAGGATGAAGTGGGACTTTCCAATATCTTGAATAATTAGGGTAATACATATTTAGGATGGGAGTGTATGGTGGGTAATGATGCACTCTTGCCATCTCAAGGCATGTTTTGAAAGATTGACGAGCAGGGAAAGAGATTCTGAGATCGCTTAGCTGCTTGAGCACACTGAATATTCTGGTTTGTGTGGGATGGGTTTCAATCAATGCTGTTCAGCTAATTTGGTGTGGTTATTTGGAGATTCAGCAATGATCAATCAATACCTCAGTGTCGGAAGCAATGCTTCAGTGTGAGGGAAATTAGCCTTGCTGTGGTCTCGGGTGTGTGTGTGTGTGTGTCAGTGTGTGATGCAGTCTCTCCTGCACCTCTTTCCAAGCAGGCATGCCATGCCTTTTATGTGCATGCCTAGGTTGAAGAGTCATGTATATACTGGGGAAAAGTACACAGGGGAAAGTAAGGTAACTGTGAAAACCATACAAAATTTGGCTTGCCCACCTTGATCAGCAGTGGCATAGAGAAGCCCATTCTGTTCTGTGCAATGTTGTTCTCAGTGCTGAAACAACCATTGATCTCAAGACTGAAACGTCACTTAGACACAAAGCATTCAGAACATTCTAAAAAGGATGTGGTGTTCTTTCAACTTTCAAAAGTGTGATTTCTTAAATCTATGACTTCATGTTCTGCTTAATGACATCACTTCCGAGCCCCTTAGGGGGTCCCAACAGGTGCAAAAAAGGTTGGGCACCATTGGCTATTATGATCACCAGGACACTTGACCAATTGGCTAGACGCAATGCACCCACTTTATAATGTACTTTATAATGAGGTACAATGTGCTTGGAACAGGCTGTTTGTGGGTTTCGGTGTGCCCTGACTGTGTTCCTGATACAGCACATGGAAACTTTCTTGGTATCCTTGGCATGGTACCCTGATTTATCTTGTTTGCTAATCAAATGTCAAGGATGTTGTGGTTTCCGCCACATTTTGCATTCTGGATTATTTTGGCCAACGTTTC
This sequence comes from Lerista edwardsae, assembly GCA_029204185.1. Classification (NCBI taxonomy): domain Eukaryota; kingdom Metazoa; phylum Chordata; class Lepidosauria; order Squamata; family Scincidae; genus Lerista; species Lerista edwardsae. The sequence continues at coordinate 18,076,051 of JAJKFI010000008.1, forward strand.
TCAAAGTCACGACCCACTAGGTATGTCTGGAGCCAATGTCAGGCGGGTTGCATTGTATCTAGGGAAGCCCTGTCCCCTGCAGTCCTCCCTGCAGACTTTCGGATGACTGAGTGGCTTGGGGAAACCCAAGGCCATTTGAAACACTGCAGTGAGCACCACAGGTGTCGGGGCTGAGCCTGATGCTGCGCACCCCACTGCCCGGCCACCCCAAATGTTATGCAGACATCCCTGCTGAGTGGGAGAGGTGCCCCTGGAGACTGCCCAACCCTTTCCTGCTTCCTCACAGAAAAGACGGGGGACAAGGGAGAATGAGAGGGTGGATGGCGAAGGCAGGGGCCAAGTAGAAGCCTGCCCAGTGTGGTTTCCTGCGCTGGAATCCCTGACTGGCCAGGACTGAGTTAGTTTCCTGTTGCATCAAAGCACTTGCACTTTTGTCCTTCACCAGCATCAGGTGTTTGCATTCCCTGCTGCTTCTAAAATCCGCAAGGCAGGCTTTCGTGATGATATCACTTCTGGTGGGTCCTGGGCAGACTGTCATTCTGAAAGTGGGTCCCTGTGCTAAAAAAGTTGAGAACCACTGATTTAGGCAATTAGATACTGTTTTGAGTCATGCCAATGTAATGGATAATACCATTACATACATTTTAATAATAGCACAACATCAACATATTTTCATTGTTGCAAGGACATGCAAAAATATGTTCCTATTTTTAAGACTCTTGGATAGTTATCACAGGAGATGCTCACTTGGATGACTTCTCATTTGGCTTGCAATGAATTGCTTGCCCAAGTCAGTTTGGAAGGAAAAGACTGGGGAACATACTGGGACAAGACAAGTCTGCAGGGGCATAGCCGTTCCAGATAAGGAATTTTTTGGTATTGACCCTCCGTTACTGCTGAAGGAAATACTTTGAAACGGGCCAACGTGAATGCCCTCCTATGGTTAAATATATCCAACTGGGACAGATACAGTGCAGGGGCTTGATATCTCATTTCCTCCCTAATATAAGGGTCTAGCACATTAGAGAAATCATTCTGTCTTTAAGAACATAAGAATATAAGAAGATTGGGTCAAAGGCCCATCTAGTCTAGCTGCTGGATCGGGTCAAAGGCCCATCTAGTCTAGCTTCCTGTATCTCACAGCGGCCCACCAGGTGCCCCAGGGAGACATGAGACAACAAGATGCTTGCATACTGTTGCCACTCCCTTGCACCCAGTACTCTGAAGTAGCCTACTACTAATGTAAGGAGGTTACAACCCATCATTGCCTATAGTCCACAATGGACTTTTCTTCCAGAAATCTGTCCAATCCCCTCTTAAAGGCATCAAGACCAGATGCCATCACCACCTCTTGCGGCAAAGAGTTCACAGATTAACTACCCGTTGGGTAAAAAAGTACTTCCTTTTATCTGTTTTAACTCTCCCAACCCTCAGTTTTAGCGGATGCCCCCTGGTTCTGGTGTTTTGAGAGAGGGAAAAGAACATCCCTTTATCAACTCTATCCCTTCCATGCATAATTTTGTATGTCTCAGTCATGTCCTCCCTCAGGCACCTTTTTTCTAGACTGAAGAGCCCCAAACGCTGCAGTCTTTCTTCATAAGGGAGGTGCCCAGCCCCGTAATCATTTTTGTCGCTCTCTTCTGCACCTTTTCCAGTTCCACTATGTCCTTTTTGAGATGCGGCGACCAGAACTGGACACAATATTCCAGGTGCGGCCTTACCATTGCTTTGTACAATGGCATGATAATATTGGCTGTTTTATTCTCAACCCCTTTTTTAATGACCCCAAGCATGGAATTGGCCTTCTTAATTGCTGCTGCACACTGGGTCGATACCTTCATTGAATTGTCCACCAGCACCCCAAGATCTCTCTCCTGAGCTGTCACAGACAATATCAATTATACGCTTTCAATATCAATTATACGCTGCTTGACAAATGACCTTGCTTGCTCTAAACCCATTGGTACATGTTCTGCAACTGAAATCCCCAACGAAGTTAATTTGTTTTGAATAATCCTTACCCACCCAGAATGATTGCCATCGCTTAAAATTAATGGTACAAGTCCCACTGGAAGAAATAACAATCTAAGCCAATAGGTGAGTATATTCATCCATACCCTCGCTTCCACTTTGATCTGACCCGTCTCCAAACATATTCTTGCGTTAGAGACATCTCTAGGCACACCTAACATTGCCCTCAAGAATTTGGATTGGACACCTTCCATAATTTTCATATTTGGTAAGGGCCCAGTTGCGAGCCATATAACAATTGAGATATGACCTTGGTTTGAAAGAGTTTAAGAGCCGCAGGGAATGAGTTACCACCTCTGGTTTTAGTATAATGTATTACTGCAGTGGAGCTTCTCTGCGCATTTAGAAAGACATAGTCTCTATGAGCTTTCCTGGAGTTACTAGCTTGAAACACCACTCCCAGATATTTATATTGCAATACTTGTTCAATATGGTGTTCGTTTATCTGCCATGTATAGGTCTTTGATCTCCTACCAAAGGCCATTATCTTAGTTTTATCATAATTGATTTCAAGATGATCATCTCTGCAGCAAACTTCCAGTTTTTGTAGGGCTCTCCGTAGCCCAGCTGGAGTCCTAGATAGTATAGCTGCATCATCTGCATAAAGTAGTACAGCTAAATGCCTGTGGGCTATTTTTGGAGGATGATAATCAGGATTGGTAAACTGGAGCACTAGCCGGAGCACTAGTGCTGTAAAGTGCTCTGACTCTACCTTTTTATATTTACTCAACCCTAGCCAAAAGAAAGATTATTTCTTGCTGGGGAGAGGTCATCAGACTTAAGGAACTGGTGACATGATAATATTTATTTTGTTATCATTGTGGACAGAGGATGTATGAGGATTTATGAGGACGTAACACCGACGCAATGATGGAAAAAAGAAGGAGGCCTAGACATATCCCAGACTGATAACTCTCCTCCAAAAGCTGCTAAAGAACTCCACCTGGGAGATTTTCTGGCTTGGACAAGAGCTGTGGGTGAGCTGATTAATTTTGCTTCTCCGGACAAACTCACCCCCTCCCAGGACCCTGCTGAGCTGAAAGACTCTTTGTCTCCTTTATCTTGCCCATCATGTTTATCTCGCCCATCATGTTTAGCAGACGCCAACCCTTCTCCGACGCATAATGCTGAGAGTTCTGTGGAGGAGCTTAATTGCGTCCAACTACTGACAACTATGGCCCAACTTTGCAGGACTGTTGGTGACATAATTATCTATGTTTCCAAACAACTAAATACTATATTCAAACAGCTGGACGGGATACATCAAGTCATTAGTAAGGAGCAGACAGTAGAAGGGGATCTTTCTCGGCTACCACTGATTTGGGAGAGAAATTCCCATGATAATGCGTCCTTGAAGAGCACCTGCTGTTTGGCTGCGACCTAGCTGGCTTTGGAAATCGGTCCTACTATGCTTAATAGAAGTAAATGGACAAACAAACTTAAGATCTGTGAATCAATCTCTAAGCTGCTTGGTTGGGATATTGCCATAGTTGATTTAAAGTCAGTGGAATATCTGCCTTTTTTTACATCTGCAACTTGTGTGGTTTTAAAGTTTAATTCTGGCCGAATTACCAGATTACTTCTTCAAAAGAAATGTCTACTGAATAGCTTCAATATAACCTTGAGACGAGTTTTTCAGGATACTATTACCAAACCGTTGCTGCCAAGGAGATTCTTCAGATTAAGGGAAACTGGCCGGACTTTTTACCCCATATCCCCTCAGTTGTGAAGGGGCCCTCCCAACCCTGTTTATTAACCCATGGATGTGAGAGCAGCAGAGAGGATGGGGTTGGTGTTTGTTCTCCCCTCAGTCCTTCTGAGGGGAAGGATGACATCACCTTGTTAGAAAATTGTCTCCATAAATTGAAATCTGCCTTTTCTGTATTATCTACGCCACATCGATCTAAGGATACTATTTTTTCGGCTGAGTCTAAGATCTCTGTAGACAAGGGGGATGACTTCCTTCTTCTCCAGTCTGACCCTGATCTTAAACCTACCCCTGCATGCCGCCCTTTTTTGTAGTCCCGCACCCTTAATCCCTTGTGAGGCAGTAACTTCTAAATGTGGAGTGAGTGAGTGTCGGGAGGCATCACCAAACCAATGTGTTAAAGTCATCTGCCAGGATGCTAACTCTGGCAAATTCATGGATCCCTCTGAAGCCTCATCAATTTCTATGGACACAGCTCATCAAACGATCTCTGATGTAGTAGCTACTGCTAAGAAATTTCCCTATGCTGAACAGCAAAGAGTAATTGAGGTGTTGGGAAAAGCCAGAGATGAATTACTTGAAAACACCGACAAGGTACAGATCCCCTCTAAGATGATAAGTTATGGCACTGAATGTATAAATGATTCTCCCTCTCTAGTTGAATTCTCGGAGTCTCTTCTGCCCTTTAGTGAATGTACACGCCTCTATTTCCTGATTGTGTAGTGTCTAGAAGCACGCAAGGAGGAACTTTCACCCTGATTGATGCTCAGGGACAAAGTGTGCCCCCCCCCCGGTTTTTGATTTTATTAATCCTAGGGAGAGTACTCAGGCGAGGAACACAGAACCGATACTGTTAGGATTAAAAGACTCTATCACTCCCTCTAATTTATCGGTACTGGGGCATGATTTGATGGAAAAGAGTTCTTCCATGAATGGCTGTGTACTGTAAAGGGGTTGGCCCGCCCCGCCCTCATGGAGCCAGCACAGTGAGTTTGCAGCCATTGGCTGCTTCAAAAGCGGAGGCAGGGCAAGCAGGAGTGAAGTGAGCATGTTTTGCGCTCAAAGGCTCAGACCATGCCTGATCAGCAACATGGGAGGATGCATGCCATCGGGTTCCAGGAGCCAGGGCCTGCATGTCCTCCAGAAGCATTTTGTGAGAGCTGAGCAATCGCGGAAGCAGCGGAGAGCAGCTGGAGGCGAAAGCTCCGTGGTTTGCTGGCAGGGCAGAGGGAAAAATTTGAGGCTTTTTACTTGAATGCATGAGGGGTTGGCAGTGAAGCAGAGCGCTTGGGACAGGCTTTACAACCTCGCTGGGATTGTTTGCTACCTAACCCCACCTTCTTGTGCGATATAGTCATGGCAGGGGGGTGTGTGGGGGGGGTCAATGTTCAGCAATATTGTGAGAAGGGGTGCCGCTCAGCGCCTTGTAAGCTAATTGGGGGATTCGAAGCTTCAAAGTGGGCTTGCTTGCTGTTTTTTCCCCTTTATTGTGTGCGCGTTTGAGTGTGATATGGGGAAGGAGGCCCAGAAAAGGGGGGGTAGGGCTGCGAAGAGGCCTTTGCCTGCAACGCTCCTCCTGCTTCCTCATCTGATGATGATGGTATTTTGGCTGAGTTAAGGGCCCCTATAGCCTGACAGGATGCCAGGCGGAAAGGAAAAGTGGCTCGAAAAGAGGGCAGGGGTGATGGGGGTGGCACCCCTGGTTTGGGGGCACTTCCTTGGTGTTCAGGGCGAATGGGAAGAGGAGAGAAGCTAAGGGATTACCTCTCTTCCAGGAAAGCCGCCCGTGTGATGGAGGCAGGGAGTGCTGTGGATGAAGTGGAGTCTGAGGAGAACGCCAGGTTGGCCAGGACTCCAGCAAAGAGCAGATGTCAGCTTCCGTGCCAGCGTCACATCTTGGGGGGAGAGCAGGTGAGATGGGCCCCATAAATGGTGCTGGTTCACACTGAGATCAGAGGGAGGGGCTGGCAATGCCGGCTGCAGCAATGGTCCCTCCGGTTGCTGATTGGCCTCAATGGCCTGGGGAAGCATGGCAGTGGGCTCAATTCCCCCCCCCAACAGAGTTGGGCACAAGTATGGGGCCAGTCACCTGCTACCCTGGCGCCGCAGGCCCAAGAGATAGGGGCTGCCATTCTGTGGCCCAAACCTAGCATGGCTTATGGATTGCCTCCTCTGGGGCAGTTGGTGGGCCCACCCCAGCAAGGGGTGAGACCTAGGGTTCTGATTCTGGAACAGGCAGACCGACCTAGGATTTCTTATGGGAGTATTGCATTACCTCTCAGGGCATTTGGCTCTTGCTGTAAAGGAAAAATTTGGAGGGGTGAATTTGGAGATATTTTTAGCCTCCTTCAAGTCGAGCCAGAGCCAACTCAAAAAATATGAGAGCTCCTTAGAGATTTGAAAGCAATGCTGAAGCGGAACATAGAAAAAAATTAGATAAATTGGTTAAATGGCTACGCAACCTATGCTTCAGTGTGGCTCCAAATGTATCCCAATAAGGTGATAGCTCTGTTTAAATATTTGGATATTATACACAGAGCTTTTCGCGATTACACTAGACCTGCTTGGTGAGCTCATGATGGATGCTTTCGCCTGTGCTTGCCACATGACCCAGCCCTGGAATGGCGCGTGTCTCAGTGGGAGCTATGGTCCCAATTAGTGGTGCCTGCCATGGTAGTGTGGGGCGATGGGTCAGACAGTGGCCATCTCATAGCTAGAAATAAGGGGGAGCAGAATAAAGCACTGAAAGGTGCGCAGTGGGTTCATAACCCATGAGCGTGCTTCGAATTTAATACCTCAGACAAGTGTGCGAGAAACAATTGCCCCTTCCTCCATGCGGGCTCTGTGGGGCCAGGTATGCGGTCTCTTCTTGCCCCAAGTTGGGAAAGGGCAGGCAAGGGGGCAGGAACTCATACGGATTGGCAAGAAGCAGGGGGGTGCCGCTAACAGCCCCTCAGGCACCAAGGTGCCCAACGCCGTTTAAGTTGCTGCAGCTAAGGCGGCTGTTGAAGCGTTACCTGTATCGCGCTGTTGCGACAAGTTTAGAGTTTGGGCTCGAGTTTGGTTTCAGGATCCCAGCACCTCCTCCCAGTAGTTTGACCTGGGCAAAGAATTTGCCATCTGCTGCTGTTTGGGCATGGGGATGGTACGCCATTGACTAGATACCAGTTTGGGAAGGTATTCTCGAAAGCTTTGGTATGCTTGAATTTGCCGGTGTGTGCTTTCGGGCTACATTCCTTTTGGGGGCTGCTTCTTCTGCGGCAGCCCTGGGGGGTTCCACCCTCCGTAATCTAAGACATTGGGCATTGGCGCTCTGGCGCATTAAATCATATATCGGGTAGTCTGGTCAGGGGTGGGAGAGAAGTTGGGACTGCCTCCACCCTGTGCAATGGTCTCCCCCCGGTGGGGGGGGTGTTGACCAGCTTGCCAGCCTTGACGGGTTCCCTGCAGGGTTCCCAGTTTTCTGTTGCCAGTTGGCATGTTTGGGATTTTGTGTATGCTCACACAGAATTCTTTGTTCCTACAGGTGGACTGCAGAAGCTACCAGTGAGGGTGCTGATTTGCGGCCACTCCTTAGTTTTCTGGGCCTGGAAGGGAGCACTGGCGGGCAGTTTTGGTTCCCAGATGGGTTTAGGAGCGTGGTCCTGCTTTGTGTGGGTCGGTACGAGGGGCATGTGCTGGGAGCAGCTTCTGCCAACAGTGCTAGAGTTTATAAGGGTGAACCCCCTGCCTCAGATAATCCTGCCACATCTCGGTAAGAATGACCTGGGCTGTGGGTCGACCATGACTCAGCGGCTGCAGGTGTGGAAAGATTTGATCCAGCTGATGCAATGGTTCCTGGATGTGGCCATCATATGGTCAAGCCTGTTGCTTCGCTGGGTTTGGCAAGGAGCGCACAATGTGCGCCAAATTGATGTGGCCAGGAAACGAATGAGTGCTTATCTGGGGAGGGTTGTTCAGTCACTGGGGGGTTCTGTGATACAGCATCCGGGCATTCGACTTGATCAGCCAGCCCTGTTTCACAGCGAGGGGGTGCATCTCTCTCAATTGGGCAATGACTTGTTCTTACACAATTTGCAGCAAGGCATAGAAGCTTTGATTGTGACTGGGTGGGGGAAGGCCAAGCGCCAGGCTGACCTTCCCTGTGGCAGGCAGTGTGCAGGCTTGGGTATGCTATTAGTTCTTGATGTCCATATCCAAGGCAGTAAGGTTGGAGGGGAAAGGCGGGCACTCTGATGGTGCTTAACCAGCTCAAGGAGGCACTCCACTGGATCCTTCCAGCTGAGTGGTCCAGGGTTGTGAGGTCTTGCCTGCAGACCAGGCTGCTCAGCTGCCTTGCCCCCAGTGGGGTGACAATGAAGGGCCTGAGCAGTCTAGGACTGCATATGGCCTTGAGTCAGATGGTCGCCCAATGAGAAAGGGGGAGGTAGGCAGCCAGGCCGTTTCCCCAGCAGGACCTGCATACAAGATGTTGCTAGTGATTATTGGTACCTGCTGCAAATTGTAATAAAGTCAATAAAGTGGCCCAGTTTAATTCCAATCACTGTCTGGCGTATTTATTTCAGGGGGATGTCGGGCTAAATTTGAAGGTACATCCATTGACCGCAGGTTACTGTATTTGAATCATGCCTCGTATACCGATACTGTGCCTTTAAAGTGAGACGCTCTAAGAATGGGCACCACTCTAACCTGAATCCAACTGGCAAAGGGGCTAAACAGGGATATGTCCTGGCTCCCATTTACATAAACAACCTTGTTGAATTTATGAACAATTCTGACTTTCATCCGCCAACTCTAGGAAATCGCAAGGTTCCTCTGCTTTTGTGTGCTGATGATATGGTCAACTTGTCAAGCACCCCAGTGGGACGTAGAAGGGCCATGAAGAGGTTTAGCCTCTTCTGTTATAACAACCAGCTGGCGCTGAACTACCATAAAACCAAGGTTCTATCCTTTGGCAGGAGACCCAAAACAGGGTGTGGAGTATCAATAGATCAATAGATACAGGATAGAACAGGTAACTGTTTATAAATACCTTGGGGTTATGTTGCAATTGAGAGCTGCCATAAGGCACAGGGTGCTGGATTCAGAGAGCAAAGTGATATTAGTCCATCTTCATATGTTATAGCTACAGAGGATAAGAAGTATACAGTTGTGCCGGCCAAATGTCTTTCATTATTAGAGCTCTCAAAGCAGAGAAGGGCCTTCTTCTTAGCTAGATGGAGAGTGCTTCCCTCCGCAGTACTCGAGGGCTACTCTCAAAGGATTCCCATCTCCGAAAGGTTGTGCCCCTGTGGTTCGGGGGTGGGTGGGGTGGAGTCAACAGAGCATGTTTTATTCCGTTGCTCATTTCATCAGGGGATACACGGGAAGTTTATTCTTCCCTTAACCGAGAAATGATCAGGTCTTTCAGAAGCAGAGATGGCCAAGCTGCTTCTCTTGGGAATTAACCCACGGACTGCAGTGCAATGTGCTTGTTTTCTGGCTGCAGCCCATAAAATTGGTAATGTCGTTGTGAGAAATGAGAAAAGATTTTAATGTTTTATTTCTCTTTTTCAGTAGGTTACAGTCACAGATTTTAGATTTCTATGCCTAAATTTGTTATCTAATAATGTAGTACTGATGTATTATTATTATTATTATTATTATTATTATTATTATTATTATTGTATTCCTTTGTATGTTTATGCTGCTCTATGACCGTAACATTGGCACTTCAGTGTCAATCATCATCCATTCCAGGGTCTACTAGAAGTTCATTGCACAAGTCTTCATCATTGCAGCATTGGTGTTCATACTTCAGGCCTTCTACTATTACTGTGGTACCACATTGAGCGGATGCAGTTGGCTTGCAGCCTAGTACTCTTTTCTTAAGGAACCCACCTAAAATGGCATGGAGGAGAAAGAAGAGGCCAAAAGAAAAAGAAAAAGGAAGAATTGTCATTTTCCAGATGATGAGACTTCCCAATGTCTATCCACATTTCATTCCATTGACTCCTCAGTACAGATCCCCGTAAGACATACCAAACTTAGAGGACAGCAGAGTCCCCTGCTGAGGAGCGCTTTAAACGTAGGACTCGAGGACTGAGGAGTTTAACCAGGCATAAGAACAACATACTATTCATTGGACCCAGGCATACAATATTGGCCGTGGACCCACCTGGTCAATATGATACCAGTGATGGTGTCTTCTCTTTACTTATTCTCAGCTCTGTTCCTTTTCTTCTCCTGAAGAAGTGATGGATAACCTACCAATATGATGCTAAGGGTAGTGTTTTTCCTTGGAAGCCTTTGTGTCCATTCAAGGTATTTTCCAAGTCTAAGAATAGAGCCCTGAGGCACTCCATATTGTAAAGGCCAAAGTGTCAAGAAGGTATCCCCCAGCATCACCATTTGGAGCCTGTTAGCCAGGAAGGAGCAGAACCATTTTGGAGCGGTGCCCTTTACCCCCAGATTGGCTAGCCAATCCAGAAGAATACCATGATCAATTGTATCAAAGGCTGCTGAGAGGTCAGAAAGGACCAGTAGTGATGCCTTTCCCTTATCTAGAGCACAGTGAAGGTCATCCATGAGAGTGCCAAAGCTGCCTCTGTCCCAAAGCCTGGTCTGAAGCCAGATTGAAATGTATCAAGAAAACCCATTCAATCACCTTCCCTAAGAAAGGCAGGTTGGAAACTGGGCAATAATAGTTTAAGTTAGTAGGATCCAAAGATTTTTTTTTCAAGAGGTGGCAAATATTTGCAGCCTTCAGGATGTTTGGCATCACCCCCTCCCACAAGGATGCATTTATAATGGGTTCCAACCAATCAGCTAGCCCAGCCCGTGCCATTCGTACTAGCCAAGCTGGGCAGGGGTCAAGCGGGCAAGAGGATGGTTTCAAGCTTATGAGGATTCCATCTACCTCCTCAGGCTTTCTGAGCTGAAAGGAATCCATGATAATAGCCTGAGATGCTGGACCAGAGCCCAAGTCATGAGAAATTCAAATAATTTTGTTATTGCAATGGTCAGTCGAGACTCTGGTTCATTTGAGGAGGGATTTGAGTGCAACCGCTCACGAACCACTCGGAAAAGTGTGGAGCATGGGGTTTAGAATAGAGCCCTGAGGCACTCCATTTTATGAAGGCCAAGATGTCGAGCAGGTGTCCCCCAGCATCACCATTTGGGACGACTTGTTGCAGATGCAATGGCAGCAGAGAAGGATGCCTTCTTTGCAGCCATCATTGCCATTGAATAGTCCCTGAAATGGGCAATAGCTTGTGCACGATCAGATTCCTCACGTGTTTTCTTCCATGGTTGTTCCAAGCATCGGCCCAGCCGTTTTGTGTCTCTCAGCTCCTCAGTAAACCATGGAGCTGTTTTGACTCGGCAGTGAGGCCAAGGCCGTTCAGGAGCAATATGATCCAGGGCACTAGTTGACTCCACATATCAAAGGGCAGCTACGGCTTCGGAAGAGACACCAGCACGGGAAGCAGGAAAGTCTCCCAGTGTCATCAGAAAGCCATCTAGATCCATCAGTCTCTGGGAGTAGACCATACTGGTCAGTCCCCTTGCTTTTAAAGAGTGATCAGAAGTTGCCAGCCTAACACTGACAAGATAGTGATCTGTCCAAGATAGAGGAGTAATCTTAGTCTCCTCCATAGCTAACCCACTATCCCTATGTCCGCTAGTGAACACCAGGTCCAGAGTGTGACCTGCCTCATGTATGGGAGCAGAGATCCACTGAGATAGGCCCAAGGTAATCATGGCAGCCATGAAATCCTGAGAGGCTGCCATCTCAGGGGCATCAGCATGGACATTGAAGTCCCCCAGCACTAACAGGCATGAGGAATCCAATGCCACAGTCGAGATCATTGTGGACAGCTCAAGTAGGGAGACCGAGGAGCCACAAGGAGAATGGTATACCAGTAGAATATCTAACCTGTCTTGGCCCTGTAGTGTTACATGAAGACATTCAGAACCAGCACCTGGTTGGACAGGGTCCTTACAGAAGGGAATGGAGTCCCGGAGAATCTGGGGACTTGACTTCTGGGGACTTCTGGGGACTGGAGACTTCTGGGGACTTGCAGGCTTCATCCCACCCTCAGATAGGCAGCTCCTCAGCTGCTGGGGAAAGGAGTCTCAGGGTTGGAGGATGTCAGTCTGGAATAGAGGGAAAAATCCCCTAGGAGGGACCTCTTGTACCAGTGACATGCCTGCATCCAGAGCGCAATCCTAAACTAGAGTTAGGCCGGCTGAAGCTAAGCCAGCAAAGTTTGGCCAGCACAAGGACCACCAAAAAGCATGTTTGGACTACTCTCGGAGTCAGGGAGGATGGAGTCACGTCTGTGTGCTGGCCACTCTAACTCCGAGAGTGATCCAAATATACTTTATGGTGTCCCTTGTGCTGGCCAAACTTTGCTGGCTTTGCTTCTGCCGGCCTAACTATGTTTAGGATTGCACCCTCAGTTGCACTACGGATGCTCCTCAGAGGGAGGGTGGTCAAGGGCTGCTTGTAGTGGGGGATTCTATCATCAGGAACATAGAGTGGGGGGAGTCTGTGATGAATGTGAGGACCGCATGGTAACTTGCCTGCTGGTGCGAAGGTTGCGGACATCACGTCTCATCTAGATAGGCTGGTAGAGTGTTCTGGGGAGAGGATAGCTGTTGTGGTGCATGTTGGCACCAACGATGTGGGCAAATGTAACCGGGAGGTCCTAGAGGCCAAATTTAGGTTACTAAGCAGAAAGCTGAAAGCCAGCTTTCTGCTTAGTGGTGGGCGGGACAAAGCCCAATGACATGGACGCTGGATTTCTGCTCTCTCAGAAACAGCGTCTAATCCTCCTTAAATCGTGACTTTCCAGGATTGGAAAGTCCTTGAATTCTAGAAGAAGAATTTCAAGGCATGTTTGGACTCTCTCAAAAGAAGCTGGTAGCAGCTGCTGCTGCTGCAGAATTTGAGAGATAGAATGACACACGAACTCTGGAGGAAAGCTGCCAGCTCTGCCTGTCAGCATAGTTGTGGCTCTGCCTACCGCCTTGCAGTGTATCGTAATTAACAAGAACTTTCAAGAAACTTTCTAAGGACTGTGAGTAATAAATATTTACATTCTGGCTCAATTAAACCTCAAGGAAAGAAAATATTTGGGAAAATAAAGGGGCACAATAAGTAGAAGCGGCCGTGGGAAGATTGGGAAGTAGAAGAGAACAATTAAACAGCTGATAGATTTTGCATTTCTACTCCCATTTAAGCCCCAATAAGAAACTTTGACTGAAAACTTTAAAGCTATAAACTTTGGATATTTTTTCCCTGCTTGTTGCTGTTTTTTGAGATCCGGTTGGGGAGAGTCAGGCTGGAAAAGGAAGGAAGGAATATGGACGCTGTTTTAAACTGAATGTTATACACTGGATTTTATTTTGAGAATGAAAAGATAACCAAATAAATACATGAAAGACTGTTAAAATATTTTATCTGCTGTTGAAAAGACTGGGGTGGAAAGGAAGCTTCGCAAGTTTATGGAAAACATCAATAGACTTGAAAGAAGCAGAGGGATGCGGATGGATATAAACTTTTAAGCAGCTGGATATGCAGTGAGCTTCAGATGAAGATATTTTTTAACCTTTAAAAGCGATTGTGGATCTAAGAGTTAAAATTGGCTGTTTATTGGGGACATAAAGATCGAACTGAGGGTGATTAAAATTGATTTTTACTTGGCTGAAAGAAAATAAGAAAGGTGAGGAGGCACAGGGAAGGACTACTTTATTTCTCTATCCTCCCCCCCTTTCTGGTGATAGAAGAAAGTCGACGAGCAGAGACAAAAGGACAGATGATCAGAGACAGAAGAGATGACGGTGGAAGGATACTTTAAAGAAAAATAGTGCAGCTTAAAGGGAAAGTATAAGTTTTGAAATTGAACTCTTACTTTTTATATTTTCCCTTTTTTATTATTTTTTCTGGTTGTGCTTTTGAAGCAATATATGAATTATTAGATATTAATTGGATATAATAATACTTTTAGTTTTGGTTAAATTTAGAAGATTTAGCCGAGAGGGTTAATGCCTCCGTTTGCCCAAAGATAACAACTAAAGATCTCAAGGTCGTGAGCTCGAGACTCCCGGAAGTCTGTGTGAGCGGCAGACCTTGCAAACTGCGGCTGATTAAAAGCTGAGTTTCAGCTGCCTCGTGGGAGGAGGAGTGTGCTGAACTCAGCTGCGTCTCTGGTGGCAGCAGGGAAGCCTCATCAGCCAGCAGACGACAGACAGGTGGCTAAAGAAAGAAGGCTAAATCCAGAAAGAAAGATCTGTTTGAGTGTGGTTCTTGAAAGATAGAACATTCTGTAAATTGTAAAAACCTTCGGGTTTGTGAAAAGTCTGCCTATGTAAACCACCTTGAGTTGTAATCATTAGAGAAATCTAGTGACCTTAAGAAAGGCGGTATATAAATACATTTATTATTATTATTATTATTATTATTATTATTATTATTATTATTATTATTATTAAATATATATGCTAGTGATTTGAAGGGGGGGAATTCGAAGAGACTGATGATTTTACTATAAAGGATTGAACCTGAATAGAAATTAAGAAAATATAAGACATTTACATTTTGCTGAAAAGGACTATTGAAAATATTGATTTGGTGATAATTTGGACAGGTTTTGTTTATAAGTATTGATGAGAAATATTGAGCTTACTGTTGGGGAAATTTTGCTGGATTAAGCTAATAATAGTTCTGAATATAAGCTAATACAATATAAGTAAATATAGCTGATTTTAGTATAAAAATTGATTAGAATTTTTTTGATAAATATGTCGACTAGAGAGAGAAAAGAATTAACGAAATATACATCCAAAACATCACCATCAACAACATCACAAATGTCAACTTTGTTGAAACAAGATAATAGACAACAAGAACAGAGAAGAGAAAGTCAACCTGAATCTATGTCCTTGTTGGATCAGATTAAACAGGCAATTTCAGAATCAGAACAGAGAGT
>JAJKFI010000008.1:18114024-18146005 GCA_029204185.1 Lerista edwardsae
AGGGCATGGCGGACGTTGTGTTTCGCACCCCTTCTGGCCCCCCACGTTGAGGGGGGCCCAAACTCAGACTCCAACAGCATCGGGAGCGGCACCGCTCATCTCGGCGACCCCGGAAACTGTGGATTTGACGCCGATTTCGGCCGTTTTTGACCGTTTTCACGTGGGGACCCCCGCGTACCTCCACCCCCGGGGGCGCTAGGGGGCCCCGACCCCTGCAGTGTTTGTCGCCAGGCCGCAAGGTGCATGCGTGCTGAGTTTCGTGCCGATCGCTCAAGGCGTTGAGGAGCCTATGCGAAACATACATACATACACACATACACACATACACACATACACACAAACCTACGCTCTTCTTTATATATATAGATATAGATTTATTCATTTGAAGAATTTATACCCTGCCATTCCCGTGCCAAAGCAAATCCCCAAGGTGGCTTTCAGAGAACAAAGTACAGTAAAACCACAATAAGTAAAACAAAAACAAAACATTAAACATTTAACAGGACACAAAGAATGTTCAAGAATGAAGCAAGACCCAGTTCTCCTCATCAGGCCCTTTGGAGGGTGGGAAAACAATTGATCATGGGAGTAATCTAACTATGACAGTATTCTAGAGGGATAGCGGGTAGACAGTCAACCATCATCTAAAGGCCAGATGAATTATTTGAGCTCTCTCCGAAAGGCCCATGAGAGAGTGTGTAGTTCTTAATTCTTCTGGAAGGGAAGTCCATATTTGTGGAGCTGTTACAGAGAAAGCTCGTCCCCAAGTTGCCATCCCTTTAACTTGGGACAGAGGAGGCACTTGAAGGAGAGCCCCTTTAGATGATCTAAGAGGGTGAACTGGTATGTATGGGAGAATGCAGTCCTTTAGGTAGGCTGGGCCTAAATCATGAAGGGCCTTAAAGATCAGTACCATCATCTTAAGTTGAGATTGGAAGTGAATGGGCAGCCACTGCAGCTGCTGAAGGAGTGGTCCTACTGAGTCAAACCGTCTAGCCCCTGTAACTACCCGGGCTGCTGCATTTTGTACTAACTGTAGCTGCCGAACTGTTCTCGAGGGAAGCCCTACATAGAGCAAATTACAATAATCCAGCCTTGAAATCACTAACGCATGGACCAGGTCAGAACGGCACAAGTATGGTCGAAGTTGGCGCACCAATCGAAGCTGGGAAAATGCACTCCTAGCCACAGCTGCTACCTGGTTCTCCAGAGAGAGCTGAGAGTCCAGGAACACTCCCAGACTGCACACCTGTTCTAGCAGGGGAAGTGTCACTCCATTCAGAGTGGGTCAAAGACGTAGTCCCTGCGCTGATGGTTTCCTTACCAGGAGGACCTCTGTCTTTTCTGGATTTAGTCTTAACCAGTCTTAAACTGCCACTTTCTCAGTGCTTGTGACTGTTGGAGAAAAATGAAGTGACCTGTGCTAGAGTTCCAAGCTGCCTACTCACATAATAGACTGTGGAGAGACTTAGGTTTTTAGATTCAAGATCAGTGCACTTCTGATCCCAAATAATGAAACATCTTTACAGGAAAATGAGAAAAAATAAGTGAAATTGGTGCCACAGAACAGGAGGAAACTGGTCTTTTCTGAAAACAAAACATGTGTTGGGGGGTCATGATGACCCTGGGAAATCTTATTGGCAGAAACCGTAAGGATGAAGTGGGACTTTCCAATATCTTTAATAATTCGGATAATACATATTTAGGATGGGAGCGTATGGTGGGTAAGGATGCACTATTGCCAACTCAAGGCATGTTTTGAAAGATTGACGAGCAGGGAAAGAGATTCTGAGATCGCTTAGCTGCTTGAGCACACTGAATATTCTGGTTTGTGAGGGATGGGTTTCAATCAATGCTGTTCAGCTAATTTGGTGTGGTTATTTGGAGATTCAGCAATGATCAATCAATACCTCAGTGTCAGAAGCAATGCTTCAGTGCGAGGGAAATCAGCCTTGCTGTGGTCTCGGGGGGGGGTGTCAGTGTGTGATGCAGTCTCTCCTGCACCTCTTTCCAAGCAGGCACGCCATGCCTTCTATGTGCCTGTCTAGGTTGAAGAGTCATGTAAATACTGGGAAAAGTACACAGGGGAAAGTAATGTAACTGTGAAAACTGTAAAAAATTTGGCTTGTCCACCTTGATCAGCAGTGGCATAGAGAAGCCCATTCTGTTCTGTGCAATGTTGTTCTCAGTGCTGAAACAACCATTGATCTCAAGACTGAAACGTCACTTAGATACAAAGCATTTAGAACATTCTAAAAAAGGATGTGGCATTCTTTCAACTTTCAAAAGTGTGATTTCTTAAATCTATGACTTCATGTTCATCACTTCCGGCCCCAGGACTTAGGGGGTCCCAACAGGTGCAAAAAAGGTTGGGCACCATTGGCTTTTATGCTCACCAGGACACTTGATCAATTGGCTGGACACAATGCACCCACTGTACTTTATAATGAGGTACAATGTGCTTGGAACAGGCTGTTTGTGGGTTTCGGTGTGCCCTGACTGTGTTCCTGATACAGCACATGGAAGCTTTCTTGGTATCCTTGGCACGGTACCCTGATCTATCTTGTTTGCTAATCAAATGTCAAAGATGTAGTTTCAGTCTCATTTTGCATTCTGGATTATTTTGGCCACCGTTTTTCAAAGTCACGACCGACTAGGTATGTCTTGAGCCAATGTCAGGTGGGTTGCGTTGTATCTAGGGAAGCCCTGCCCCCTGCAGTCCTCCCTGCAGCCTTTCGGATGACTGAGCAGCTTGGGGAAATCCAAGGCCATTCGAAACACTGCCGTGAGCACCACAGGTGGCGGGGCTGAGCCTGATGCTGCGCACCCCACTGCCCGGCCAACCCAAATGTTATGCAGAACATAAGAAGAGCCTCGCTGGATCAGGCCAAAGGCCCATCTAGTCCAGCTTCCTGTATCTCACAGCGGCCCACCAGGTGCCCCAGGGAGGCATAAGACAACAAGATGCTTGCATCCTGTTGCCACTCCCTTGCACCTGGTACCAGTAGCCCACCACCTTTGTAAGGAGGTTGCACAATCCCACGATGGACCTTTCCTCCAGAAATCCATCCAATCCCCTCTTAAAGGCATCAAGACCAGATGCCATCACCACCTCCTGTGGCAAAGAGTTCCACAGATTAACTACCCGCTGAGTAAAAAAGTATTTCCTTTTATCTGTTTTAACTCTCCCAACCCTCAGTTTTAGCGGATGTCCCCTGGTTCTGGTGTTTTGAGAGAGGGAAAAGAACATCCCTTTATCGACTCTATCCCTTCCAGACATCCCTGCTGCGTGGGAGAGGTGCCCCTGGAGCCTGCCCGACCCCTTCCTGCACCCTCACAGAAAAGACGGGGGACAAGGGAGAATGAGAGGGTGGAGGGCGAAGGCAGGGGCCGAGAAAAAACCTGCCCAGTGTGGTTTCCTGCGCTGGAATCCCTGACTGGCCAGGACTGAGTTAGTTTCCTGTTGCATCAAAGCACCTGCACTTTTGTCCTTCCCCAGTCAGGTGTCTGTGAATCCGCAAGGCAGGCTTTCATGACATCACTTCTGGTGGGTCCTGGGCAGACTGTCATTCTGAAAAGTGGTCCCTGTGCTAAAAACATTGAGAACCACTGATTTAGGCAATTAGATACTGTTGTGAGCCATATTAATCTTTTCTTTTTTTGAAGCTGCTTGATCTGTATGTTGAAATAGCCGTGCGCAAATGGCTGTGTGAACCAAACAATGTGTGTCAGTTGGACTGGAACCGAGTTTCACTGACAAGACGGATCCACTATCAAAGGGCCCATTGAGCAATCTGACACTGTGGAATCAAAATACATCTTTTATAGTATTAGTACTTTATTATTATTAGCACCAGCATAGTAGCACTCACCAGTGGTCATAGTAGACTTACCAGTGGGTCATGAGCCTATTTCAGGTGGGTCACCAAGCACCTTGCGCTGCCATATTGAAAATATGGGAAGATGAGATGCTGGAAAGGGAGAGGCTGTGTGGTTGTTTTGCTTGTGTCAACGTTGTAAATAGGCTCTTTATTCTCTCTGATTCACTTTGCTGTTGGAAAATGGCTGAGAAATAACCCAATTTCTTGCTCCAGTCTCTGGAAAGCAGCAGGCTCTTGTATCACTTGTTTCACTTGTATCACTCATTACATCACTTCTGGTGGGTCCCAGAGAGACTGTCCTTCTAGAAAATGGGCCCCGGTGCAAATACGTTTGGGAGCCACTGTCTTAGCACCAGCATTGAGTATATTAGCCTCAGTATGGGACCAATTGTGCAGAAATGGCTAAGGCCTTATTAGCAAAGACTTTTGGGCTGCTAGGAAGGATTCGAGTTTGATCACTTTTGGAACAGCCACCACAGTTACTGTGACAAAATTCTGGATCATACCATTACAGACATTTTAATAATAATGGCACAACATCAACATATTTCCATTGTTGCAGGCACATGCAAAAATATGTTCCTATTTTTAACACTCTTGGATAGTCATCACAGGAGATGCTCATTTAGATGACTTCTCATTTGGCTTGCAATGATTTGCTTGCCCAGGTCAGTATGGAAGGAAAAGACTGGGGAACATACTGGGACAAGACAAGTCCGCAGGGGGTGGAAAAAAACAGTGGTCCCACTTGAACTGCAATTGTTGGCACTTAACATCAAAAAGCTGACAAAGCACTTCTAAAGAGACTTCTGGGTGTAAATTGAAAAGAGTGATGGAGCATCTGCCTCAGCACATCCCTTAGAGCTGACGGTGTTAATGTTTGGACTCTGGGACCATTTTTGACACTACAATTACATTATGAAAGGTTGCAAAATACCCCACCCAAGTGTGAACAAGAATCTAGAACCTTTGTAAACCTTTCCTATGTTTTATCACTTTACCTTACCCATACCTATATCTATATATATAAAAAAGAGCCTGGGAGTGTATGTGTGTATGTATGTATGCATGTCTCGCATAGGCTCCTCAACGCCTGGAGCGATCGGCACGAAACTCGGCACGCATACACCTTGCGGCCTGGCGACAAACACTGCGGGGGTCGGGGCCCCCTAGCGCCCCCTGGGGTCGCCGAGATGAGCGGTGCCACTCCTGATGCCGTTGGAGTCCGGGATCAGCCCCCCCTTGACATAGGGGGCAAGAAGGGGTGTGAGACAAAACGTCCACCATGCCCTGCTGTGACGCCTGGACCAATCGGCACGAAACGTGGCACACATACACCTAGCGGCCTGGCAACAAACACTGCGGGGGTCTGGCCCCCCTAGCGCCCCCGAGGGTGGGGGTACACGGGGGTCCCCACGTGAAAACGGTCAAAACTGGCCAATATCGGCGTCAAATCCCCAGTTTCTGGGGTCGCCGAGATGAACGATGCCACTCCCGATGCAGTTGGAGTCCGGGATCAGCCCCCCTCAATGTGGGGGGCAAGAAGGGGTGCGGAAGAAAACGTCTGCCATGCCCTGCTGGAACTCCCGGACCGATTGGCACCAAACGCGGCATGTGGAAGCCTAGCGGCCTGGCCACAAACACTGCGGGGGTCGGACCCCCCTAGCGCCCCCGGGGGTGGGGGTACATGGGGGTCCCCACGTGAAAACGGTCAAAAACGGCCAAAATCGGCGTCAAATCCACAGTTTCCGGGGTCGCCGAGATGAGTGGTGAAGCTCCTGATGCCGTTGGAGTCTGGGTTTGGCCCCCCCTCGATGTGGGGGGCAAGAAGGGGTGCAAAACACTACGTCCGCCATGCCCTGCTGTAACGCAGGAAGTACAAGGAAGTACAAGAAAGTACAAGGAAGTACAAGAAAGGAAGTACAAGGGCTGATATTGTGGTGTAAAGAAAACCATCTTACACTTAATGCCAAAAAAACTAAAGAGCTTATCATTGATTTTAGGAGGAAGAGAGATGCGCATTTGCCTTTGCTCATAAATGGTGAGGAGGTGGAAAGGGTTGGCAGTTTCAAATTTCTGGGTACCTACATTTCATCGGACCTCACATGGACATTAAATGCTGATATGCTAGTGAAGAAGGCGCAGAAGAGGCTGTACTTCCTAAGGGTGCTTGGGAGGATGAACCTTTCTCAGCGTCTACTTCTGGCTTACTACCGTAGCACCATTGAGAGTGTCCTCACATACAACATTTTAGTATGGTATGGGAGCAGCTCTGTAGGGGATAAAAAGGCACTACAGAGAATTATTAAAGTGGCCCAGCATACCATCGGGCTCCAGCTACCCACCCTTGAAGATATTTTCGCCACCCGCTGTTTAAGGAAAGCACATAATATCCTTAGAGACTTTTCCCATCCAGCTTACAACTTCTTTGAATTGTTGCCTTCTGGCAGAAGGTATAGGACTATTAAAACTCGGACAACACGTTTTAAGAACAGTTTTTACTCTAGAGCCATAACAGCATTGAACAATGAACTGAAGTACCAGTAGATAGGGGCAGTCGGACTGTATTATTTCCTATTGTGTGGATGTTTATCATTCCCAATTGTGTGGATTTCCTGTTGTGTATCATTTCCTATTGTGTGGATGTTTGTGTTTCAGAGGAGGAATTTTTTGAAGGGGGGCGGGGATTGGGGGATTGGGGGGGACTGTTGGGAATTCAATGTGTGTGTTGGTTTGGTCTCCGGGTGTCAACGAATTTCATTGTATTGTGTAATACAATGACAATAAATAAATAAATAAATAAATAATAATAATAATAATAATAATAATAATAATAACAACGCCTGGAGCGATCGGCACCAAACCCGGCATGCGGAAGCCTAGCAGGCTGGCCACAAACACTGCGGGGGTCGGGCCCCCGTAGCACCCCAGGGGTGGGGGTACACGGGTGTCCCCACGTGAAAATGGTCGAAAATGGCCAAAATCGGTGTCGAATCCATAGTTTCCGGGGTCACCGAGGCGACTGGTGACGCTCCCGACGCGGTTGGAGTCCGGGTTCGGCCCCCCCTTGGTGTGGGGTGCAAGAAGGGGTGCGAAACAAAACGTCCGCCATGCCCTGCTGGAACGCCTGGACCGACCAACATGAAACCTGGAACGCATACACCTTGCGGCCTGACGACAAACACTGCAGGGGTCAGACCCCCCCTAGCATCCCCGGGGGTGGGGGTACACGGGGGTCCCCATGTGAAAATGGTTGAAAATTGCCTAAATCGGCGTTGAATCCACAGTTTCCGGGGTTGCCGGGACAAGCGGCGATGCTCCCGACACCGTCGGAGTCCGGTTCGCCCCCCTCGGCATGGGGTACAAGAAGGGGTGCAAGACACAATGTCTGCCATGCCCTGCTGGAATGCCTGGAGCGATGCGCACCTAACTCGGCATGCATGTGCCTTGCAGCCTGGCGACAGACACTCCGGGGGTCAGGCCACCCTAGCACCTCCGGGGGTGGGGGTGCGTAGGGGGCCTGAAGTGAAGACGGCCGAAAACGGGTGAAATTGGCATCAAGTCCATAGTTTCCAGTGTTGCCGAGGCGACCGGTGATGCTCCCGACGCGGTTGGAGTCCGGGTTTGGCACCCGTTGGCGTAGGGGGGCGAGAAGGGGTGCAAAACTCATAAACTGTGGGAGATCATTTTGTTACCCGGGCAACGCCAGGTAACAAAAAGCTAGTAAGTGAATAAAAGAAGTAGTTACAGGAAAGGCTGGAGAAAAAAATGGAAAGAAAAAGATAAAGTAAACCACAAAGAGAAAGAGAACATAAGGAAAGAGAGAAAAGGACTGGAAAAATTGGTAATATAAGAAAGATAATTTTCAAAAGAGAAGGGGCAATAGGAAGTGCCAAGAAAAAGAAATTATAGAAAAAATGAAAGTAAAAGTGACCAAGAAAGAAAAACAAGACAAAAATCATACGAGGGAGAAAAAGGGAGGATGGAAGGAAGGAAAGGGGGCTGAAAAAATTGGTAAGAAAGGGGAAGAAAACATTTTAAACAGAGAAAAGCTGGCAAGAGAGAGGAACTACTTTGAGCCTTTTAGATCCTTTGAAATGACTTTCCCGTTTTCAAGGGATGCTCTGGGAGTCTCACTGTGTTGGAGCTTTGGAAGCCCTGCTGAATAGGAACAGATATTTCCCAGAGAGTCGGTGCCACATGACATCTGATGGCATCATACACCCTGGCCACTGCAACTCCCAAACAGTTGCCAACTCCACTCAGCGAGTGCAAAACCACGAGCAGCCGCCCCACTCTGCTCGCCCCCAAGCACGTGCACAGCCACCCCAGCCCCATTCCCCGCAAAAAGAGACCCACAACTTCCAGCTGTGGCAAGCGCCTCGGGGCAGGGGTGTGTGCTTGTCTTCCCAAGCGAAAGGGGGGCTCCCCGCACACAATTATGCCTTCTCCTCTCATTTGTTCGCTGAGCCCGTCCAAAAGGGCACTATTTATAGGCGCCCTGCAGCCGAACCTGGAGCTGTGCAAACCCTGCTGTGTTTGTTCCCTCTCGCCAAGTGACTGGAGCTGTGGCTGGGGAGCACTTCGCTGCAGTGGAGAGGATGAGCCACGAGCGAGAGCTGGCCCAGGAGACTGTCACCCCCTTTGCCACTTTCACTCGGACTCCAGAGCCACAGCAGACGGCTCAAAGAGCCACATGCGGCTCCGGAAAGGCGGGTTGCCAACCCCCGACCTAACTGCATGGTTACCTTGTGCATTGCTCCCCCTTATCAACAGGGGTTTCAAACCCTGTAAAATTTGTTCATAAGGGAGCAAGAAGTCGGTTCCTGTAGAGTTGTTCATAATGGCCCTGTGCCAAGCTGCCATGTGTTCCCCAGCCAATGTTTCTTTGGCCTTTTGATTGAGACAGAGGGTCCATTTAGCCCAGCATCCCTCCCTTTGGAGGGTTCAATGTTTGATTTAGGCAACTTTTTAAGGTGGACTTGTTGGGATACTAAGTCCATCTGCAGGAGAAGAGGTAAATGGTCACTCTCCAGGTCACCTGCAGGCTTTTAACCAAAGGGAGCAAGCTGTTACTGACCAAAATAGAATCAGTGCTACTACACCTCGCCCCCGCCATGAAAGTAAATTCTCCTGGGTGATCTCCTGAAGTGGCCCCGTTCAAGATATGAAGATGAAGTCTTCTGGCCATTGCTACTAACTGGGAACCAGCCAAATTTGCCTTGCTAGCTTTGGAGAGATGTGGATAGTGGGAGCGAATCTGCTCACCACCCTGTTCTACTACCAGCCCCCATCTAAGGAAGAGTCATGTGGACCAATTCTTGCGTTAAAATCACACACACACACCCCAAAAGGACCTTGTCTGCCAAATTATCCAATACTAGGTCATCAATGTAGCCCTCCATGGCAGACCAAGTATTTTTAATATGGGCCTTCGCATACTAAAGCGTGATATAGATTTTAACCACTAGGACTATTAGATCTTCTAATTCAAGACAAATGGCCATAGCTTGATAGTCCCAAGAGTGCAGTTGTCTGCAACTAACTCCAGAGGAGGTAGAAACCAAAATGCCCAGTCTCATCTCAAGCCTCCCTGATTTTGCCCCATTAATATCAGAGTGATAACCACCAACCCTGATTTCATTATCTGTCCATGTCTCCTGGAGCAGGATTTTATCATAGTTCTTATAGAAAAAGGAATAGTCCTGACTTTACATACTTGGGCTATGGTCTCCAGCTATCGTAGAAAGACTAAAGCACTGATGGCGAACCTATCAATCACTAGTATTTATATACCGCTTTTCAACACAAAGTTCACAAAGTGGTTTACAGGCAAAATAATAACATTAAAGTTAAATGGCTCCCTGTCCCAAAAGGGCTCACAATCTAAAAGAATGGAGAACACCACCAGCAACAGCCACAAGAAAGACACTGTGCTGGGGTGAAGAGGGACAATTGCTCTCCCCCTGTGTGAGTCCGGGGTATCCCCGTGGGGCTGATCCCCGGGGTCGGGCATGGGGTGCCCCCCGCCTCGCTCTGGCCGCCTCGCGACGTTGAGAAAAGATGCAGCGGGACACCTTTAGCGGGGGACACAACCGGTTTAATCTGGACAGCGACTTTACATTCATGGAGCCCCCGTAAGCTGGACCCCCGGCTCGGGGCCCTCGGACCCTGTTACCTCACAGGGCCCAGTTCCCAAAGTCCTCAAATGGAGCCTCGCCATGGGTGGCGGCACGTGGGGTCACTCCTCGGCGTTCGTCCTCGTCGGGCGTGATGGCAGCCACCGGCTTGTGCGCTGATGCCTGGGTGGTCCCTGGGGGTCATCCTGTTCGCCCCTTGCTCAGGGTCAGCAGACTCCCTGTTCCTGTGCCTGCTCAGGTGGGCCGCGGGCCAGGGACTGGCTGGGGAGAAGGTCTCTCGGGGGGCACCCCTAGGCCACCCCAAGGGTAAAGGTAAGTTGGTGTTCTGGCTGAGCCCCCCGAGGATCCGGTCCTGGGGTTCAGCCTTTCAAGGAGCGGGGCTCGATGGTCCCCTTTCAGGCCACGGTCCGGTGCGAGTCCAGGCGGCCTGCCTGGCTCGTTGGGCGCCTTTCCTCCTCTTACCCTCCAGCTCCAGGAGGGACGTCCTCTCCCTTTGCTGGCTGGGCTCCTTATGAGGCCCAGACCAGCCTCTCTAGGCTCCTCCCCTTCCGGTCTCACTCCCAGGCCCAGTTCTCGTGAGACTTGGCTGGCTCCTTGCAGGATCTCGCTTCTACTCAGCGAGTCACCCAAGGCTTTCTCTGAGCTTGGCCAGACTTCTCTGACCATCCACCTCCTGCGGCCTCCTGTGGCCAAGTGGGACCCCCGTCCTTGGTCTGAGGCCTCGGGGTGGTCATGGGGGTGCCTGGCTCCCCTTCTACCTACCCGTGTAGACCCTCGCACTTCGGAGCGTCCCATGGGGCTCCCAGGCCCCGGGTGACACCCTGCTAAATATAAGAGGACACCACTTGAAAAAGTGCCTCTTGCCCAGTTAGCAGAGTCAACCTATGACACGAGTGTCAGTGCTGACACGCAAAGAACTTTTGGGTGACACGCCAGGCAACCAGGGATTGCAATTTGCCCAATTCGCACCTCAGCCGGCAGCCTTTGCTGCTGGCCACTGGCCGGCTTCTTTGCGATCCCAATCTCAGCAGCCAAATGCAAATGCATACTTGTCACATATAAGCAGTCCTACTACTACTACTACTTGTGTGCTGCGGCTGGGAGGGGTCTCTAGATTCTTTTTTTTTCCCCTAAAATTTTTTATTTTATACTAGCTTTTTGTTACCCGGTGTTGCCCGGGTAACAAAATGATCTTCCACAGTTTATGAGTTTTGCACCCCTTCTCGCCCCCCTATGCCAACGAGTGCCGAACCCGGACTCCAACCACATCAGGAGCGTCACCGGTCGCCTCGGCGACCCTGGAAACTATGGACTTGATGCCAATTTCACCCGTTTTCAGCCGTCTTCACTTCAGGCCCCCTACGCACCCCCACCCCCGGAGGCGCTAGGGTGGCCTGACCCCCGGAGTGTCTGTCGCCAGGCCGCAAGGCACATGCATGCCGAGTTCGGTGCGCATCGCTCCAGGCATTCCAGCAGGGCATGGCAGACATTGTGTCTCGCACCCCTTCTTGTACCCCATGCCGAGGGGGGCGAACCGGACTCCGACGGTGTCGGGAGCATCGCCGCTTGTCCCGGCAACCCCGGAAACTGTGGATTCAACGCCGATTTAGGCAATTTTCAACCATTTTCACATGGGGACCCCCGCATACCCCCACCCCCGGGGGTGCTATGGGGGCCCGACCCCCGCAGTGTTTGTGGCCAGCCTGCTAGGCTTCCGCATGCCGGGTTTGGTGCCGATCGCTCCAGGCGTTACAGCAGGGCATGGCGGACGTAGTGTTTTGCACCCCTTCTTGCCCCCCACATCGAGGGGGGGCCAAACCCAGACTCCAACGGCATCAGGAGCTTCACCACTCATCTCGGCGACCCCGGAAACTGTGGATTTGACGCCGATTTTGGCCGTTTTTGACCGTTTTCACGTGGGGACCCCCGTGTACCCCCACCCCCGGGGGCGCTAGGGGGGTCCGACCCCCACAGTGTTTGTGGCCAGGCCGCTAGGCTTCCACATGCCGCGTTTGGTGCCAATCGGTCCGGGAGTTCCAGCAGGGCATGGCAGACGTTTTCTTCCGCACCCCTTCTTGCCCCCCACATTGAGGGGGGGCTGATCCCAGACTCCAACTGCATCGGGAGTAGCACCGCTCATCTTGGCGACCCCGGAAACTGGGGATTTGATGCCGATATTGGCCGTTTTTGACCGTTTTCACGCGGGGACCCCCGTGTACCCCCACCCCCGGGGGCGCTAGGGGGCCCCGACCCCCGCAGTGTTTGTTGCCAGGCCGCAAGGTGTATGCGTGCCGAGTTTCGTGGTGATCGCTCCAGGTGTTGCGGAGCCTATGCGAGACATACATACACACACACATACACACCCAGGCTCTTCTTTATATAGATAGATTTCACAATTTTTCCTCCCTTCATACATTTCTTTTTCTGTTGTGCTCTTTTTCTCTTGCTTCTATTTTGTCCCATGTTATTTTTCCCACCATCTGATAACAACATTGTCCTCCCTGAAAATCAAGTGAGATTCTGGAGTGCATTGACTGAGTAAAAATGTCTGATTACCTGAAAATATTTTAAAATTTATTTATTTATTTATTTATTTATTTATTTATTTATTAGATTTTTACCCCACCTTTATGCCCAAAGGCACCCAAGGCGGCATTACATGGAAATATAAAATTTAACATTAAAAAACAATATAAAAAGAATATTAAAACATTATAGTAAAACAAAATTAAAACAAAACAATAGAATTTAAAAACAAACCGTGTGGATCATAAGATATAAAATATAACACACCAGCCAGCCAGCCTGTCAACAATTAAAAGCTTTTTGAAATAAAAAGGTCTTCAGCCCCCGCCGAAATGTTAACAAAGAGGGAGCAGTTCTCAATTCTAGGGGGAGGGTATTCCAAAGTTGGGGGGCCACCACCGAGAAGGCCCTCTTCCTGGCTGCCCCCCCTCTCACTTCTCCTGGTGGTGGCACAGTCAAAAGGGCCCCTCCAAATGATCTAAGAGTACGGGTAGGATTATATGGAAGGAGGCGGTCCCTCAAATACCCCGGACCCGAGCCGTAAAGGGCTTTAAAAGTCAAAACTAGCACCTCGAATTGGGCCCGGAACAGAACCGGCAGCCAGTGTAGTCGCCAAAGCAACGGCTCGACAGAGTCAAACCGACGTGCCCCAGCAACCACCCGAGCCGCCGCGTTCTGTACTGGTTGTAATTTCCGGACCTCCTTCAAAGGCAGCCCCACGTAGAGCGCATTGCAATAATCTAATCTAGATGTCACTAGGGCGTGGGTCACTGTGGCCAGGTCCGCACAGCTCAGGTACGGCCGCAGCTGGCGAATCAGCCGAAGCTGAGCAAAGGCTCCCCTGGCCACAGCCACCACCTGGGACTCCAGGTGTAGCTGTGGATCCAGGAGAACCCCCAAGCTGCAAACCTGCTCCTTCAGAGGAAGTGCAACCCCATTCAGAGCAGGACGATAGTCCAATACCTGAGCCGTGGATTTCCGAACCAAAAGCACCTCTGTCTTATCCGGATTTAATTTCAGCTTGTTCGCCCACATCCAGCCCCCAACCGCCTCCAGACAGCGATCCAGGACCTCAACCGCCTCCTCAGAATCAGGGGGAAAGGAGAGATAAAGTTGGGTGTCATCAGCATATTGATGGCACCCCACTCCAAACCCCCGGATGACCTCTCCCAGCAGCTTCATGTAGATGTTAAACAGCATGGGGGATAAGATGGAACCTTGCGGCACCCCAAACCTAAGAGGTCAGGGTGCCGAACAAGCGTCCCCCAGCACCACCTTCTGGGATCTGTCAGCCAGGAAGGAGCGGAACCACTTCAAAACAGTGCCTCCAAGCCCCAACCCGGCCAGCCGACCCCAGCGAAGGTCATCCACCAAGGCGACCAAGGCAGTCTCCGTCCCGAACCCCGGCCTGAAGCGAGATTGGAATGGGTCCAGATAATCCGTTTCCTCCAGTACCCTCTGAAGCTTGGACGCCACCACCCGCTCAATCACCTTGCCCAGAAATGGGATATTGGAGACTGGCCAAAAGTTGTTTAAATTAGTGGGATCCAGGGAGGGCTTCTTCAGGAGGGGGCGAACCATCGCCTGCTTCAAAGCAGGCAGGAGCACCCCCTCCTTCAGAGATGAATTCACCACCCTCCCTGTCCACTCGACCAGCCCTCCCCGGGCAGCTCTAATTAGCCATGCTGGGCAAGGGTTGAGCGGGCAAGCAGCAGGTCTCACACTGCAGAGAATCCTGTCCATATCCTCAGGTTCTACAAGCTGGAAAGAATCACAAATCGTAGGATAGACAGGTTCCCCAGGGACATCACTAGATATGCCCACAGCAGCGTCCAAGTCATGCCGGATCTGATCGACCTTGTCTGCAAAATGTTTTGTCACAGCGAGCCTCCGTGTGCTCCTCCCTACTAGTAAGGGGAGTGAGATGTAAAAGACTACGGACCACACGGAAGAGCTCAGCCGGACGGTTCTCTGCAGATGCAATGGTGGCAGAGAAGTGTGCCCTCTTAGCCGCCACCACTGCTCTAGAATAAGCTTTTAACAGGGCCCTAGCCTGTGTCCGGTCAGATTTGGCATGAGTCTTTCGCCACTGATGCTCTAGTTGTCTGCCCTGCCGCTTCATCATTCGCAGCTCCTCAGAAAACCAAGGAGCCGCTCTAATTCTGCGACTGGGCAGGGGACGCTCAGGAGTGATCTCATCCAGGGCCCTGACCATCTCCGTATTCCAGAGGTCGACCAGGGCACCGGGTGGGTCTCCAACTCTGGCAACAGGAAAATCTCCCAGAGCCCTCAGGAATCCATCAGCCTCCAAGGGCGGATCATAAAGTGCGATCCCCTGCCATTGCAGAGGTGAGAAGCTGCAACAAGCCTAAATCCCACCAGACAGTGATCTGTCCATGACAAAGGAATGATCTCAATGTCCTCCACCTCCAGATCATCATCAGCCTGCCCCGCAGTAAACACCAGGTCCAACGTGTGTCCCGCATCATGCGTTGGGGCAGATATTCTTTGAGACAGACCCATGGTTGCCATGGAGGCCATGAAATCCTGAGCCGCAGGTGTTCCCGGGGCCTCGGCATGGACATTGAAGTCCCCCAACACCAAAAGGCGGGGGGACTCCAACACCACGCTCGAGACCAGCTCCGTCAGCTCAGGCAGGGAGACTGCTGGGCAGCAAGGTGGGCGGTACACCAACATAATCCCTGTTCTGTCTCGCCCCTCCAACACAACGCAAAGGCACTCAAACCCGGTGGACTGCTGAACAGGGTATCTGGTGAGACGGATGGAGTCCCGATAGACCATTGCAACCCCGCCTCCCTGCCCCTGTAGTCGTGGCTGCTGAAGTACCCGGAAACCTGGTGGACAAATCTGGGAAAGATTGACCCCTCCCAGCTCATCCAGCCAGGTTTCTGTGATACATACCAGGTCGGCTTTCTCCTCCAAGATTAAATCATGGATTAGAGAGATCTTATTATTCACCGACCTGGCATTCAGAAGCAGCAGCTTCAGACTCAGGGGACTGTTGCCAAGAGTATAGAAGGATAAAAAGAATAAAAATAGAAAAATACCCTTTTGGGATTCTTCGTTCCCTTTTCTATCCCCTCAGTTTCAAGGAATATGTAGCTCAGTTATATAAATGTATATGAAATATTCCTTTTCAAAAGGGAATTGTACTTGGACACTTAACAATTCTGAATCCTTACTGCGAAACCAAACTGCTCCAAAGTTGAAGTTCTGTACTCAGCTATTTATAAATCACTGCACAGGATCTCTTTGATGTCAAAAGGGTTTTGTGGCTCCCGAGGTTTTCTTTTCTCTGGAAAACAGGTCCAAATGGCTCTTTGAGTGTTTAAGGTTGCCTACCCCTGAGTTAGGTCCTCTAAGGGTGGTTTGATGGGGAACAA
Organism: Lerista edwardsae; assembly: GCA_029204185.1. NCBI lineage: Eukaryota > Metazoa > Chordata > Lepidosauria > Squamata > Scincidae > Lerista > Lerista edwardsae. The sequence continues at coordinate 18,129,976 of JAJKFI010000008.1, forward strand.
CTCGGCCCTCTTTTGGAAGTTAATAGATAGAAATACTTTCAGGGATTCTTCCCCATTAGTTTCATTCATAATGGCAAGCACTTGGGAGCTATATTTCCGCAAATTATACTCCTCCCACCAAGTTCTATTGCCCATGGTGGACAATTTACCATCATAGCCCCGGTCTCGGCAGACAAAGTGAAATCATTTATGAATCAGCTTAAAAGCAGTAATGCTCCTGGCACTGATAGCTTTCCTCTGGAGTTGCTAAAACAGAATGTCGATTTTGGGCCCCACAGCTGGCCTCTCTCACCAATATAGACTCCACAGGGCACATTCCAGAAGGCTGGAGGAAGGCTATCATAGGTCCATTTTATAGGAAAGGTTTGTGGCATGTTCCAGCTAATGACAGACCTATTAGTTTATTGTGTATCATCAGCAAACTTTAAGCAGGCCATCTTATGGTTAAATGTCAATGCTGGGCCAAACAAGAAAAGTTAATTGCAGAGGAGCAAGCTGGTTTTAGGGAAGGAAGGTCCATTCTAAGCCAAGTTATGATCATGCAGCACCTGATAGAGGAATATGTGGCTAGTAACCCTGGATTACTGTGTAGCTTTATTGACCTAAAAACTGCCGTTGATTCCTTTTCTAGGGCAAAACTGTGGGAGAAACTTGAGGGTACTTCCATTGACTGCAGGTTACTGTATTTGATTCGTGCCTCGTATACCGATACTGTGCATTTAAAGTGAGACGCTCTAAGAATGGGCACCACTCTAACCTGAATCCAACTGGCAAAGGTGTCCTGGCTCCCATTTACATAAACAGCCTTGTTGAATTTATGAACAATTCTGACTTTCATCTGCCAACTCTAGCAAATTGCAAGGTTCCTCTGCTTTTGTGTGCTGATGATATGGTCATCTTATCAAGCACCCCAGTGGGACCATGAAGAGGCCATGAAGAGGTTTAGCCTCTTCTGTGATAACAACCAGCTGGCGCTGAACTACCATAAAACAAAGGTTCTATCCTTTGGCAGGAGACCCCAAAACAGGATGCGGAAGATCAATAGTCACAGGATAGAACAGGTAACTGTTTATAAATACCTTGGGGTTATGTTGCAATTGAGAGCTGCCATAAGGCACAGGGTGCTGGATTCAGAGAGCAAAGTGATATTAGTCCATCTCCATATGTTATAGCTATAGAGGATAAGAAGTATACAGTTGTGCCGGCCAAATGTCTTTCATTATTAGAGCTCTCAAAGCAGAGAAGGGCCTTCTTCTTAGCTAGATGGACAGTGCTTCCCGTGGCAATACTCGAGGGCCACTCTCAAAGGATTCCCATCTCCGAAAGGGTGTACCCCTGTAGTTCAGGGGGGGCGGAGTCAACGGAGCATGTTTTATTCCGTTGCTCATTTCATCAGGGGATATGCAGGATGTTTATTCTTCCCTTAACCGAGAAATGATCAGGTCTTTCGGAAGCAGAGATGGCCAAGCTGCTTCTCTTGGGGATTAACCCACGGACTGCAGTGCAATGTGCTAGTTTTCTGGCTGCAGCCCATAAAATTGGTAATGTCATTGTGAGAAATGAGAAAAGATTTTAATGTTTTATTTGTCTCTTTTTCAGTAGATTACAGTCACAGATTTTAGATTTCTATGCCTAAATTTGTTATCTAATAATGTAGTACTACTGTATTATTATTATTATTATTATTATTATTATTATTATTATTATTATTATTATTATTGTATTCCTTTGTATGTTTATGCTGCTCTATGACCGTAACATTGGCACTTCAGTGTCAATCATCATCCATTCCAGGGTCTACTAGAAGTTCATTGCACAAGTCTTCATCATTGCAGCATTGGTGTTCATACTTCAGGCCTTCTACTATTACTGTGGTACCACATTGAGCGGATGCAGTTGGCTTGCAGCCTAGTACTCTTTTCTTAAGGAACCCACCTAAAATGGCATGGAGGAGAAAGAAGAGGCAAGAAAAAAGAAAAAAAAAAGGAAGAATTGTCATTTTCCAGATGATGAGACTTCCCAATGTCTATCCACATTTCATTCCATTGACTCCTCTGTACAGATCCCCGTAAGAAATACCAATCTTAGAAGATAGCAGAGTCCCCTGCTGAGGAGTGCTTTAAACTTAGGACTCGAGGACTGAGGAATTTAACCAGGCATAAGAACGGCAAACTATTCATTGGACCCAGGCATACAACACCTGGCCAATACGATACCAGTGATGGTGCCTTCTCTTTACATATTCTTGGCTCTGTTCCTTTTCCTCTCCTGAAGAAGTGATGGATGACCTACCAATATGATGCAATATGATGCTGGCCAAATTTTGCTGGCTTTGTTTCTGCCGGCCTAACTGAGTTTAGGATTGTGCCCTATGTTACATGTTATGGTTTCTGAATTGCTCACCATAACCGCACCCTGTACTCAATGGCAGAATTGCCTCACCATGTGGCTCCTGTTCCATTCCTTAATAGCCTGACTCCTTCTGTTCTGCAGTCTCACTATTCTCAATAGGCTATTGAGTGGCAGAATTCTTGGCACCAATGTCCTCTTTGTTGACTTAAAAGATCCACATCCCTAAATGGTAGGTTTTACCTCTAATCTCTGTTCATTGCACCTCAGCATGTTTTTGGCCACTGAACTTCAGATGTGTGCTAAGAAACAGTGAATCTTCAATGATAGAAGCATGGAGGTATTCATTGGGGCATTTCATTGTGGAGTCCCATTTCATTGTGCTTTTCCCGAGCACGAGTGGCCTCGTTGCTAGGAAGCATGAGGTGAGACAAAGGGTGAACTGAGACAAGCGAGTTACGCATCTGAGTGAGTTGAGCAGCAGAGCGAGGAAGCCAGGGCCCCAGACTCTTTAAGAACAGATATAACCATGCAGTCAGGCAGCCAGCAGTTGGGTGGGGGCTATCCAGTATTTTGCACAGAGTGCCACATGTATGACTATATGCCTCTGGGGCATAATATGACCAGGGCATAATTCATCGGTGAGTCCTCAAGGCAAGGAGTAGTGTTTTTCCTTGGAAGCCTTTGTGTCAATTCAAAGTCTTTTCCAAATCTAAGAATAGAGTCCTGAGGCACTCCATATTGTAAAGGCCAAAGTGTCAAGAAGTGTCAAAGTGTCCCCCAGCATCACCATTTGGAGCCTGTTAGCCAGGAAGGAGCGGAACCATTTTGGAGCAATGCCCTTTACCCCCAGATTGGCTAGCCAATCCAGAAGAATACTATGAGCAAATGTATGAAATGCTGCTGAGAGATGAAGCAGGAGCAGTAGTGATGCCTTTCCCTTATCTAGTGAACGGTGAAGGTCATCCATGAGGGCGACCAAAGCTGTCTCTGACCCAAAGCCTGGTCTGAAGTCAGATTGAAAAGGATCAAGAAAACCCATTCAATCACCTTCCCTAAAAAAAGCAGGTTGGAAACTGGACGATAATGGTGTAAGTTAGTGGGATCCAAAGATGTTTTTTTCAGGAGGGGAGGACATTCGCAGTCTTCAGGATGTTTGGCATCACCCCCTCCCATAAGGATGCATTTATAATTGGCTCCAACCAATCAGCTAGCCCAGCCCGTGCCATTCATACTAGCCAAGATGGGCAGGCGTGAAGTGGGCAAGAGGATGATTTCAAGGTTATGAGGATCCCATCTACCTCCTCAGGCTTTCTGAGCTGAAAGGAATCCATTATAATAGTCTGAGATGTTGGATCAGAGTCCCTGGGAGTATGAGTGACAGTCTGAGATGCTGGACCAGAGCCCAAGTCATGGGAAATGCGAATACTTTTGTCATTGCAATGGTCAGTCAAGCACTCTGGTTTGTTTGTGGAGGGATTCAAGTGCAACAGCTCACGAACCACTTGGAAAAGTGTGGAGCATGGGGGATAGAATAGAGCCCTGAGGCACTCCATATTGTAAAGGCCAAAATGTCGAGTAGGTGTCCCCCAGCATCACCATTTGGGACTACTTGTTGCAGATAAAATGGCAGCAGAGAAGGATGCCTTCTTTGCTTCCATCGTTGCCATTGAATAGTCCTTGAAATGGGCAATAGCTTGTACATGATCAGATTCCTCACTCGTTCTTCTTCACCGTCGTTCCAAGCGTTGGCCCAGCTGTTTTATATCTCTCAGCTCCTTGGCAAACCATGGAGCTGTTTTGGCTCGGCAGCAAGGCCAAGGCCGTTCAGGAGCAATCTTATCTAGGGCTCTAATTGACTCCCTATACCAAAGGGCGGCCAAGGCATCAGAAGAGTCACCAGCACGGGAAGCAGGAAAGTGTCCCAGTGACATCAGAAAGCCATTTGGATCCATCAGTCTCTGGGAGCAGACCATACAGTCCCCTTGATTTTAAAGAGTGATCAGAAGTTGCCAGCCTAAAGCTCACAAAATACTGATCTGTCCAAGATAGAGGACATGGAGTCCCGGAGAATCTGGGGACTTGGGGACTGGAGACTTCTGGGCTTCATCCCACCCTCAGATGGGCAGCTCCTCAGCTGCTGGGGAAAGGAGACTCAGGGCTGAAGGATGTCAGTCTGGAATAGAGGGAAAAATCCTCTAGGTGGGACCTCTCGTACCACTGACAGGCCCGCATCCAGAGCGCAATCCTAAACTAGAGTTAGGCCGTCAGTGAATTTCGTTGTGTAACACAATGACAATAAATAAATAATAATAATAATAAGCTAAGCCAGCAAGGTTTGGCCAGCATAAGGAGCACCGTAAAGCGTATTTGGACTACTCTCGGAGTCAAGGAGGATGGCTCACGTCCAAGAATTATCCAAACATACTTTATGGTTTCCCTTGTGCTGGCCAAACTTTGCTGGCCTTGCTTCTGCCAGCATAACTATGTTTAGGATTGCACCCTCAGTCCAGTGATGGGATTGACCCGGAACATGCCAGAACAATAGTTCCTGTTCCTAAAATCAGGGCTAGCTCTGCCCACTCGTCGCTGGCTCTGTCGGCTGGCTCTGTTTTTTTTCTCCACCCACTTGTCGACTCTGTCGGCTGGCTCCGGTTTTTTTGTTTGGGTTTTTGTTCCTTTCAGGTCTCGGCACTCCACCCCTGCAACATTTGAATTGGGCTCGGCCGCGCCTGCGCACTGCATGCCGTAGCCATTGCCTGCATGTTCTCGGAGCAAGGCAGGCAGGCAGCGGCCTGTGGTGGCGGCGGCAGCAGTAGCGGCAGCGGAGCGAGGGAAACCGATGGCGAAGAAGCAAGCAAATGTGAGCAGGTAGGCTGCCTGGGGCTCCCTCCAGCCATGCTGCGGCTTCTCCGATCCACCGCTGGCCTCCCAGTGTGTGTGTGTGTGTGCATGCGTGTTGCCTTTGCTGTTCCAGTGCTTTGGAAGGGGTGAAGGAGAACTTTGAGCCTCTTTCCTTCCCCCCACTGCGTGTGTGTGTGTGTGTGTGTGTGTGTGTGTGTGTGTGTTTGTGCGCGCGTTGCCTTTGCTGTTCCAGCAATATACGATTGCAGTGCCAGGAATGAAACAATCCCCATGTTTATCCCATTTGAATAAAGGAAGAATTTTCATGTTCTGGAACACTTGTTTTCCAATTAAATCCGAAGGGACAAAGTGATCTCTGATGAAGCTTAACATGCCAGTGAAAATCACCTTTAGGAAAGGTCTAGTCAATTTAATAGAGGAAAGACATAAATTTGCATAGCTTGTGCTGAGTAGCCAAAGCTGTCAGATAGCTTTTACTTGTATGGCTGTTGGTTATTGTCTTAAAATGTAGGTAAATATGTTATGGGATAAATATCTGTTTGCATCTATTAGATTCTTGAAGACAATTTCGACTATGCAACCTTATGCACACTTTCCTAAGAATAAGCCCCACTGAAGACAATGGAACTTAATTCTGAGTAGACTGTGTAGGATTGGTGGATCAACTCTTAGTGGATCAACTGGGCTGGTAAGTTCAGTTTTACTTCAATGATGTAGGAGCCAATACAGTGCCTCATTCCCATACAGCTTTACAGTCCAATCGTATGGGCTCTTAAAGCTGGTGGAGCAAGCATTCTACCAGTGCTAATTGCTGTATAGCAGTTGTGAAAACGCTTCTGGCAGCATGTGCACCATCGGAGTGTGGGAAGGCCAGAGCCTTTCAGCACACACCGGAGCAGCAGGTAAGGCAGGAGGAAGGTAGGATAGGGTGGGGGAGGGCAGAATAGGTCAGGAAGAGGGTGGAATGGGTAGGGGAGAGCAGAATGAGGTGGCAATGGGAGCAGGAGAGGCCCAATTGTGGTGGTTACAGGGGTGGGGAAAGGGCATATCAGGTCAGGAAAGGGGGCAGGTTCAGTGGCAGTTGTGGCCATCTATCACTCCATTAAGGAAGCCTACCAAAAGGTTTCCCTTAGAGATCTAGATGATACAGTGCTGCGTGCTGGTCAATTCATACAACGCATTGAACTTCGATAAGTCATCTGAATGGGTCATTGTGAGATTATCAGAATTGTATGCGTGATGGCTTCATTCATAGGTAAAGCTGCTTGTTTCCATTGAGTAAGATAGGATTACAGCCTCTACGTGAACACAATGGACTTGTGTCTGCGGAAAATAAATAATACTGTTTTCAAAAATCTCTATTCATAGGAAGGTTTGCAGTGACGCACTTGTGATTAATGAAGCATATGGTCTGTTTACTGCATGCACATATTTGTGAGTAGAAAAGGTAAAATATGAAAGAAAGGAAAAGTGGCATTAGTTCACACAGGCTAAATTCCCAGTCTAGCCGGTGAACAGTAACCTGATTTTGCTCTTCGGTTTCCTTAAACATGAGCTGATGATGGCTTCTTAAAATGCTGTGGTGTTGCTCTGTAATATTTTTGAATTGCTGGGTCACCTTAAACGTGAGCTGATGGCTTCTTAAAATGCTGTGGTGTTGCTCTCTGCAGGGAATAATCCTGTGGTTTGGTTTGGTCTGGTTTGCCTCTCCCCAATAATGTGCAGCAGGCTCATTTTCTTCTGTCTGCTGCAAGGAATAAACTGTGTGCAGTGTCACTGTCTTGGGCCTTGTTTGCTGGAAGAAATGGAATGGAAATGAATCCCTATGTTTCTGCTGCTCTCTGTAATATTTGTCAATTGCTGGGTCATGTTCAAAGTGGGAGATCACACACATTCTAAACTGTGTGCAGTGTCTGGGGTCTTTGCTGGAAGGAAGGGAATCCCTGCTGTGGTTTTACTCTCACTTTTGAAACGTTGTACACTTGCCTGCTTGGCTGTAAGGAATACCTGTGGGTTTGCTCTGCCTAATATTCTGCTGGTTCAGCTTTAAGTGGGAAGATCATCACTTTTTAAATGTTGTTCAGTGGGTTTGCTCCCCCTAGGGGGCATTTTGAACTTCGTTCTGTGGCTGGCTGGTGCTCTGAGTCTGGTGAAAGGGGCTTGGCCTCAAAGGGCTTTTTTCATGCAGTCTCTTAATGTCACTTGGACTGGGCACTACTTTCTGACAGCTCTCTTCTTTCACATAGCACATATCACTACTCCAGTCCCTGTTAAGGAGTGAGGACTGCCATGTTAGGGAGAGGATATCATATCAGTCTTTACACCATCATCAGTGGTGGTGTCAAAGCACCTAGGATCAAAACCAAGAATCTGGTCAGGTGAGAGGACCTTTTTTTTCCCCTCTGTGTCCCCACATGTGCTATGAGTGCATTTATTTTTGTGTGCAGGGAGTGAGATGATAGGGGTTACATGTGGACCACAACTGAAGGCTTTTATTTTTTTACCGTAGGTCTTGAAAAGTTGAAAGGATGAAAAGGCAAAAGAGTCTGACACGATTTCTCACTAAGAAACTAAAATCAGATTCTGTTGTATCAGAATTGGCCTTAGATGGTACAACATAGTCACAGTTACAACAAGCAGAACCTATCCAACCTGAAGAAAGCAGGACGTCAACTGCTGAAATTGTTGAAGTATAACATGATAGCAGCTCCACTATTGAAGCTAGTCTTCCTGAATGCTGGACAGAGCAACAATATGCCAGTTTCAAAGAAAAATATGACGGACTGGGAATTTCTAACAAAAAGTTTGGTTGCACTTATTGTTCAAAATACAACCACCTCATAAAAGAGAAAGGTGTTCATGTGTCAAAAGAGTGGGCAGGTTTTCAGGTTGTGGCACATGAGAAAGATAAAGTGAACCAACAATCTTCTCTAAGGAAAAAAATGTGGGAACTTTTTTCAACAAAGGCTCATACTCTCTGTAAAGACAACTCCAAAACACGTGAGCAAGATTGTTTAACAAAAGCAGTAGATAAAATGAATGAGAGCCATTTAAGTACTGCTTGTAGAGTATTTAATACAGTTTACAGCCTGTCAAAAAGATGTAGACCATTTTCAGACATTGAAGATGAGATTAAACTGCAAATTAAAAATGGATTAGATATGGGAATAGGATTACATTCATGTAAAACTGCTGTGAAAATAGTTGATTTTATTGCCAAGGAAATTAAAAAAGAAATATTTACTAAAATTGCTGAAAATAATAATAAAATATGTTTGATTATTGACAAAGCCTCAACGATATCTTGCAAGCCAGTTATTATAAATTTCTTAAAAGTTGAGGATTCAGTTTCATCACCAACAGTTTTTGTTGAGCTAGTTGAACTGGAAAAACAAGATGCAGAGGCAATATATTCTGCAGTTATGGAAAGTTTAACGAATGTTGGACTTAATAAGGACTATCTACAAAAACATTTAATAGGATTTTGCTCTGATGGTGCAAGCGTTATGCTTAGGAGAAAATCTGGAGTGAGCACTAGGATAGTCAAAGACTTCCCAAACATTATAATATGGCATTGTTTAAACCATCGCCTCCAACTTGTTTTAGATGACTCGATAAAGGAAATAAAGCAAATTAATCATTTCAAAATATTCCTTGATAAGATATTTACTATTTTTCATCAGTCCAATAAGAACCAGATTGAACTGACCAAAATATCTGAAGAACTTGGAATTGAAATTATAAAGATTGGTAGAGTTTTGAGACCCAGATGGGCTGCCTATAGTTTAAGGTCAACCGTAGCTGTGTGGCACGCTTATCCTGCGTTGCATCACTATTTCTCTTCAAATCCAAAGAACTCGGGTATGGCTGCCTGTCTTGAAAATATACATTTTATAACTGATTTGGCGTTGTTGATTGACGTTTTAACTGAAATTGATCTGCTTTCAAGGGCACTGCAAGCAAGAAATGTACACATAATAAAGGCAGAAAAACTTGTGAAACAATCTATTAGAGCATTTCAAATGCTTGTAAAAGAAAAGGGTACATACGAGAAAAAAGTTAACGAATTAATAACTTCAGAAACCTACAAAAATATAAAATTTGTAGAAAATCATCGATTTGTCAGGCTTCCTCAGGAAAGACTTTTAGAAGACATCGTCATGAATTTGGAAAAGAGACTAATGGATTGTGGACATTTAAAAGCAAGTTGTTGCCAATCTCAAGAAATTAATAAACTGCAATTTCTGATTTTCTTGGAGCCAGAGTACTGGAATATTGAAGAAGTAGAAGTTCCATGGAAAGCAGCTGAAGAGCAATTGCTTGTATTTAATGAGTTTTTCAATTGCCAAATTGATATTAATGAGTATCGAGATTTCCTGGAAAACATCTAACAAAACCCCCAGAAGTATTCCATTCCTCCAAGTGTTCAAAGAGCTAAAAATATTGTCAGAACACTTGCTGTAAGTTCAGCAGAAGCGGAAAGGAGTTTTTCAAAGATGAACATTATATGTTCAGAGAAGAGAAGTTGCCTCACTGTTTCCAATATATTAAATTTAATGACTATTAGTTTAATCGGCCTACCGCTACAGGAATGGAATCCTACTCCTACCGTGAAAAGATGGTTAAGGACAAATTGCACGGCCGATGATCCTCGTGTAAAACCAAAGAAAACTGCAAGTGAGGACGCCAATTAAACAGCCATATGGAACTATCTTCGATAAGTATTTGTCAGCATCCTGAACTTCAGCGGCGGCAAAGGGGCAAGCGAGGACCAGTGGAGGTGAAGAGGCAAGGAGCCGGAGGAAGAGCCTGCCTGGGTAAGAGCAACCATCTAAATTCCTTTTGTGAGTGTTAACAGTTTGAATTTTTCTAGTGAGGTTTTTTTAAAAAAGTTTTTAGTGCAGGGCTGTGACATTGCTGTCAAAGTAACTAATGCTTCTTTCTTTCCCTCTCTCTCTTAGGTGAGCAGGCAGACCATCATCATTCCAGAGAAGCAAGCAAGAACCAGATCAGTTGTGAAGCTACATGTCCACACAGAAGACAGGCACTCTTTGAAGAGAACAGCAGTAAGTTTTAAGTCCAGGGCTGTGACCTGGTGAGAGAATCACTGTCTGTCTGTTCAGGGCTTTGCTTTGGCATAGTGAGAGGACTGCTGTCAGTCTTGCTGTCAAAGGAAGTAATGCTTGCTTCATTCTTTCTATTAGGTGACTAGGCAGACCATCAGTCCAGAGAAGCAAGAAGCAATTAAGGAAAACACCAGCGCTGGATTTGATGTTAATTTGAAGCTTTAAAGCAGACTTTACTTAAAGGGCACAAATTACATGTGGCATTGCCTTTTATAGGTTTTTAACAACATCTAAACTTAATCATGTAAAATCATGCACAGAAAATGCAATCAAGTCATGTAACAAATAGCACATTAATTTTACTTTTTTTCAAAATGGTTTTATTTTCTACTATACAGTAATGGGGAAAGGGAAATGTTTATACAAAAAGGGAGGGGGTAGTAACACAAGGTATACACAAAAGGTCATGGAGAGATTACATCAATACATTAAAATCTACTTTACAATGCGTTTCTCCAGCAATTGTTAATAATAACATACTGCCAAGCCAAGCCTCATATAATGTTAAGCAAATGTATCCATCAAAGTTGAATTATTAATCTATATTAGTAGTCTTAATATTCCATTGTCTTTCAGTGTAATCCAGTCTTTAAACTTGGAGCCAAGGGGTTTCAGTAGAAAAATATTATCATTGACGTCAATTCTTATCTTATGCTGTTCTTGATTCTCATTGGCCCCTTTTCCCTCCCCTGTTTTGACTAAGTGTTATCATAGCACCTTCTCTCTCACTGTACAGACAAAACATAGCAAATATTACAACTAAAAAGAAAGGAAAAAAAAGAAAAGGAGTACATTTACTATTAAAATAATAAGAGATATAAAATGCAGCCAAGGAGAGTCTACTGCCTGTCTTTTGCTTTCAAATATAATATAATTCTATCAGTGTAACATCCATATATAATTCTAAACTTCAACATTTCAGAGAGAGAAAATAGATAAAAATAAAGAATCTTCTCCTTGGGTTATAATATCTTATAAACTCAGTTTTATCTGGACATCCAGTTTGGCTTAAGCTGAGAGGAAGTCTTAAAATACCGCTTTGTTATAAATCTTAACTTTATATCTAGTATAAAGATATCCCTCCTTCATTAAGTCATTCTAAATATCCCATTTATATAATCTTAAATCTTAAATTCATACATTCCAACAGCATATAGCTTATAAATTCAGTTATATCTGGATATAAAGTTTGGTCTAAGCTGGGAGGGAGTCCTAAAACATTGCTTTGTTATAAATCTTAAATTTATATCTCTATAATTAAGAACATAAGAACATAAGAAGAGCCCTGCTGGATCAGGCCAAAGGCCCATCTAGTCCAGCTTCCTGTATCTCACAGCGGCCCCACCAGGTGCCCCAGGGAGGCATGAGACAACAAGATGCCTGGATCCTGTTGCTGCTCTCTTGAACCTGGTACTCTGAAGTAGCCTACTACTTCAGAGTAGCCTACTAGTGTAAGGAGGCTACAACCCATCATTGCCTATAGCCCACAATGGACTTTTCTTCCAGATATCTGTCCAATCCCCTCTTAAAGGCATCAAGACCAGATGCCATCACCACCTCCTGTGGCAAAGAGTTCCACAGATTACCCGCTGGGTTAAAAAGTACTTCCCTTTATCTGTTTTAACTCTCCCAACCCTCAGTTTTAGCGGATGCCCCCGGGTTCTGGTGTTCTGAGAGAGGGAAAAGAACAGCCCTCTATCCCTTCCGTGCATAATTTTGTATGTCTCAATCATGTCCCCTCTCAGGCGCCTTTTTTCTAGGCTGAAGAGCCCCAAACGCTGCAGTCTTTCTTCATAAGGGAGGTGCCCCAGCCCCGTAATCATTTTTGTTGCTCTCTTCTGCACCTTTTCCAGCTCCACTATGTCCTTTTTGAGATGCGGCGACCAGAACTGGACACAATATTCCAGGTGCGGCCTTACCATTGATTTGTACAATGGCATGATAATATTGGCTGTTTTATTCTCAACCCCTTTTTTAATGACCCCAAGCATGGAATTGGCCTTCTTAATTGCTGACGCACACTGGGTCGATACCTTCATGGAATTCTCCACCAACACCCCAAATCTCTCTCCTGGGCTGTCACAGACAGCTCAGAACCCATTAGCCTATAGGTGAAGTTTTGGTTTTTTGCCCCAATGTGCATCACTTTACATTTGTCTACATTGAAACGCATCTGCCACTTGGCTGCCCATTCCCCCAACTTGGAGAGATCCTTCTGGAGCTCTTCACAATCCTCTCTGGTTTTTACCACCCGGAAAAGTTTAGTGTCATCTGCAAACTTGGCCACCTCACTGCTTATCCCTGTCTCCAGGTCATTTATGAATAAATTGAAAAGCATGGGCCCCAAGACAGATCCCTGGGGCACTCCACTTTTCACCTCTCTCCATTGTGAAAATTGCCCATTGACCCCCACTCTCTGTTTCCTGGCCTTCAACCAATTCTGAATCTATAAGAGGACCTGCCCTCTTATTCCCTGACTATGAAGTTTCTTCAGCAGCCTTTGATGGGGGACTGTGTCAAACGCTCACCATCGCTTTCCCTCCCTCACGCTTTCCCTCCCTCACCATCCAGCGGGCCAACCGCCTCTCTGGTAGGTTTCCTGCTTCTGACATACTTGAAGAAGCTTTTATTATTCCCCTTTATGTTGCTAGCCATGCGTTCCTCAAACTCTTTCTTGGCCTCCTGTATCACCTTCTTACTTGTCTTTTGCCAGAGCTTATGTTGTTTTTTATTCTCCTCCCCGGGGCAAGACTTCCATTTATGGAAAGAAGCTTCCTTGCTCTTTACAGCTTCTCTAACATTGTTCGTCAGCCATACAGGCACCCTCCTGGACTTTGTCGAGCCCTTCTTTCTTTGCGGTATACACTTCCGCTGGGCCTCTACTACGGTTATTTTAAACAGCCTCCATGCAGCCTGGAGAGACTGGACTCTTTTTACCTTCCCTTTCAACTTCTTTCTAACTAGCTTCCTCATCTGAGTGAAGTCTGCCCTTTGAAAGTCAAGGGTTCTTGTGTCAGATTTGCTCTGCACTCTTTCCTGGACATGCATGGCAAAACCAATCACAGCATGGTCACTGTTCCCCAATGGCTCAGTAACATTTACATCCCTAACTAGGTCCTGAGTACCACACAATATTAAATCCAGAGTCACCTGTCCTCTGATGCGCTCCATGGCTAGCTGCTCTAAGACATCCCTCTCATTTAGGTCATCTAAATATCCCCTTTATACATTCTTAAGTTCAAACATTCCGATGGCATAATTAATCTTGTCCCAATTGAAGTTCCAATATTCTCTTTCCATAGGGTGTATACGCATTTCTAAAGAAGCACTAAACTAAGTTTAAAACTAAAAGCTAAAAAGAATTAAAACTTTAAAACTAAAAAGGATTAATCTGTTTGATATTTCATATCTTCCACCAGCTGATCATCATTTGAAACGTCTGATCTTACTTTCTTATAGTGTCTCATATGTCAAATAATTCTTATTTATTACTATTAATTCTATTAACTCTATTCCAAAAGCCATCCATTATATTTTAATGTTACATGCTTTACCCCTATAATTCAAATTCCTCACCTTCACGTTAAACATATTTCTTAAAAGTCCAAATAAATTTCAATAGTATAAAATAGTCCAATTTAGAGTTTTTAAGTTTTCTTTTCCTTCTGGTCTTCTAATTGTTTCACCATAAATCTTAAGTTCATTGTAGAAAGGGAGTTATTTTCTCAAGATTGTCACAGCCATAGTCTTCCATCTCAAAGTTCAATGCAGATTCTTTGGCAGTAAAATCCAATGCTGTGTTCTTCAAGCTGCATTCCACAGACTCCATTTTAAGGGGGGGTAAAGAATATAAAGTTCTTTCCTCTTATTTTTTAAAATCGCAAAAAGATGAGAGTCAGTTGGTTTTGTATTGATTTAAATTTATCTTGTCAGACACTTTTACACTTCCTTTTTCACTTTCTTTTTGCACTCCAGCTGGGGTCTTTGATGTTTTCCAGGCCTTTTTCTTCCTCCACCCCTCTGGGATTCTGGCAGCCATCTCTCTCGCCAAAAGCAATTAAAACATCTCCAATCTCTCAGTCTATTATTTGTTTGTCTAGGTTATCATCCATTCTTTTCCTCCTCCTGCTCTCTGCTTTCTATGCACAAAAATCTGCAACAGAGGCTTGACTGCAAATCCAGATGAAAACATTCCTGATGCCATCCGTGATCTTTCGAAACGAGGCAGACAACACTTGCCTGCATTCCACGTTGGTGATGCAGGATTTTCTCACCCTTCCGCTCCAGGCTCCCAGCATTTGTCCTGAGATTGCCATTCCCTGGATTTAGCTGGAAAATGCCCATGCCCAGGGTTTCCTCTCCTGAAATCACAGGCTGAATACGCCATCGGGAGCTTCAGATAAAGGTGAGAGTGCGGTCCGTTCTTCCCCAGTGGGAGAAGCATGACCGTCCATGCTGGCTAGCCCTGTCTCTCTCGCACATTAATTTTACAATCTATAAGTTGATGAAAGACAATTTAATTTATGCACAGAGTACTGTTTTAGTTGATCATGTTGAGAATGTCAATCACGTAAAAAGGAAGAAATTCAATCATGGTATTTACAGAAGATCATTTGGGTAGGGAAAAGTCATTCATGTACAAAAAGAAATCCATTCAGTCAATCATGTAACAAAGAGAAACATTGATACAGTAAAGAATTTCATTGAACAAAGTCATTTCTAGTCCATTCATGTTATGATTTCATTATTTCTTTCGGGTGCGCTACTCCCTCTAGCGTAATCTCCCCCATTGTGGCACACAAAGGAGTTGAGGTCAGGGATGTTTCATGGTTGTACAATTGCTGTTGTCCAAGAGTGCCAATTTACAGTTCATGTCATTTTATTGTGTTACAATGACAGCACTTCCTGCTTGATGATGTCACTTCCTGCCACAACATCACTTCCGGCTATGATGTCACTTCCTGCTACAACATCACTTCTGGCTATGACATCACTTCCGGTGAGCGGATCCCAACACAAATGCCAATCAAAAGTGAGTCCTGGTCATAATACTTGTTGCTGAATCATTTAGATCAGTCCCTGCCTCAGTCCCACTACGCATGCTCCTTGGAGGGAGGGTGGTACAGGGCTGCTTGTAGTGGGGGATTCTATCATTAGGAACATAGAGGGGGGGGGTCTGTGATGAATGTGAGGATCACATCGTAATGTGCCTACTGGTGCAAAGGTTGTGGACAACACCTCTCATCTAGATAGGCTGGTAGAGAGTGCTGGGGAGGAGGTAGCTGTCATGGTGCATGTTGGCACCAACGATGTGGGCAAATGTAATCGGGAGGTCCTGGAGGCCAAATTTAGGTTACTAAGCACAAAGCTGAAAGCCAGGACACCCAAGATTCCACCCAGGAAGTGCTACCTGGAAGTGCTACCTGTTCCATGTGCAGAGCCATGTGCAGGCAGGGGTAGCTCAGGGGTCTCAACACATGGATCAAACAGTGGTGTCAGGAAGAGGGGTTTAGATTTGTTAGGCACTGGTGAACATTTTGGGACAAGCCAGGCCTGTACAAGAGGGACAGGCTTCACTTGAACCAAAGTGGAACCAGGCTGCTGGCACATAATATTAAAAAGGTGGCAGCTTTAAAACAGAGCCCTGGGGGAAAGCCAACAGAAGCCAAGTGGCATCCAGTTTAGGATAC